>JAFMOC010000058.1:87500-112500 GCA_019802505.1 Corydoras sp. C115 | reverse complement strand
CTCACACACATATACTGTATGTTTACACACACTCACACACCCATACACATATATATACACACACACACACACACTCACACATACAAATACACACACGCACACACAGACACACACATATATGTATACACACACACATATACACACACACACACATACACATACATACACACACACGCACACACTCACATACACATATATACACACACATATACACATACACACACACACACACATATATACACACAAACACACACACACACATATATATACACACACACATACGCACACACTCACACACACATATATACACACACTCACAAACATACGCACACACTCACATACACATATATACACACACACACACTCACAAACATACGCACACACTCACATACATATATATACACATATACATACACACACAAACACACTCACATATATATATATACACACACACACATATGTACAGATACACATATACACACACACACACTCCCACATATATACACATGTGCACACACACACACACATACACATATATATACACACACACTCACACATACATATACACACACGCACACACTCACACACATATATGTATTCACACACATACACATATACACACACACACACTCACACACCCATACACATATATATGCACACACACACACACACATATAGATATACACATACACAAATACAACACACACTCATACACACACATCTACATACACACATGCACACACACATATACACACACACATACACATATATGCACACACACATATAGATATACACAAATACAACACACACTCATATACATACATACACACACATCTACACACATATACACACACGTTCACACACACACACACACACATAAATTTACACAAACACATACATATACATACACACACATACATATACACAAACCCATACACACACACGTAAATTTACACAAACACATACATATACATACACACTACACACATATAAATTTACACATACATATACATACACATACATACATATACACAAACCCATACACACACACGTAAATTTACACAAACACATACATATACATACACACTACACACATATAAATTTACACATACATATACATACACACACATACATATACACAAACCCATACACAAACACGTAAATTTACACAAACACATACATATACATACACACTACACACATATAAATTTACACATACATATACATACACACACATACATATACACAAACCCATACACACACACGTAAATTTACACAAATACATACATATACATACACACTACACACATAAATTTACACATACATATACATACACATACATACATATACACAAACTCATACTCACACACACACACACACACACACACATAATTGCTGTGCTTCTTCATCCCTCTGTAACATGGCTCTGTGTGTTATCTGTCAGTCCTGATGTTAGAGCTTCATTCAGAGGATTCATTAGTGACGGTTGACGGGATTAAAGTTCATGAGAATTAGAAATAATCTTTAAAACAACACGTTATGGATGTAACAGCGTTTTATCTCCTAATAACCCGCCGATTTTTTTTGCCCGTTACGTACCGAGGTTCTAGATTTTTTAGAGTGCTTATCGACTGCGGCGTTCCGCACGTCTGGCGGCGGCATTCCGAGCGCGTTCCCGCCGATGTAAACGCCTCAGAATGCCTGGATTCCTCTGCTCTTGAACTGATGAGGTGCAGAGGGGAAACACATTTCTTGGGCCCGCGCTGGATTATGTAGCTTTGGATGAGTTCTGACAGCCGCGAGGTTCTCCAATATCTTTCTCAGCACCCACACGAATGACGGCGCCCCCCGCGTCCCGCCGTGGGTACATGCGTGTGCATTCCATCTGCGGCTGATGAAACGTCCTCTTGGAACGTGACGCAGGGTTATGGCAAGTGCACAGTTCTGACGGATGGCACGTTACGTCCATTAAGGTCACAGAACCCAAATTTATGCCGTCAGGGGTTTTAATTGGATGAGGAACGCTGTTTAGACCACGCCCCCTTCTGGCTCCATCCTCCATTACCTCCACTTACCATATAGATGGACTTTGTAGTTCTACAATTGCAGACTGTAGTCCATCTGTGTTCTGTGGGTTCTCTGTTCTCTGTTGGTCAGGAGCATCACGGAACAGGTATCATTTGGGTGGTGGATTGTTTATGGTCAGTTCTGCGGTGACACTGATGTGGTGAGGGGGTTCTAGTGCAGCAGTGCTGCTGGAGTTTCATTTAAACACCTGAAAACGCAGATCCATAGAACACACTATACTGTGGGTTCTCCATTCACACTCACATGGAGAACGTCATGGAGCGGCCCATTGAGGCCAGGTAGCTGCACCGTGAAAATAGCAACCCGCCAAAGTCCGAGCGCCACCTGGCTCTTAAAGGGAACGGCGCTGGTAACACACCCCGCCAAAAGTATATTGTCAGGCGTGGTTTAAATAGCAACGCTGCGTGTGAAGATATCTCCCCGATGGGCGTGGCCGTCTCAGGTACATTTCTGGCGTATCGTGAAACCCAGGTGCCCCGCCCACTGAAAACAACCTCTCCAGACGTCGACGGTCAGACGTGGGTCTCTATCTGGTTAGTTGGTGGATCATCAACACGGACGCGTGTCCGACGTCACGGAACGCCGAAACCGACGGAACGCTATTAAAACTGCCTGCATTTGTCCATAGAACACACTATACTGTGGGGTTCTCCATTCACACTCACATGGAGAACCTCATGGAGCGGCGCATTGAGTCCAGGTAGCTGCACCGTGAAAATAGCAACCAGACCGTTACGATTTAGCGATATGTTTTTATTATTATTATTATTATTATTATTATTATTACTACCCCTATATTACCTCATCTGTTTGTCTGTGGCAGCACGGTGGCTTAATGGTTTAGCATGTTCTCCTCTCAGCGCGTTCTCCGGTTTCCTCCCACAGTCCAAAAACATGGATCAAGTCAATTGAATTCTCAAAAAATTGCCCCATATAGAGTGTGTCTGTGTGAGTGAGTGTGTGCCCAGCGATGGATTGGCACCCTGTCCTGGGTCTATCTGCCCAGCGCCCGAAACGTTCTCCCCTGGATGGGCATGGGGAACCCCACCGTGACCCTAATAGAGGATAAAGCGGGAGATAATGGATGAATGAATTATTATTATTATTATTATTACCCCTATATTACCTCATCTGTTTGTCTGTGGCAGCACGGTGGCTTAGTGGTTGGCATGTTCTCCTCTCAGCGCTGGGGATTCCCGGTTCAAATTCCAATCTGGGTGGAGTTTCCATGTTCTCCCCATGTCTGCATGGGTTTCCTCCGGGTCTCCGGTTTCCTCCCACCATCCAAAAACATGGATCAAGGTTAATTGAACTCTCCAAATTGCCCCATATAGAGTGTGTCTGTGTGAGTGAGTGTGTGCCCAGTGATAGATTGGCGCCCTGTCCTGGGTGTATCTGCCCAGCGCCCGAGACGTTCTCCCCTGGATGGGCATGGGGAACCCCCCCGCGACCCTAATAGAAGATAAAGCGGGAGATAATGAATGAATTAATGAATAAATTGCCCATTTTCTACTGAATTCTAAAGCAGAATGAATTCAGTATAAAGTCATTTCACACGATATAGAGGTGTTTTTTTTTAAGAAAACATTTTTTTTATTTTGCTTGTTCTGTAATTAGAACATCGGCATTGTTGTGGTTTCCATTCAAACCAAACTGCGGCGCGATAACGATGTCGTAACCGTCGAAATGTCGGACAGCGTAACGTCTCGTTTCTGTGGCTACGGATTCCTCGCGCTGAGGTCATCCGTCTGTTGATCCGTCATCGTCCCTCTGCCACTTCAAAGGCTCGGGGGCAGGGTGTCCGGCGTGCCTTTCTGTGTGGGGTACGTTTTATAGAGTGATAGAACATAAATAACGGATCGGGGAACCTCTAAAGAACAGAGGGAAAAGAAAAAAAAAACACCCATCCGAATCCATTACGTGATCCCGGCCCGGTGTTTTGGACTGAGCGTGAGATTCTCCGTCTCCGTCTCCGTCGTGCAGAACCCGCGTTCCTTCCGCTGTCGAGCGAGGAACACGGCTCCTCGTAATTTTCCAGCCGGCCGAATCTCCTGACATAAAGTAATGGTTTTCATGTTGTTCTTTCCTTTTTCGGACACCCGGACCAGATGGTATTCCGCTGTTGGACCGCCGGTTCCCCGACGTTCTCTTTCCGTATTTCGTTTGTAATTATATTTTGACAACTTTTTCCACCTTCACAATCCAATTATAGTTTCCAATCCTGTCGTAATTACAGCTCACGGCGTAATAAAACGGGACTCTTTTTTTTTTTTTTTTTTTTTTTTTTTTTTTTTTTTTACGCCTCTGAAAGAAAAAAAAAACCCAAAGAAATGAGAAGGTGACTCCAGGACACGTCACGTAGCGGAACCTCCTGTCTCCACTTTCGTTTGGGTTTTCGTTTCTTTGTCTGTATTGTGTCGGATTGCGGGTGTGGGGGGGCGTGGGGGGCGTGAGGGGGTGTGGGGGGCGTGAGGGGCGTGGGGGGCGTGAGGGGCGTGGGGGGCGTAGGAGTTCTAACGTCTACCTCTCAGCGCTGAGGATCTCGGTTTGATTCCCTTATCTGGGTGGAGTTTCCATCTCCTCCCTGTGTCAGCATGGGCATTCTCCGGGTTCCTCCCACAGTCATGGATTCAAGGTGAATTGGCTGCTAAATTGCCTCTATGTGAATAGTGTGAGTGAGCGTGCCCAGTGATGGATTAGTGCCCTGTTCTGGGTGTATCTGCCCCGTGACCCGAAATGTTCTCCCCTGTTCTCTCGTTATCACTGTCCGCGCGTCGATGAGAACACTCTCACTCAGAACCACTCCCTGATCTGGGTGGAGCTTCCATGTTCTCCCCGTGTCTGCATGGGCTTCCTCCGAGTTCTCCGGTTTCCTCCCACAGTCCAAAAACATGGATTCAAGGTGAATTGGTGGCTTTATTGCCTCTATGTGCCCAGTGATATATTGGCACCCTGTATCTGCCCCGTGACCCGAAACGTTCTCCCCTGGAGGGCAGGGCAGGGGCGTCCCGTGACGTCGTTATCACTGTCCACGTACTCGGGGATCATGGGAACAGCGCGACGATGAGAACACTCTCACTCGGAACCACTCCCCGATCTGGGTGGAGCTTCCATGTCCTCCCCGTGTCTGCATGGGCTTCCTCCGGGTTCTTTGGTTTCCTCCCACAGTCCAAAAACATGGATTCAAGGTGAATTGGTGGCTTTATTGCCTCTATGTGCCCAGTGATAGATTGGCACCCTGTATCTGCCCCGTGACCCGAAACGTTCTCCCCTGGAGGGCAGGGCAGGGGCGTCCCGTGACGTCGTTATCACTGTCCGCGTACTCGGGGATCATGGGAACAGCGCCACGATGAGAACACTCTCACTCAGAACCACTCCCCGATCTGGGTGGAGCTTCCATGTTCTCCCCGTGTCTGCATGGGCTTCCTCCGAGTTCTCCGGTTTCCTCCCACAGTCCAAAAACATGGGTTCAAGGTGAATTGGTGGCTTTATTGCCTCTATGTGCCCAGTGATAGATTGGCACCCTGTATCTGCCCCGTGACCCGAAACGTTCTCCCCTGGAGGGCAGGGCAGGGGCGTCCCGTGACGTCGTTATCACTGTCCGCGTACTCGGGGATCATGGGAACAGCGCCACGATGAGAACACTCTCACTCAGAACCACTCCCCGATCTGGGTGGAGCTTCCATGTTCTCCCCGTGTCTGCATGGGCTTCCTCCGAGTTCTCCGGTTTCCTCCCACAGTCCAAAAACATGGGTTCAAGGTGAATTGGTGGCTTTATTGCCTCTATGTGCCCAGTGATAGATTGGCACCCTGTATCTGCCCCGTGACCCGAAATGTTCTCCCCTGGGATACCCGTGGCGTCGTTATCACTGTCCGCGTACTCGGGGATCACTCTCACTCGGAACCACTCCCCAATCTCGGACGAGCTTCCATGTCCTCCCCGTGTCCGCATGGGCTTCCTCCGGGTTCACAGTCCAAAGCCCACAGTCCAAAAACATGATTTCAAGGTGAATTGGCTGCTAAATTGCCCAGTGTCCACTGATGGATTGGCGCCCTGTTCTGGGTCAATCTGCCCCTTGACCCCGGATGGGCATGTAGGACCCCCCACCTCCTCCGTGATCCCAGCGGTGGATTCAGCTGAGGATGATGGATGGATGTCATGTTGTTCGTTGGCGGGGCAATCTTCACATCCCCCCCCCCCCCCCCCCCCCCCCCCCCCCCCCCCCCCCGGCGTTCTTTCCCGCGGCGCCGTTATCACTGTCCGCGTACGATCCGGGGATCATGGGAACAGCGCGACGATGAGAACACTCTCGCTCGGAACCCCTCCCCCGTCTTTATGTTTTTATTTTATTTTATTTTTTTAAAGTCGGAGGGAACGTATTGATCCACAGCTTCCCAAAGTTATTTTTAATTGAAGATAAACATGGAATGCACATGTGCTTGGGAGCCGAGTGAACTGTGGGGAGCCTCGGCGGCCCGCTTTTATTTTATCTCTCCGATTCTTTTGGGAAGTTCTTGCCTTTTTTTTATTTTTATTTTTTTATTTTTTATTATTATTTTATTTGTTTATTAACTGGAGGAAAAAAAAAAAAAAAAAAAAAAAAAGACACCGGTCTGCGTGTCTGTGAAACGTGGGAACGGCCGTGTTAGCATCGCAGTCTTGACACGTTCTATTATTATCCCACTGTGTGACGGCTGTGACCGGCGCTGCCCCGAAACTTCCGCCGTTCGCGCCGCCGCCCCGCCGTTCGGCTTCTGACCGCGTTCACAGGAAGCTGGACGCGGCCTCGCTATGAAAACCAATAAAAAAAAAAAAACGTCATCATTAAAGTTGCATGTCCGGTTTACGTCAGCGTTCCGGAGAAGGATCGTTAAAATGAATATTGAATGCAAATGAACGGTACTCGAGAGGGGGGGGGGGTGTTGGGGTGTGTGTGTGTGTGTGTGTGTGTGTGTGTGTGTGTGACTGAGTTCCCACATCCACCCCTCAGCCCTGGAGTTTCCCGGTTCAGATCCCGATCTGGCTGGAGTTTCCATGTCCTCCCCGTGTCTGCATGGGACTCCCTCCGGGTTCAGTCCACAAACATGGATTCAAGGTGAATTGGCGGCTCAGTTGCCTCTATGTCAATAGTGTGAGTGAGCCTGCCCAGTGATGGATTTGTGCCCCCTCGTCGTGGGTGAGCTAATGAATGTATGTATGGATGATGGTGGAACTGGTATGTTCTCCTCTCAGCATTAGGGATTCCTGGTTCGAATCCCATGGAGTTTCCATGTCCTCCCCGTGTCTGCGTGGGTTTCCTCCGGGTTCTCCGGTTTCCTCCCACATTCTCAAAACATGGATCAAGTTAATTGGGTTCTCCACATTACCCCATATAGAGTGTGTCTGTGTGAGTGAGTGTGTGCCCAGCGATGGATTGGCGCCCTGTCCTGGGTGTATTTGCCCAGCGCCCGAAACGTTCTCCCCTGGATGGGCATGGGGAACCCCCCCCCCCTGTGACCCTAGTAGAGCATAAAGCGGAAGATGATGGATGGCTGGTTCTAACCTCTTTTTTAAATTTACCAGTATATAACCCCCACCATACTTAACTGTAAAAATAATTGTTGATTTATTAATAAAGAGGGGGGGAGGGCAAACTTTAAATAGATGGGTTAAACTTAGGTGGTGCCGCTGACGCCCCGTACGTTGGGTTCTGTTTTGAAAGATGATTAATGACAAAATCTAACGTTCCCATGTTCTCCCCGTGTCCGTTTTCCTCCCACAGTTCTTAAACATGGATTCAAGGTAAACTCAATTTTTCAAATTGCCCCATATAGAGTATGTCTGTGTGGGTGAGTGTGTGCCCAGTGATAGATTGGTGTCCTGTCCTGGGTCTATCTGCCCAGCGCCCGAAACGTTCTCCCCTGGATGGGCATGGGGAACCCCCCCCACACACACACAAACTTTGGTGGTGCCGCTGACGCTCCGTATGTTTGGTTCGGAGCTACGTTTCTGTTTTTAAAGATAATTAATGACAAAATCTAACGAGGGCGGCACGTCTGCCTCTCAGTGCTGGGGATCCAGGTTCGAATCCCAACCTGGGTGGAGTTCCCATGTTCTCCCCGTGTCCGTTTTCCTCCCACAGTTCTTAAACATGGATTCAAGGTAAACTGAATTCTCCAAATTGCCCCATATAGGGTATGTCTGTGTGAGTGAGTGTCTGCCCAGTGATAGATTGGCGTCCTGTCCTGGGTCTATCTGCCCAGCGCCCGAAACGTTCTCCCCTGGATGGGCATGGGGACCCCCCCCACACACACACAAACTTTGGTGGTACCGCTGACGTTTGGTTCGGAGCTGCGTTTCTGTTTTTAAAGATAATTAATGACAAAATCTAACGAGGGCGGCACTTCTGCCTCTCAGTGCTGGGGATCCAGGTTCGAATCCCAACCTGGGTGGAGTTCCCATGTTCTCCCCATGTCCGTTTTCCTCCCGCAGTTCTTAAACATGGATTCAAGGTAAACTGAATTCTCCAAATTGCCCCATATACAGTATGTCTGTGTGAGTGAGTGAGTGTGTGCCCAGTGATAGATTGGCGCCCTGTCCTGGGTGTATCTGCCCAGCGTCCGAAACGTTCTCCCCTGGATGGGTATGGGGACCACCCCCGACCCCCCCCCCCCGACTCTAGTAGGGGATAAAGTGGGAGATAATGACTGGATGAGTTTAAGGGGCAGGTCTTTTGGTTTTGTGACGTGCACGCCGTCGTTGTTTTGTGGGTTTGGGTGGTTGCACAGAGCCGTGACGCTTTAGAGCGAGCCGCTGACACCTGCAGGTTGTCGAGCGGCGCTGGCCCTCACACCCCACGTGCTAAACCTGTCACCATGTGTAGAATTACAACAATTAGCGGGTGATTTGTGGAGCGGCGACGCCGCGGGCGGCGGACCACACACCGAGCCTCAAACACTGCGCCGCCATAAAACACACAGCGAGCAGCAGGTCTTCATCCTTCACATCACCCAAACCACGCTTTACTTCACGTTAACTCTAATTAACATGATTAATTAAATACTCACATAGTGCTTATGTAAATCTTTTAAAATCGTTAATGGCAGTAGGTTTCACAATTTAACAAACACTGCATTAAGCGTTAGGCCACGCCCCCTTTCTGCTCCACTTATTCTCCATGTTCTAAGTTCAAAGATGGACTTTGTTGTTCTACAGTTCCACTCTGTAGTCCATCTGTGTGTGTTCTACAGGACATACTGTGTACTCTGTTCTCTAATGCTCAGAACCCCAATAGTACCACCACAGAGCAGGGGTTATTGGGGGGGGGGTGTTAGTCCTATCCCAGCAGTGTCACTGAGGCAGAGAAATGAAACTCCACTACCCCCCCCCCCCCCCCACATCAGTGTCACTGCAGAACTGACCATAAACAATCCACCACCCAAATGATACCTGTTCTGTGATGCTCCTGACCAACAGAGAACAGAGAACCAACTGAACACAGATGGACTGCAGTCTGGATTTATAGAACTACAAAGCCCATCTATATGATAAGTGGAGGACATAGAGGATGGAGCCAGAAGGCTTTTGACTGGTACTGTGTGTGTGTGTATATATATATATCCATTCATTCATCCATCCATTATCTTCCGATTTGACCTACCTCTATTAGGGTCGCGGGAGGGGGGGGGGGGGGTTCCCCATTTCCATCCAGGGGAGAATGTTTCAGGCGCTGGGCAGATAGACCCAGGACAGGACGCCAATCCATCGCTGTGCACACACACACTCACTCAAACACACTCTATATGGGGCAATTTAGAGAACTCAATTAACTTGATCCATGTTTTTGGACTGTGGGAGGAAACCGGAGAACCCGGAGGAAACCCACGCGGACACGGGGAGAACATGGAAACTCCACCCAGATGGGGATTCGAACCGGGAATCCCTAGCGCTGAGAGGAGAACATGCTAAACCACTAAGCCACCGTGCCGCCCTTGTATGTCTACATTTAGGAGTAAAAACACAGTTTGCGGGCGGCACGCTAGGGATTCCCGGTTCGAATCCCCATCTGGGTGGAGTTTCCATGTTCTCCCCGTGCGTGGGTTTCCTTCGGGTTCTCCGGTTTCCTCCCACAGTCCAAAAACATGGATCAAGTTAATTGAGTTCTCTATATTGCCCCATATAGAGTGTGTCTGTGTGAGTGAGTGTGTGTCCAGCGATAGATTGGCGCCCTGTCCTGGGTCTATCTGCCCAGCGCCCGAGACGTTCTCCCCTGGACGGGCATGGGGAACCCCACCGCGACCCTAATAGAGGATAAAGCGGGAGATAATGAATGAATGAATGAACACAGTTTGCAGTGAAATGAGTTTGAGGACTCTGTCTGAATGTCTGTTTCATTTTATTTGTAGTCACTGAAAGTATGTTTGATTTCACTAAAACTCTCATTGCAGAACGTCTGTTACTGCATCGCATTCGGCTGAATTTCAGGGAATTTTCCTTTGAATTCAGGTTTTACCCAGCGTTTCACCTGTAAGGCAGAGGAGGTGGATGGGCTTTGGGTCGTTATGCATATGAGTAGCTGCCCGATGACCCCTTAATGGTTCAAAAAAAAGGGGGGCTGTTGTCCTCAGAATTTCAAGAGTCCAGGAGGATCAGTGTTAAACCGTACGAAGGCCCAAACTTAAAAACTCAAACCTTCTGCTGCATCGCCGCTTGGCTTCTTTACTCATAAAATAACGAGCTGTTCAGGAAGTAATAAGGAAGCCTTGGAATTATTATTATTATTTTTTTTTGTGGAGATATAATTCTTTCATACACATTAAGGACTTTATTGTAACTGCAGTACCTATGACCTCATCGTTGCCGCCGACCCCCTGGCCGCCGTTTATTAGCCGAACTGGACATCGGGACCGCTCCGTAATGACCCTAATGACAATGATAAATCGGAAACGGCCGGCGGAATATAATGCTTGGTATAAAACCTGAAGCGTCATTAGCGTGTGTATTTTGGCAGCTCCTCCGGCCGTACCGGACCTTAGAGACCATCCATTATCTCCGATCATGTAAAGGATGTAGGAGACTCATTTCTCTGTCATAGCGGAGAACCTAAGCGCTTCCCATCCCGCCCGCCCGCCCGCCCGCGCTCCCTCTAATAACAACTAACTATGTGCTTTGAAGCTTGACATAAGGAATCCGTGGTATTCCGCGTCGGAGCTTGAAAGGAACGTCATCACATGTACGGACACATTAAACCCAGAGTATTACTTTATTATTCATTATTAATAACGTTCTAATCTGTGGATCTCCGCTCTTTGTGGGCAAATCCTTAAAACCGCGTCATCGCCACATCAGTGTCACTGCAGAACCGACCATAAACAATCCACCACCCAAATGAGACCTGTTCTGTGATGCTCCTGACCAACAGAGAACAGAGAACCAACAGAACACAGATGGACTACAGTCTGCAATTGGAGAACTACAAAGTCCAGCTATATGACAAGTGGAAGAAATGGAGAATGGAGCCAGAAGGGGGCGTGGCCTAACTCTTGATTGGTACTATATATATATATATATATATATATATTCATTCATTATCTCCCGCTTTATCCTCTATTAGGGTCACGGTGGGGTTCCCCATGCCCATCCAGGGGAGAACATCTCGGGCGCTGGGCAGATAGACCCAGGACAGGGCGCCAATCCATCGCTTAGAGAACTCAATTAACTTGATCCATGTTTTTGGACTGTGGGAGGAAACCGGAGAACCCGGAGGAAACCCACGCGGACACGGGGAGAACATGGAAACTCCACCCAGATGGGGATTCGAACCGGGAATCCCTAGCGCTGAGAGTCGAACGTGCTAAACCACTAAGCCACCGTGCCGCTATATATATATATATACATTACATTTACATTTAGTCATTTAGCAGACGCTTTTATCCAAAGCGACTTACAAATGATTCGAATCCCAATCTGGGTGGAGGTTCCATGTTCTCCCCGTGTCCGCGTGGGTTTCCTCCGGGTTCTCCGGTTTCCTCCCACAGTCCATAAACAAGGTCAATTGAATTCTACAAATTGCCCAAATTCAGAGAGTGTGTGCCCAGCGATAGATTGCCCCCCTGTCCTGAGTGTATCTGCCCAGCACTTAAGACATTCTCCCCTGGATGGGCACGGGGAACCCCCCTTCCCCCCGCGACCCTAATAGAGGATAAAGTGGAAGATAATGGTTGGATTTATATATATATATACATTTGATATATATATATATATATATATATATATATATATATATATATATTATATATATATATATATCAAATGTACAGACACATTAAACCCAAAGTACTACAATTATAATTTTTGGGATTAAAAAAAAAAAAAAAAAAATATATATATATATATATATATATATATATATATATATATTATATATAACTATATATATATATATATATATATACTGTGTATATACTGTATATATATATATGTATATATATATATATATATATATGTGTATATACTGTATATATATATATGTATCTATATATATATATATATATATATATATATATATATATATATATATATATATATATATATATTGAGGTTTATTAATAAACATCCTAATCTGTGTATCTCGGCTCTTTGTGGGGAAATCCTTAAAACGCTTTTGGGGAGTGTATCCCGTGGCCCGAAAAATGTTTTATCTGCTGGAGTTATCGTTTTTCACTTAATGACGGCCATTATGGCTCTTACACAGAAAAGCAGGCGGGAGCGGCATTGGAAGTCGAAGCCTCGTGGTTTTTTGTTTTTTTTTTCCTCCTTTTTTTCTTCGTTCTTTCCTTCTTCTCTCTCCAAGGTGTAATGCAATCTAACCCTGGGAAAAGGCCTGGCATGGCTGAGGCTTTCATGTTTCTAAGGCCCCTGTGTTAACGGTGGCGTCAGCGGGGCACGGCTGCAGCGAGCGAGGGCCGAGGGGAGGCCGGGGGACATGTCTGCTTCTTGTCACTCAGGACCTGTCGTGTTCAGGAAGCAACCCCGAACAGTGCGGGGCACATTCTGCCCGAGGAACGCTGGAGAACAAGGGGAACCCTTAATGCTTTATACATCCGAGGCCTCGTTCCTTCAGACTGTCAACAAATCTCAACCTTAGGACACGCCCCCCCCCTTGACTTTCTGCTGCATGTCCTCAGTAAAGATGGACTGTAAAGATGGACTTTGTAGTTCTACAGTTCCACTCTGTAGTCCATCTGTTTGTGTTCTACAGTACATACTGTGTACTCTGTTCTCTAATGCTCTGAACCACAATAGTACCACCACAGAGCAGGGGTTATTGGGGGGGGGTGTTAGTTCCTATCCCAGCAGTGTCACTGAGGTGGAGAAATGAAACTCCAGCAGCACTGCTGCACTAAACCCCCCCCCCCCTCACCACATCAGTGTCACTGCAGAACCGACCATAAACAATCCACCACCCAAATGATACCTGTTCTGTGATGCTCCTAACCAACAGAGAACCAACAGAACACAGATGGACTACAGTCTGTAACTAAAGAACTACAAAGTCCATCTATATGGTAAGTGGAGGACATAGAGAATGGAGCCAGAAGGGGCGTGGCCTAACTTTTGATTGGTACTAGATATATATATATATACACACACAGTGGACATTTAATTGAAATACAGATGTTGTATGGCACGGTGGCTTAGTGGTTGGCACGTTCTCCTCTCAGCACTAGGGACACCCAGTGATAGATTGGCGTCCTGTCCTGGGTCTATCTGCCCAGCGCCTGAGACGTTCTCCCCTGGATGGGCATGGGGAACCCCACCGCGACCCTAATAGAGGATAAAGCGGAAGATAATGGATGGATGTTGTATGACCTATAATTATTATTTAGTAGTAAATGGGGGGGGGGTTAAAATGGGGCAGTTGTAGGATCGTGGAACCGTCCTTGCGACCTGAGGGTCCCCGGTTTGTTTCCCGGTCCCACCATGAACTACAGTTGAAGTGTCCTTGGTCCCCAATTGCTCCCCGGGCGTCAATTAACAGGGCTGCACACCGCTCCGGGCAATTGTGTACACTTCACTCAGTGTGTGTGTGTGTGTGTGTGGGGGGGGGGGTTAATTGGTCCTGACCAACAGAGAACAGAGAACCAACAGAACACAGATGGACTACAGTCTGTAATTGTAGAACTACAAAGTCCATCTATATGGTAAGTGGAGGACATAGAGGATGGAGCCAGAAGGGGGTGTGGCCTGTGGCCTGTACCTGTGGGCGTGTATTGTATGGAATAGGGGGCGCCGTGTAGCGGCTTAATGATCCCAAAGTCATGGCTGTCAGTTTGTTCCTTTGTTTGTTCTCTAATTGACCCGAGCGTTCTCATGGGCAGAGGGTGGGACCGTGAAAACTTGAACCCCAAGTGTGGCGTCCTGTCCTGTCCTCAGCGTTTCGACAGGACGCAGAACGCTCTCCGGTGAAGATTCGCGATCGGGACATCTCTTCGCGCCGCGGGTTCTGTCTTTCGCGAGAACCCGAACCTGTTTTGCGTCGTGGGTGATGTGAGGTGGCAGCAGTTTAAGACGATCGCGCCCTAATTGGTTAAACGTTCTCACAGTGGAACTGGAGATCCGGAACCCACACAGGCACCAACATCGCTCTAGAGCTGAGAGAACCGTAGGAACAGATTATCTCGATTACGGTTGGGATTACTTCTTTTTTTTTTTTCTTTTTGGCTGGAGATGTAAACTTGGTCACCTCATCCTCGGAGAACCCAAACCTGCCATAGTTCTCACGTACCTTCAGGACATTAGGTTCTCCTCCTGAAACAACGTGCAGACGTATGTCCTCATCTCCTTCTGCTTAATCCTAATCTACAGACTCGGGTCCTGAGGGGGTTCTCCATGCGGTTTAGGTTCAAATCCCGATCTGGGTGTAGTGTCCAGGTTCTTCTCATGTTCGTGTGGGTTTTCTACGGGTTCTCCAGACATGGGATTTAAACCCCCAACCTTTAGGATATTCATTATTGTTAGAGATTATAATCTGGGGCTGCACAGTGGTGTAGTCATCAGCATGTTTGTCTCTCAGCGCTTGGGATCCAGGTTCGAATCCCGATCTGGGTGGAGTTTCGTGTGGGTTTTTTATGGGTTACAGACTTGGCCCACAACTCACAACCTTTAGAATATTTATACCCATAATTCATGTTATTAGATTATAATCTGGGGCAGCACTGTAGGGTAGTGACGTCCACCTCTCAGTGCTTGGGATCCAGGTTCGAATCCCAGTCTGGGTGTAGTGCACCAAGACAGCCACTCCGGGAACGTGTGTGTGTGTGTGTGTGTGTGTGTTGATGGACAACATATTTCTAATTTACCCATCAGAAGGTCTTTGGACTTTGGAAGGCAACCACAGCATTTAGAGCAAACTCACCCAGGTACAGGGAGGACATTCAGACTTACAGTGTGACAGAAGGTGAAGGTCGGGCTAAAGTTATCCTGACCGGCCCTAAAGTTCAAGCTGTCTCAGACAAAACATCCTGCATGTCAGCGGCAGATTCGGTTCCCACAAGTCGACAGAGCAAACCCACTCAGGTACAGGGAGGACATGCAGACTCACAGTAGGGATCTTTTTTTAGCCTCCAACTGGGACCCGAAGGATTCCAGGAGGACCTTCAGACTGGTTCCTCTACCAAGTTCCTCAACCACTGTGGGAACATTTGTCTCGTCAGTTTAAAAGCATCGTTTCCCCAAGTCTGGGAATCGAACCCAGGACCTTCATGCTGAGCAGAGATGTGTATAGACGTTACGGAAGAGACCGTGATGTTAAAATAAAGTGCTCTTAATGACTTTTAGAGGAAACATGGCGGCGGATCATGTATGTCTTCTTTAAAAGTGTAAGTCACGGTGAAGCTCAGGCTAAAGTTATCCCGAACCGGCCCTCAGGTACAGGGAGGACATGCAGACTCACAGTAGGGATCTTTTTTTAGCCTCCAACTGGGACCCGAAGGATTCCAGGAGGACCTTCAGACTGGTTCCTCTACCAAGTTCCTCAACCACTGTGGGAACATTTGACCTTCATGCTGTGCAGAGATGTTCCTTCTCTGCATAGAAGCGTCTCCAATAGACGTGATGTTAAAATAAAGTGCTTTTAATGACTTTTAGAGGAAACATGGCGGTGGATCACGTATGTCTTCTTTAAAAGTGTAAGTCACGGTGAAGCTCAGGCTAAAGTTATCCCGACCGGCCCTCAGGTACAGGGAGGACATGCAGACTCACAGTAAGGGTCTTTTTTTAGCCTCCAACTGGGACCCGAAGGATTCCAGAAGGACCTTCAGACTGGTTCCTCTACCAAGTTCCTCAACCACTGTGGGAACATTTGTCTCGTCAGTTTAAAAGCATCGTTTCCCCAAGTCTGGGAATCGAACCCAGGACCTTCATGCTGAGCAGAGATGTGTATAGACGTTACGGAAGAGACCGTGATGTTAAAATAAAGTGCTTTTAATGATTTTTAGAGGAAACATGGCGGCGTGTCACGTATGTCTTCTTCAAGAGTGTAAGTCACGGTGAAGGTCGGGCTAAAGTTATCCCGAACCGGCCCTAAAGTTCAAGCTGTCTCAGACAAAACATCCTGCATGTCAGCGGCAGATTCGGTTCCCACAAGTCGACAGATTCCCACAAGCGCCGGCCCCCGGCCCCCGGCCGGCCGTGATTGATGGACCGCCGAGCAGCGGGTCAGACAGAGATGGACTGGTCCGCATTCGAGTGGCAGGGCTATCTGGGTGCACTTTGCCCCACCTCCCGCCCTCCTCGTTATGTGTGATAAGCAGAAGCTACGGCGCGAGCCAGGAGCCTCCAAGGGGGGGGGGGGAGGGGGGGTATAACGAATGAGTTACAGGCCGGCGGCCCACGACCCGGAGAAAACATTTGTCCAGCGTTTTGAGGGGGGTGGGGGGTGGGGGGCACGGTTCTGTCACTGCCGACCCAATGCGCAATTCGGCATGTGCCAGGGCTACCTGAACCAGCCGCCACCTGCTGGGTCGCGTCACGCCGAGCGGGGCGACAACTGCAGCAGCTGGACGGGGATTAGCCCCATCGCGGCCGCCAGCGCCGCCCAGCTCGGGGGTCACGGCGAGGCGCGGTCACGCCCAGCACCTGTCACCGGCCCTGAAGAACGGCCCTCAGTCAGGTCCGGACCGTCGGACTCGGACGAGCCGGCCGCCTCGGTTTTCTGCCTCGTCGTAAGAGGAGAAGACTGATAGCCCTCTGTGATTTGGCGTGCCCCCCCCCCCCTCCCTCTGGAACCAGGGGGGTATTAATGCTGCTTATCACGAGTCGTGGAGCACGGGGGCTCCCGGTTCTACAGACTGATCTCGCCGTGGAAGCTCTTAATCCCCAAAGGTACATTTCACTCGCCGTGTGATTAGAACGGCGCTATTTGTCTCGTAAAAAAAAAAGAAAAGAAAAGAAAAGACAAGAAAAGAAACGTGGGTCTCGGCTCCGGCGTTTGGGGCCCGCGGCTCCGGCGTTTGGGGCCCGCGGCTCTGGCGTTTGGGGGCCCGCGGCCCCATCGAGGTGTTTGGTGCATGAAGTATTCCACGTTAACGCGGAGACAATAAAATGAAACGAGCGATTAAGTCGTAGACTTTCATCGTAATGATAATAAAATGAGATCGATTACGTTTAGGGGCGGCACGGTGGCTTAGTGGTTTGGCATGTTCTCCTCTAAGCGCTAGGGACTCCCGTTCGAATCCCCATCTGGGTGGAGTTTCCATGTTCTCCCCGTGTCCGCGTGGGTTTCCGCCGGGTTCTCCGGTTTCCTCCCACAGTCCAAAAACATGGATCAAGGTCAGTTGAGTTCTCCAAATTGGCGTCCTGTCCTGGGTGTATCTGCCCAGTGCACGAAATGTTCTGCTGGACCCTCTTCCCCCGACCCTAGTAGACGATATATTCATTAATTTATTCATTCATTCATTCATTATCTCCCGCTTTATCCTCTATTAGGGTCGCGGTGGGGTTCCCCATGCCCATCCAGGGGAGAACGTCTTGGGCACCGGACAGGGCGCCAATCCATCGCTGGGCACACACTCCCTCACACAGACACACTCTATATGGGGCAATTTGGAGAATTCAATTGACTTGATCCATGTTTTTGGACTGTGGGAGGAAACCGGAGAACCCGGAGGAAACCCACACGGACATGGGGAGAACATGGAAACTCCACCCAGATGGGGATTCGAACCTGGAATCCCTAGTGCTGAGAGGAGAACGTGCCAAACACTAAGCCACCGTGCCACCTAGACGATATATACAGTATATATATATATATATATATATATATATATATATATTTTTTTTTTTTCTTTTTTTTTTCTTTTTTCTTTTTTTCTTTAACATTTTACCAAAAAAAAGATAATAAAATAATATATATATATATATATATACTGTATAGTTTTATTGTAAACTCTATGTTTGGAGCCTCTGGTGGAGCCAATCTGCGTTTTGTTGCCTTGTACTTGAACTGAGCACCGACAGTAAGGTTTGATCTGTGTGTGTGTGTGTGTGTGTGTGTGTGTGTGTGTGTGTGTGTGTGTGTGTGTGTGTGTACGTATCAGTAGTGGGAATGCTGGTCCTCGGGGACCTGGCGCTGATGCTCTTTATCTGTATCCAGTGTCCGGAGCCGCTGTCAGCTCTGCTCAGAGCTCAGTGTATCGGTTTGCAGGAGGTTCTGTCGGTGGAACTGCGTCTCTGGTTATTGGTCTGTACAGACAACCTTTAACAACGGTGTCTAGCGCTGGAGCAGAGGGCCGAGGGGCCCGCCCGCTCAACCCGAGAGCCCCTCAGCGCTCTTTACGCTAATAACACGGCGCAATATGGGACATCCGACACCCCGGATCAAACTCCATTACATTAAGGAAATATTAGACCGGAGCGCCGGCCTGATGCATGCGCACGTCAAGGTGGCGGCGGGACCGGGAGCAGAACCGCATGCCATGTGTTCCATGCTCCCGGCGTGTTGCCAGGTCCTTCTGAACGCTCCCCCACCGCCCACCCCCCAGCCCGGCTGCAGATGTTCCGAGACGGCCTGATTGTGGTGTCCGGGTTCCGTGATGCATCAGCTCCAGCCGTGCGGTGATTAGAACAATAATCCCAAGGTGTTCTCGGTTCTTTGATCTCGGGGGGGTGAGGGATCTCGGCCGTATCGTGATGCATCGCCGCTCGGCGTTCCAGCGGATCGTGCGTACGGCCGTCATTAGCCGAAATCGTCGGCCCAATTGAGACGAATGGCCGGCGGTAATGAGGCCGAAGACGAACGAGCGGCGCGCCGGGGATCGTTCTTGAGAATGAGCTGGGCGTGGCGGCTTATTGGAACCGGATTGGACTCGACGGAACGCCAGAACGTTCCCTTTAAAGTTGCTGGCGGGAGCCGACGGGCCGTGACTTTATATTAAACAGACGGCCGTGTTGTTTTTCGGTTGACGCGGCGCTTCTCGCCGTCTGTGGGGTGGCGTCTGTCCTTTTTGAGTCCATCCATTATCAAGGGTCGCGGGTGGGGGGGGGGTTCCCCAAGCCCATCCAGGGGAGAGCGTTTCGGGCGCTGGGCAGATACACCCAGGACAGGGGGGCAATCTATCGCTGGACACTCACTCACTCACACAGACACACTCTATATGGGGCAATTTGGAGAATTCAATTGACCTTGACCATGTTTTTGGACTGTGGGAGGAAAGCGGAGAACCCGGAGGAAACCCACGCGGACACGGGGAGAACATGGAAACTCCACCCAGATTGGGATTCGAACCGGGAATCTCCCAGCTCTGAGAGGAGAACATGCTAAACCACTAAGTCACCATGCTGCCTATAAATCATCTATATATCCATTCTCTTCCACTTTATCCTCTACTAGGGTCCAGGGGTGATCGTTTCGGGCGCTGCGCAGATACACCCAGGACAGAGGGGGCAATCTATCACGCACACACTCACTCACTCACACACACAGACACACTCTATATGGGGCAATTTGGAACATTCCATTGAATGGCTTAGTGGCTTAGTGTTTAGCACGTTCTCCTCTCAGTACTAGGGATTCCGCCGCTGGGGATTCCCGCCTCGAATGCCCATCTGGGTGGAGTTTCCATCTTCTCCCCGTGACCGTGTGGGTTTCCTCCGGGTTCTCCGGTTTACTCACACAGTCCAAAAACATGGATTCAAGGTGAATTTATTGCTCTAAAATGCCCCTACTTAGTGTCTAGTAAGTTCTCCCCTCAGCGCTGGGCATTCCCAGTTCGAATCCCAATCTGGGTGGAGTTTCCATGTTCTCCCCGTGTCCGCGTGGATTTCCTCCGGGTTCTCCGGTTTCCTCCCACAGTCCAAAAACATGGATTCAAGGTGAATTTATTGCTCTAAAATGCCCTTACTTAGTGGTTGGCATGTTCTCCTCTCAGCGCTGGGCATTCCCAGTTCGATTCCCCATCTGGGTGGAGTTTCCATGTTCTCCCCGTGTCCACATGGGTTTCCTCCGGGTTCTCCGGTTTCCTCCCACAGTCCAAAAACATGGATCCAGGTTAATTGAATTCTCCAAATTGCCCCATATAGAGTGTGTGTTTGTGAGTGAGTGTCTGCCCAGTGATAGATTGGCATCTGCCCAGCACCCGAAACGTTCTCCCCTGGATGGGCATGGGAACCCCCCCCCACTTCCAACCCTAGTAGAGGATAAAGTGTAAGATAATGGATGGATGGAAGTTGCTAGAGGGTCTGAAAAATATAGTTGGCCGCACTCATCGGGCCGATTTCGTTAAATTGAGGACATTCCCGGGAGGCGGTGGAGCAGACGAGGGGGCGCTGATCAGTAGCAGAAGGTATGAAAACCTTAGGGGTGAGGGGCCAGGTCGGGGCGGGGCGGGGTGTGGGGGGGGGGGTGCTCTTTATTAGAGACGGCTACCGAGGGGCTGACGCTGACTGTGGACGTTCTCGGCGCACATGATTTAAGTGTCCTCTCCTCCTGGCCTTCATAAGGTTCCCGCCGGGCCTTTGATGTTTCATTATGTATGGCTCTCCGGGAAGGAAAACACACGGGCCACATCAAAAAGCCACCATGCCGAAGCGCCCTGCCCCGGCCCTGCACTTTCAGCACCAGATTACTGATCTCGCGTAGGTCCGAGACGGGGAGGGAGCCGGGATGCCGTACGGGGGATATTACAGCGGCGGTACACGGACGGGGCCGACCCTGCGGCGCGGCGGGCAACGAGAGGGAGCCGCCGGATAAACCCCGAGGCCGTACGTCTGCGTCGACTGCGTCGGCCGGCTTCGTTTGTTCGGGGAGTTTTCTGCCGTCCGATACGTCTTGTGTTCTCCTGTGGCAGCCGTGACCCGAAACACTGATGGGATGGGGGGGGGGGGGTATGTTTCGGCCCATCCAGTGGAGAATGTTCGGGTTCTGGGCAGATACACCCAGGACAGGGGGCAATCTATCACTGGGTATACACTCATTCACACTCACAAACACACTCTATATCTATATGGGGCAATTTGGAGAATTCTGTTGACCTTGATCCATGTTTTTGGACTGTGGGAGGAAAGCAGAGAACCCAGAGGAAACCCAAGTGGACACGGGGAGAACATGGAAACTCCACCCAGATATGGATTCGAACCGGGAATGCCCAGTGCTGAGAGGAGAATGTGCTAGACACTAAGTAAGGGCATTTTAGAGCAATAAGTTCACCTTGAATCCATGTTTTTGGACTGTGTGAGTAAACCGGAGAACCTGGAGGAAACCCACGCGGACACGGGGAGAAGATGGAAACTCCACCCAGATTGTGATTCGAACCGGGAATGCCCAGTGCTGAGAGGAGAACGTGCTAGACACTAAGTAAGGGCATTTTAGAGCAATAAATTCACCTTGAATCCATGTTTTTGGACTGTGGGAGTAAACCGGAGAACCCCGAGGAAACCCACACGGACACGGGGAGAACATGGAAACTCCACCCAGATTGTGATTCGAACCGGGAATGCCCAGTGCTGAGAGGAGAACGTGCTAGACACTAAGTAAGGGCATTTTAGAGCAATCAATTCACCTTGAATCCATGTTTTTGGACTGTGGGAGTAAACCGGAGAACCCAGAGGAAACCCACACGGACACGGGGAGAACATGGAAACTCGAACCGGGAATGCCCAGCGCTGAGAGGAGAACATGCCAACCACTAAGTAAGGGCATTTTAGAGCAATAAATTCACCTTGAATCCATGTTTTTGGACTGTGGGAGTAAACCGGAGAACCCGGAGGAAACCCACACGGACACGGGGAGAACATGGAAACTCGAACCGGGAATGCCCAGCGCTGAGAGGAGAACATGCCAACCACTAAGTAAGGGCATTTTAGAGCAATCAATTCACCTTGAATCCATGTTTTTGGACTGTGGGAGTAAAGCGGAGAACCCCGAGGAAACCCACGCGGACACGGGGAGAACATGGAAACTCCACCCAGATTGTGATTCGAACCGGGAGTCCCCAGCGGCGGTACACGGACGGGGCCGACCCTGCGGCGCGGCGGGCGACGAGAGGGAGCCGGCGGATAAACCCCGAGGCCGTACGTCTGCGTCGTTCGTTCGTACGTCCCGTCTTCTCCTGTGGCGGCCGTGACCCGAAACGCTGATGGGATGGGGGTAATAAATGTCACGCACCCCCCCCCCCCACCCCCTCTCACCCCCACCCCCCCGATTCGATTGCACTCAAAAGGAGGTGAGATGGGTTAAGGAGGGTAACCGCTCTAAAGCCCTCAGAGCAGGTCCGTATTAATCTCGCTCGCTCCCCGAGGTTTAGCCGGATTTATCTCACGAGATAACATGGATTTGTCAAAATAACCCGGGCGTCGGGCCGCCCCCCCCCCCCCTCCGCTCTCCTCCCCCCTTCCCTCTCCGTAACTGAAATGACTGACGGGTCGGAATAACGAGATCCGATTGGCTGCGGGAGGCTTCGGGTCGCGACCCCCCCCCCCCCCCCCACCCCGGCTCGCTTCGGGTCCCCCGCCCCCCCCCCCCCCCCCCCCCCCCCGTTTTTAAACTTCGTATTAAAGTATTTAGAACATTATAATCCTGTTATGATATCAACTCAATCGCTGGACTTTTATTACGGGCCGGCACGCTGGATTAGTGGTTTGGCATGTTCTCCTCTCAGCGCTGGGCATTCCCGCTTCGAATCCCCATCTGGGTGGAGTTTCCATCTTCTCCCCGTGTCCTCGTGGGTTTCCTCCGGGTTCTCCGCTTTCCTCCCGCAGTCCAAATACATGGATCGAGTCAATTGAATTCCCCAAATTGCCCCATATAGAGTGTGTCTGTGTGTGTGTGAGTGAGTGTGTGTTCAGTGATAGATTGCCCCCCTGTCCAGGGTGGATCTGCCCAGCGCCCGAAATGTTCTCCCCTGGATGGGCAATTTTGAGTATTCAATTGACCTTGAATCCATGTTTTTTGGACTGTGGGAGGAAACCGGAGAACCCGGAGGAAACCCACGCGGACACGGGGAGAACATGGAATCTCCACCCAGATGGGGATTCGAACCGGGAATCCCTATAGCTGAGAGGAGAACGTGCTGACCACTGAAAAACTGACCCCCCCCCCTCCGCCCCAAGGTCCACTCATTAAACTTAATTATAATATCTAATTTTAGGAGCGAGTCCCGCAGCGTGGTCCACTTGTCACTGTCTCATCCAGGTGCTTAGGGGTGAGGGGGGTGAGGGGGGTGAGGGAGGCTCGGGGGGGGGTGGGGTATTAAGGGCTGCAGATGTCGAGGTGCGTGTGCACCATCTGTTGATTTGGGATTGGGATTCATCAGTAATAATTATTTGCCACGTTAGTGGAACCGTGTATCTAGAACCAGCTCTGTGTCTTCATGTCGACCCCCCCCCACCCCCCATCTGAGTTACGTCCAGGGGCTGGACTTTTGGTCGGACAGTGTACATCTGATCCTCTATTAAGGTCGCTGGGGGGGGTTCCCCATGCCCATCCAGCGGAGAACGTTTCGGGTGCTGGGCAGATACACCCAATCTATCACTGGGCACACACTCACACACTCGCTCACACAAACACACACTATATACTCTACTCTATGTTGGGCACACACTCTATATGGGGCAATTTGGAGCGTTCACTTGACTTGATCCATGTTTTTGGACTGTGGGAGGAAAGCGGAGAACCCGGAGGAAACCCATGCGGACACGGGGAGGACATGGAAACTCCACCCAGTTTGCGATTCGAAGCGGGAATCCCCAGCACTGAGAGGAGAACAAAAAGGAGAACCTTTTTAAAAAGGCGACCCTTTTTAATGATGGAGGTTATTATAAAATAATAATATTATAATATTTATAATATTTAATATTTCAAATTCATTCATTCATTCATTCATTATCTTCCGCTTTATCCTCTATTAGGGTCGCGATGGGGTTCCCCATGCCCATCCAGGGGAGAACGTCTCGGGCGCTGAGCAGATACACCCAGGACAGGGCGCCAATCCATCTCTGGGTACACACTCACTCACACAGACACACTCTATATGGGGCAATTTAGAGAACTCAATTAACTTGATCCATGTTTTTGGACTGTGGGAGGAAACCGGAGAACCCGGAGTAAACCCACGCGGACACGGGGAGAACATGGAAACTCCACCCAGATGGGGATTCGAACCGGGAACCCCTAGTGCTGAGAGGCGAATGTGCAGACCACTAAGCCATTGTGCCGCAATATTTAAAATTAATAATAATAATATTTAATATTATCGGTGTGGCATTTTATTTATTTATAACTCAGACTCTAATGGTACATGAACGATGCGGTGGCAGTTCTCTGTGGCAGTTCTCTGCGGTTCTCGGCCGGTGAGAGGGATGACCGTAGCCCTTCACCCCTGTCAGCCTCTCGGTGATGGGCAGCGGATCGGCGTGTCCGTGAAGCGCTCTGTGTTG
>JAFMOC010000058.1:27500-85000 GCA_019802505.1 Corydoras sp. C115 | reverse complement strand
ATATATGCATGTGTGGGGGTGGGGGGTGTTGGGTGTGTGTGTGTGTGTGTGTGTGTGTGTGTATATATATATATATATATATATATATATATATATATATATATATATATATATATATATATTTGTGTGTGTTTGTATATATATATATGTATATACATATATATGTATGTACAGTATTTATGTATATACACACACACATACATGCACACACATTTGGGGGGGGGTGTTGGTGTGTGTGTGTGTGTGGGTGTGTGTGTGTGTGCGGGTGCGGTAATAGCAGTGAGTACACTCTTTGGAACCGGGTTCTAATCACGGGTCGAGCTCTAATCAGAACTCCGTCTGGCTGAACGCACGACGCCTCAGCGTTTGTAATGCGCTCGGGTCACAGGCCACCGTTTCATCAGCGCCTTTGCCGGAAAGATCTTGCGCCAGAGCTGGCCGCAGTGCCAGCTGGGTTCCACCGCACGGTGTGGGTTAGATACTGCACACACACACCCGGGTGGAAGGCACCCATGCATTTCTGCCCACATAATGGGAGATTTCAGCACCCAGACCACAGCTAATACAGGAAATGACAAGGGAGCGGGCTGGAGCGGGCTGGAGCGGGCCTGGCCCAAATCTGACAGTGATTTTCTCCGACCGAGCATGCTGTTGTTGTTTTTCCACCCGTGCTGCAGCGCTCGCCGGAGGCTCAGCTCCGGGCCTTTGATGTGTGCGCTGCGTTGGGAGGTAAGCCGCAGGATCTTAGGCCCTCAGTGGGCATGACGGAGCAAACTGATTTTTCATACTCAGACCTGGCTTAGCATCATCTCTGGCTTCATTTAAGTCCCGTCATCTTCTTCCCTGATTTCTCCTTCTGCCGTTTCATCTTAATCTTACTCCAAAAAAAAAACCCAAAAACGAATCGCACCCGAAATCCACGTCCTCGCCGAAGAGGCTCTGTGAAATATGGGAAGTACAGAATTAATAGAAAAGCCTCAGGCTTAAGCTTTTTTTTCCTTTTTGGAGACTAAGAACATCCAATTTCATAGATTCTAAATATATATATATATATATATATATATATATATATATATATATATATATATACAGTTCCAGTTAAACATTAGGCCACGCCCTTTTCTGGCTCCATCCTCTATGTCCTCCACTTACCATATAGATGGACTTTGTAGTTCTCCAATTACAGACCGTAGTCCATCTGTGTTCTGTTGGTTCTCTGTTCTCTGTTGGTCAGGAGCCTCACAGAACAGGTATCATTTGGGTGGTGGATTGTTTATTGTCAGTTCTGCAGTGACACTGATGTGGTGGGGGGGGGGGGTTTAGTGCAGCAGTGCTGCTGGAGTTTCATTTCTCCACCTCAGTGACACTGCCGGGATAGGAACTAACACACCCACCCAATAACCCCTGCTCTGTGGGGGTACTATTGGGGTTCTGAGCATTAGAGAACAGAGTACACAGTATGTACTGCAGAACACACACAGATGGACTACGGAGTGGAACTGTAGAAGTACAAAGTCCATCTTTACAGAACGTGGAACTGAGAACATGGACAGTAAGTGGAGCAACAAGGGGGCGTGGCCAAACCTTTGACTAGTACTGTGTATTATTAGTACTAATAATTAGTATTATTAGTAGTATTAGTATTATTAGTATATATATATATATATATATATATATATATATATATATATGCTGGGCAGATACACCCAGGACAGGGTGCCAATCTATTCTTGGCACAAACACACCTTATAGGGGCAATTTAGAGCATCCAGTTAACCTTGAATCTATGTTTTTGGACTGTGGGAGGAAACCAACATGGATACAGGGAGAACACGGAAACTCCACCCAGAGTGGGATTCGAACCTGGAATCCTCAGCACTGAGAGGCGATGGTCCAGACCCCCCCCCTCCCCCTCTCCCAAGTCTTTAATTTTAATTGTGTCACGACCAAATGGATTTTCCATTTCCTTTCTGCCCCGGGGGGCAGTGTGTAGTAATCACCTCTATATTATAGATGTGCTAGATTAGGTGTGTGTGGGGGGTGGGGTCCGGGGGGGGGGTGGTGGTTTCCACATCGGTTCTGTCTGTAGGTGGAACGTCAGTAAATGTCCTGGGTGTCCATCGGCAGAGGTCTTGTTCTGACGGGGAGGGCTGTGGCGTTCAGTTCTGCGGCCGTGCGTTCAGATCATGTGCGCGGGGTGAGCTGCAGTGCTTGGTTTGGGGTGGGCCGTGCGGTTGCCCCGCTCATACTGGATTTCCCCACCGTGACCCGGGGTCAGACCCGCCGAGTTCCCCCCAGCAGGACGTTTCAACAGCCTCACCTCCATCACTCGCCTCCATCACTCACGCTGCTCCGGCACTGGTGATGTTAGAGGTTGTAGATTAAAGGGAGGCTGACGTGGTGGTGTAGGGAGCACCTTCGCCTCTCAGCGCTGGGGATTCAGGTTCGAATCCCGATCTGGGTGGACTGGGTGGGTTTCCTCCGGGTTCTCCGGTTTCCTCCCGCAGTCCAAAAACATGGATTAAAGGTCTATTAACTGCCCCTATCTCAGTTCCCTCTGTATAGTATGTGAGTCCCTGGCCTGGGTTTCCATCCTCCACTGGATGAGCATGGGGAACCCCCCCCCCCCCCCCCCCCCCCCCCGCTACACTAGTATAGTACTGTATTGGAGTGTCCATGTCCTCTTTGTGTCCATGTGGGTCTTCTCACACAGTCCGAAAACATGGATTCAAGGTGAATTGGCTGCTCTAAATTGCCCCTATATAGTGTGTGTCTGTAGAATTGGCACTCTTAAATGGGTGTATCTGCCCAGCGCCCCAAATGTTCTGCTCTGGATGGGCTTGGGGAACTCACCCCCCCCCCCCCCCATCCACAACCCTAGTATAGGAGTAAGGATTAAGAGGAAGTGAGATAATAAGATGAGATAATAATAATAATAATTATTATTATTATTATTATTATTATTATAATAATAAATCGCGGTGGGGTTCCCCATGCCCATCCAGGGGAGAACATCTTGGGCGCTGGGCAGATAGACCCAGGACAGGGCGCCAATCCATCGCTGGGCACACACTCACACACACTCTATATGGGGCAATTTGGAGAACTCAATTGACTTGATCCATGTTTTTGGACTGTGGGAGGAAACCGGAGAACCCGGAGGAAACCCACGCGGACACGGGGAGAACATGGAAACTCCACCCAGATGGGGATTCGAACCGGGAATCCCTAGCGCTGAGAGGAGAACATGCTAAACCACTAAGCCACCGTGCCGCCAATAATAATAATAATAATAATAATAATAATTACAAAAAACAGAACGTATCACACGGTGGCGTAGTGGTTAGCATGTTCTCCTCTCAGTCCTGGGGATCCAGGTTCGAATCCCGATCTGGGTGGAGTTTCCATGTCCTTCCCGTGTCCGTGTGGGTGTCCTCCAGGTCATCCGCTTTCCTCTCACAGCACGAAAACACGAATCTAAGGTGAATTGGCTGCTCTAGATTGCCCCTATGTAGTGTGTATGGGTGTCTGTGTGAGTGTTTTCCCCCCCACCCCGTCTTTTCGAGTTTATTTTCCTTCAGATTTCAGCACGCTGCTTAAAAATCCACGCAGCCGTTCAACACTCAGAGCCCGTTGGCCTGCTGCCCCGATGCCCTACGTCCCCCCCGAGCCGCCTGCCGGCCAATCAGACGCAGTGCGCCCGTTTCCCCGACCGAACGATCCCCTTCCTTCTTGTTTTCCACCCCGTCCCGTGAGTGCAGATGCACAAAAATGCAGTTCGGCTCGCTAGTGTGCAAGAGCCTCATTACCGCGGCAAACTGTCGCCCAAAGAAAATCAATGACGCGTCCGGTCTGCGTTGCACTTATTGTTACCGGCCATCTGGAAATGATTTCGAGCCGAGTTTTAACCCACTGTGTCATTTCTGCCTCAGAAAGAATCAGAAAGCTCCAAAACCAATATTAGTTTATTTCTTTTACTTTATCTCCCTTTCGCATCTGAAGTTTTAAACGAACGGCTCGACCGTTACGGACGCCAGAACCGCACGTAGCCTGCCGTTTTTCTAACGTTCCCTTCGTTGGAATCATCTAATTTGCAGAACACCCCGTTTAATTACACATGGTAAGGCCAGAGGGCAAGGTTCGAACCAGTGTTCCGTCGCGTTACCGTGGTTAATATGAAAACATCGAGTCGTATTTTTTAAATTTCCCTCAGATTTTTAATTTTTTATTTTTTATTTTTTTTTATTTATTTATTTTTTTTGTAATGTTATTGCTACTGGCTGCTAAAATTTCCTTCGGGATGAATAAAGTATTCCATATATCTATTTATTTATCTATATCTTCTATCTAACTATCGTAGACGTCTGTAATAATTAGCTCGGGTTACGTTACCATCCCTGCTTCCGCGTTTATCTAACGTTCCCTTCGTTGGAATCATCTAATTTGCAGAACACCCCGTTTAATTACACATGGTAAGGCCAGAGGGCAAGGTTCTAACCAGTGTTCTGTCGCGTTACTGTGGTTAATATGAAAACGTCGAGTCGTATTTTTTAAATTTCCCTCTAATTCTTTCTTTTTTTTTTTTTTTTTTTTTTTGTACTGTTATTGCTACTGGCTGCTAAAATTTCCTTCGGGATGAATAAAGTATTCTATATATCTATCTATCTATCTATATCTTCTATCTAACTATCGTAGGCCTCCGTAATAATTAGCTCGGGTTCCGTTACCATCCCTGCTTCCGTGTTATTTCTAACGTTCCCTTCGTTGGAATCTTCTAATTTGCAGAGTATCCCGTTTAATTACACATGGTAAGGCCAAGGGACAAAGTTTGTTCCAATGTTCTGTCGTGTTCCGTGATGGCGTTCTATCCGTTTTTGATACGAAACGCCGAGTCGCTGTGACATATCGTAGGCGTCCGTAATAATCGCCTTGCGTTATTCTAACGTTCCTTTCATTGGAATCATCTAATTTGCAGAGTATCCCATTTAATTCCACATGGTAAGGCCAGGGGACAAGGTTGAAACCAATATTTCGTTGCGTTACATGATGGCGTCTTTTCCATTTTTAAAACGAAACGTCGAGTCATTGCGAAAAATCGTAGGCTTCCGTAATAATCACCTTGGGTTACCGTACCATCCCCGCTTCCGCGTTATTCTATCGTTCGTTTCGTTGGAATGATCCAATCCTGCATGGTGTTTGCAGGGTATCCCGTGCCAGGGGACAAGGTCCATAAATGGTTGGTTCCAACCAATGTTCCATCACGTTACGTGATGGCCTCTTTTCCGATTTTAATACGAAACGTCGAGTCATTGCGAGAAATCGTAGGTGTCCGTAATAATCACCTTGGGTTACCGTACCATCCCCGCTTCTGCGTTATTCTAACGTTCGTTTCGTTGGAATGATCCAAACCTGCATGGTGTTTGCAGAGTATCCCGCGCCAGGGGAAAGGTCCGAACCAATGTTCCGTCGCGTTCTGTGATGGTGTCCTTTCCGTTTTCAATGCGGAAACGTCGGGTTGTAGGCGTCGGTAATAATCGTGTTGGGTTACTGTACCATCTGTGCTTGGGTCGTTGGGATGGTATTACCGTACCATCCCCGCGTCCGTGTTATTCTAACGTTCCTTTCATTGGAATAATCCAATCCTTCATGGTGTTTGCAGAGTATCCCGTGCCAGGGGACAAGGTCCGAACCAATGTTCTGTTGCGTTACGTGATTGCGTTTTTAATACAAAAACGTCGAGTCATTGCGAAAAATTGTAGGCGTCAGTAATAATCACCTTGGGTTACTGTACCATCCCCGCTTCTGCGTTATTCTAACGTTCTTTTCGTTGGAATGATCCAATCCTGCATGGTGTTTGCAGAGTATCCCGTGCCAGGAGACAAGGTCCAAACCAGTTTTCCGTCGCGTTCCGCGATGGCGTCCTTTCCGTTTTCAATACGGAAATGTGGGATCGTAGGCGTCGGTAATAATCACGTTGGGTTACTGTACCATCTGTGCTTGGGTCGTTGGGATGGTATATCATTTAAGCAGCCGGAATATACGGACCGTGAGGGTCACGGAGAGCGAGGGCGACCTCGCCGGCCGGGTTCTAAAGCCAGACTCCTGTCCTCTGGTGTTTAGTTTGGCCGGAGCCGGCGCAGATCGATGATCTGTAAAGTGGATTTGTTATTGCCTTGTTTGCTTTGGCAGCGTTTGAAAGAAGCCATCTGATTACAGTCCCAGATGTCGCGGCACACGTTACCGCTCAGTGTTCCGCGCTCGGGGAACCTCCTCGTTCCGTCTCCTCGTTCCGTCTCCTGCGTGTTTTCTGGCCGCTAAACGTCCCGCGGCTTTGTCGTTGCACTTCTCCGTTAGGACAGGTTCGCTTTCAATGCCGTCCCATTCAGGTTCGCCCCGGGAACTAATCCGCTTAGCATCGATTCCGTCCGCCGTCATGGACCCCTCGTCCCCCCCGAAGAGACCTCCTCGTCCAGCGTCTCCATTGTTGCCCGAGCATTAGCATTAGCATTCCGACTCGTCGGCCGGCTTCTTCATTACATAATGGCCTCTCCTCCGTGAGCCTCGTTGTAGGGCCTTAGACCCCGCTTCACTCGGACTCGTCGACGGCGACCTCGCGGCGGACGCTCCCGTGTTGACGCGCACCGCCGACCTTGTACTCTGCGTTCTGCGTCTATGTGAGGTTACTCCAAACGTTACCGTGGTGCGGTCACCTCACGACAACGGGACGGCAGATTCAAATGCAGCCAGGGTCCTTTCCTTTGTGGAGTTTGCATGTTCTCCCTGTGTCGGCATGAGGTCCTCACACTGTCATTGTACTGCAGTGATTACTGCCTGGTGATTGGTTCGTGTTTGGTATGAAAGGAGGTACTTTCAGTGATGAATTTGCATGTTCTCCCTGTGTCTGCATGGGGTTTTCTCAGGTCTGTCATAATGCTGCAACAATTATTGCTTGGTGATTGGTTCTTGGTGAGTTTGCATGTTCTCCCTGTGTCGGCATGAGGTCCTCACACTGTCATAGTGCTGCAGTGATTACTGCCTGGTGATTGGTTCGTGTTTGGGATGAAAGAAGGTACTTTCAGTGATGAATTTGCATGTTCTCCCTGTGTCAGCATGGGGTTTTCTCAGGTCTGTCATAATGCTGCAGCGATTAGTGGTTGGTGATTGGTTCTTGGTGAGTTTGCATGTTCTCCCTGTGTTTCTATGGGGATTTCTCAGGTCCTCACACTGTCATAGTGGTACAGTGATTATTGCTTGGTGATGGGTTCATGTTTGGGATGAAAGAAACTCCATTGTGTAGGGAATTTGCATGTTCTCCCTTTGTTTCTATGGGGTTTTCTCAGGTTTGTCTTAATGGTACAGCAATTATTGCTTGGTAATTGGTTCTTGGTGAGTTTGCATGTTCTCCCTTTGTTTCTATGGGGTTTTCTCAGGTTTGTCTTAATGGTACAGCAATTATTGCTTGGTGATTGGTTCTTGGTGAGTTTGCATGTTCTCCCCGCGTTTCTGTGGGGTTTTCTCAGGTCCTCAGACTGTCGGTAGGTTATTGCTTGGTGATTGGTTCATGTTTGAGATGAAAGGAACTCTGAATACGACTCAACATTCTGTAGGGAGTTTGCATGTTCTCCCTGTGTTTCTCTGGGGTTTTCTCAGGTCTGTCATAATGGTACGATTATTGCTTGGCGATTGGTTCTTGGTGAGTTTGCATGTTCTCCCTGTGTTTTTCTGGGGTTTTCTCAGGTCTGTCATAATGGTACAACGATTATTGCTTGGTGATTGGTTCTTGGTGAGTTTGCATGTTCTCCCTGCGTTTCTATGGGGTTTTCTCAGGTCCTCACACTGTCATATTGCTGCAGTGATTATTGCTTGGTGATTGGTTCATGTTTGGGATGAAAGAAACTCCATTCTGTAGGGAATTTGCATGTTCTCCCTGTGTTTCTATGGGGTTTTCTCAGGTCCTCTGACTGTCGTTACAGCGATTATTGCTTGGTGATTGGTTCATGTTTGGGATGAAAGAAGCTCCATTCTGTAGGGAGTTGGCATGTTCTCCCCGCGTTTCTCTGAGGTTTTCTCAGGTCCTCACACTGTCATAATGGTACAGCGATTATTGCTTGGTGATTGGTTCTTGGTGAGTTTGCATGTTCTCCCTGTGTTTCTATAGGGTTTTTCTCAGGTCCTCACACTGTCATAATGGTGCAGTGATTATTGCTTGGTGATTGGTTCTTGGTGAGTTTGCATGTTCTCCCTGTGTTTCTCTGGGGTTTTCTCAGGTCTGTCATAATGGTGCAGTGATTATTGCTTGGTGATTGGTTCTTGGTGAGTTGGCATGTTCTCCCTGCGTTTCTATGAGGTTTTCTCAGGTCCTCACACTGTCATAGTGCTGCAGTGATTATTGCTTGGTGATTGGTTCTTGGTGAGTTGGCATGTTCTCCCTGTGTTTCTCTGGGGTTTTCTCAGGTCATCCTGTAACGATGCTGAGTTACGGACGATCCGCATTGTGGCTGCATGACGTTGTCGGCTCACCTGTCGAGCAGGCTGACGACACATGACTCCGCGTTTCCATTTCCGATGCCGACCGATTGAGGTTTAGAGCCTCGCAATTTTCTTTTCCGTCCAAAGAGCTTTTGAAATCGTCCGAATCAAATCCTCCCAACCATCACTTTGCTCTTGGGGCAGGCATGACCTCCGCCCGTGTGCACGACCCGGGCCGGTCCTCAGAGAAGGTGCACCACCACATCAGACTCCGGCGCCGCTCCAGCACACGTCCCTCCAACCAAACCTGCAATTGAACTTTGGAGTGCAGCGCGAGGAGCGTTTTGTGAGTGCAGATTTTTTTTTTTTGGGGGGGGGGGGGATGAAAACAGGCCTATAATTAGGCTTACAACTCGTTTTTCCCCTTCAGCTACACCCGCTCTGTGCAGAGGCGGCAGCTCTGTTCAGATTAATGAGGCCAGAGCCACGGCAGGTTTCATAGGAAAACACTGATAAGACTCTGCAGCCCGGTCGTGTCCCCGGAGACGGAAAAAACAACGGGCCCTTCAAACAAACGCTCCTGTTTACATTTTAGCATCAATTATGATACGCAGCAGCAAGTGTGCAGACGTTTTACAAAATATTAGTATAAGGGTGGTGGCACGGTGGCTTAGTGGTTGGCATGTTCTCCTCTCAGCGTTAGGGATTCCCGGTTCGAATCCCAATCTGGGATTCCATGTTCTCCCCGTGGGTTTCCACCGGGTTCTCCAGTTTCCTCCCACAGTCCAAAAACATGGATCAAGTCAATTGAGTTCTCCAAATTGCCCCATATAGAGTTTGTATGTCTGTGTGAGTGAGTGTGTGCCCAGCGATAGATTGCCCCCCTGTCCTGGGTGTATCTGCCCAGTGCCCGAAATGTTCTCCTCTGGATGGGCATGGGGAACCCCCCCCCCCCCAACCTTAGTAGACGATAAGGCGGAATATAATGGATGGATGGAAATTTTTTTACAGACCGCATGGTGGCTTAGTGGTTTAGCATGTTCTCCTCTCAGCGCTGGGAATTCCCGGTTCGAATCCCCATCTGGGTGGAGTTTCCATGTTCTCCCCGTGTCCGCGTGGGGTTCCTCCGGGTTCTCCGGTTTCCTCCCACAGTCCAAAAACATGGATCAAGTCAATTGAATTCTCCAAATTGCCCCATATAGAGTGTGTCTGTGTGAATGAGTGTATGTCCAGCGATATATTGGTGTCCTGTCCTGGGTGTATCTGCCCAGCGCCCGAAACGTTTTCCCCTGGATGTGCATGGGGAACCCCCCCCCTTCCCCGCTACCCTAATAGAGGATAGAATGATAATGGATGAATGTAATTTTTTTTTTACAGATTTGGTCTCTTTAATCAAATGTAAAGTTTTTTTTAGTTATTCCTGAGCAGCTCATTGGAGGATGGACCGCTGCACTGGTTTCTGATCCGATGCAAATCACACGTTGCATTAACGCCATCGTCCAAACCACCTACGCACTTCGCACGCCGTCGCCGAATAAAGCCCCGGATCCGCGAGCGCCGCCCGGGCGCCGACTCCATTCAGGTGCGAGAGCAGTTTCAATCCATCAGATCACGTTCTCCCGTCCAGCTCGCTCCCGCTCGTCGGCCGGCCGGCTGAGTAACGACGTCTGACAGCCGGGGCGACCCAGACGCTCCACCAGCTGAGACCCGCCTCCACCAAAAAGCCTCCATTTTTCTCCCTCCTCCATTGGACGGCACTTAACGAATCGTTGCCTGCTCGGCCCTAACTCGGTTAAGCGTCCAGACACAGGAATCACAGTCGCCATGTACGCCTGAACACCGGCCGACCTCGTCCTCCGGTGCCACAAATGAGATCATACGCTCCGAAAGCCCTGCAGGACCCTGGGAGTTCCTTCCTGCCCTTCCTGCCCTTCCTGCCCTTGCTTTCTATTTCTGCCCGCAATGAAAAGATCTATAAAATATGTAATGTGTCATCCGCAGCCGGTCTGGGTGAAGCGTCTGGGTGAAGCGTCTGGGTGAAGCGGCGGTGAACGCAACGCAACGCGGTGGAGGTGGACGTTTCTGGGTCGTTTCCCGGACGCCGGGTCGGGCTCGCCGATGAGGAAGCGGGGGATCGATCGATATCCAGCACGCTGGATGAGGTGGATACGAGGGAGGGGGGGTGTGGGGGTAGGGGGGGGGGGAGGTTCTGGACGTGCTGCCGCGTGGCAGGGAGAACGCGGAGTCAGCCGGGGAGTCTCGCTTCACTTTAGAGGAGTCTGCGAGTCTAAGCGTTGCGGTCTCCTGGAGAGCGTTCTCGAGGGTTGCCTGGAGACGGAACGCGCTACAGCGCCGCAATAAATCCTGAGTGGAAACGACGGTGTTTAATTTGCGGAAGATGACGACAGCCAGCCGCCGCCGTTTTTATTAGTGTGTCTTAGATCTCCGGCGGCCTAACTTCTGACCGGTGCTGTAGAATTTGGACCATCCATCCATCCATCCATCCAAACGCAGCGAGTTTCCAGCAGTAAACAATAGAGAGTGCTGTGCGAGTGCAAGTGGAGCTCAGGGTTTAGGGTAGATGTTGGGGTGGTTACACCCTTCCATCCATCCGTTATCTTCTGCTTTATCCTCTACTAAGTTCAAGTTCAAGTTATTTATTTATGTCGCGCTTTTAACAACAGTACATCGTCACAAAGCAGCTTTACAGAATGAAAAGCCTTTAAACCCCCAAAGAGCGAGCCGAAGCGACAGTGGCAAGACAAAACTCCCTTTTATGTTGTTATTTAAGGAAGAAACCTTGTGAGGACCAAGACTCAGTGGGGGACTCGTCCTCCTTGAGCAGCCAGGCAGCAACAACAGTGTAGGACAGCCATGTACAGATATCTAACCAATGGAAAAACTCTAACAACTGGAGAACTATATGTGAGTCCATTAGGGGGCGTCCTGCAGGACGGCCAGTCCAATTAATATTCAGGTTCCATCCGGTATTCGTCAGCAGAGCCATGGATGAAGATCTCCAGGAAGCCGCTCACACCTCAAGGAAGGAATGCAGTTAGAGCTGATAATAAAGCACGGCATTTAATTAATAAGTGAGATTAGGGTCGCGGGGTGGGGGGGTTCCCCATGCCCATCCAGGGGAGAACGTCTCGGGCGCTGGGCAGATAGACCCAGGACAGGGCGCCAATCGATCGCTGGACACACACTCACTCACACAGACACACTCTATATGGGGCAATTTGGAGAATTCAATTGACCTCGATCCATGTTTTTGGACTGTGGGAGGAACCTGGAGAACCCAGAGGTAACCTCACAAGGTTTCTTCCCAATAGACGACATGTAGCATGTTCTCCTCTCAGCACTAGGGATTCCCGGTTCGAATCCCCATCTGGGTGGAGTTTCCATGTTCTCCCCGTGTCCGCGTGGGTTTCCTCCGGGTTCTCCGGTTTCCTCCCACAGTCCAAAAACATGGATCAAGTCAATTGAATTCTCAAAAATTGCCCCATATAGAGTGTGTCTGTGTGAGTGAGTGTGTGCCCAGCGATGGATTGGCGCCCTGTCCAGGGTGCATCTGCCCCAGCGCCCGAGACGTTCTCCCCTGGATGGGCATGGGGAACCCCCTCCCCCCCGCGACCCTAATAGAGGATAAAGCGGGAGATAATGAATGAATGAATGAGTGTGAGTGAGTGTGTGTCCAGTGATGGATCGGCGTCCTCTCCAGGGTGTATCAGCCCAGCGCCCGAAACGTTCTCCCCTGGGCCCGGTTTAGAACCCAGACCTTTTTCACTGCAGGCTCAGAACAGAACACGTTCTGGCTCGGTGTCCAGCGTTCGTTCGTCCCGTCTGACCCGTGTCTTCACAGACGGACATGTGACCCCGAAACGCCGCCGCCTCCGATTTCCACAGTGAATCTCTCTCGGTGTGGAACCGTCAGCCCACAGGAGGGTTCCGCGCTTCTCATCAATGTGTTTTCGATGAGTCCGGGTCCCGAGGAGATGCCAGCGTTGCGCGGACGATCGGATCGGGTTTCTTTTTCGCATGGTACAGTTTTACATTGCGTTCTGTGAATGTAGCAACAAACTGTGACCAATCCGACGCCGTCTTTGTTCTATTTTCCGCTGACATGATTCGCACATCATTGCGTTCGGCTTTTTGAAACGTTAATGGAATCCATACTGACTTCTCCTTCCTTTTTTCTTTCTTTCTTTTTTTTGGGGGTTCCTCAGACGGTTTTTCCAGAGTTTGCGCCGCGTTTTTAGTGTCATCCTGAATAACACCAGTGCAGACGAAAGCTCTGGAGTCCGTTTGTTGTTGATTCTTTAAACGTTCTCTTGACGTTAGTCTGTAACGCTTTAGTGACTAACGTCAGACTTACGGTTGGATCTCAGATTTATTTCTGTTATTTTGCTTTATGTTATTTCTTCTGTTCGTGAAAAACATTATCAGTGACATCTGTTTCGTCTTTTGGGATTCTTGTCGGTCACCTTAAAGTCCATCCATCCATCCATTATCTTCTGCTTTATCACACACTCACTCACACATACACACTCTATATGGGGCAATTTGGAGAATTCAATTGACTTGATCCATGTTTTTGGACTATGGGAGGAAACCGGAGAACCCGGAGGAAACCCACACGGATACGGGGAGAACTCCACTCAGATTGATTGGGATTCGACCTGGGAATCCCTAGTGCTGAGAGGAGAACATGCCAACACTATATATATCCGCTTTTTTCCTCTATTAGTGCCCATCCAGGGGAGAACGTTTCGGGCGCTGGGCAGATACACCCAGCACAGGGCACCAATCCATCGCTGGGCACACACTCACTCACACAAACACACTCCAAATGGGGCAAATAGGAGAACTCAATTGACTTGATCCATGTTTTTGGACTGTGGGAGGAAACCGGAGAACCCGGAGGAAACCCACGCGGACACGGGGAGAACATGGAAACTCCAGCCAGATTTCGCCTTCGAACCGGGAATCCCTACTGCTGAGAGGAGAACATGCTAACCACTAAGCCACCGTGCCGCTCACCTTAAGGTTTATAGTTTATGGTTTAAGGTGTAAGTGTGGGGACCTGTGGTTAAGGAACCAGCCTTGAGACCTGAAGGTCCCCAGATTTCGATTCCCGGTCCCAACACTACTTCACACAGTGTGTGTGTGTGTGTGTGTGTGTGTGTGTGTGGGTTAAATGTGGAGGACACACTCCTCTGTGTGTAAGTACAGGAGGCTATGAATATATCACTTTAATAGATCGCTCTTTCCTGTGTGAAATTGGCATGTTCTCTCCATATCTGCATGGGTTTTCTCTTTTCTCTGGATTCTTTTTTCGCCTACAAAACATAAAATACTCCCACTTGAGAGAGTGTGTGTGTGTGTGTGTGTGTATGTGTGTGTGTGTGTGTGTGTGTGTGTGTGTGTGTGTGTGTGCCAGATATATATATATAAAATTGTGAAAACACTCTACACACTCACGCTGGAAGAATCTTTCGTACGTAAGCTGATCCCCGCGATATAAATCATTCAGTTCTAAAGTGGAAACATGTCGTATGGTTATATTTATGTTAGTTTATGGTTGCAGTACGGTTATGGTTAATATTAAGGTGGTGGTACTTGTGTAAGTCTGCAGGAAGTGAATGAACGTCTATGTGCAGTCCACACAAAGCATAAAAACCAGCTGTGTGTGTGTGTGTGTGTGTGTGTGTGTGTGTGTGTGTGTGTGTGTGTCTGCCATGTGATGGACTGGCACCCTGTCTAAGTTGCGTTCTCCAACTCTCTGACCGGCTGCTGGCGTTTACGGGCGAAGCTGGCGGCGGCTTTTAGAATTTGTTTTATTATGAAAGAAAACGGGTCCAGAGGCTCTGAGCTCCGTTCTTTGAAATTTGGCGAATCCCGAAAGAACCAAATACAGCTTCGTAAATAACGCCCGCGAAACACTGGCGGTCTTAGTTCACACCCTGCGCAAGACCTGTTGCGATTCTCATTGCTGCCTCACACCCCGCCATCAGTCTATAGACACGTGTGTGTCATACACACACAGTATATATATATAATATTCATAATTGAATATTCTATATTATATTATATATTATAATATTATATATTATATTATATATTTATATTATATATATATAGTTAATATAGTTGTATATTGTATATAATAATAATAATAATAATAATAATAATAATAATAATAATACATTTTATTTCATAGGCGCCTTTCTGACACTCAAGGACACCTTACAGTTTACAATTGGATATAAAAAAATATATATATATATTCTGTGTTATATATATTTATAGTTGTATATTCTATGTTATATATCTATACTGTATTTCTATCAATCAAGGCACGGTGGCTTAGTGGTCAGCACGTTCGCCTCTCAGCGCCAGGGGACCAAATACAGCTTCGTAAATAACGCCTGCGAAACACTGGCGGTCTTAGTTCACACCCTGCGCAAGACCTGCTGCGATTCTCATTGCTGCCTCACACCCCCCGCCATCAGTCTATATATATATATATATATATATATATATATATATATATATATATATATATATATATATATATTATATATATATATATATAATATTCATAATTGAATATTCTATATTATATTATATTATAGTTTTAGTTGTATATTGTATATTCTGTGTTATATATATTTATAGTTGTATATTCTGTGTTATATATCTATACTGTATTTCTATCAATCAAGGCACAGTGGCTTAGTGGTCAGCACGTTCGCCTCTCAGCGCTAGGGAACCAAATACAGCTTCGTAAATAACGCCCGCGAAACACTGGCGGTCTTAGTTCACACCCTGCGCAAGACCTGTTGCGATTCTCATTGCTGCCTCACACCTCGCCATCAGTCTATATACACGTGTGGTTTAAATAGCAACGCTGCGTGTGAATATACCTCCCCGATGGGCGTGGCCGTCTCCAAATGAGGTGTGTTCTGTACATTTCTGGCCTGTCGTTAAACCCAGGTGCTCCGCCCACTGAGAACAACCTCTCCAGACGTCGACGGTCAGACTATAGACAGGGCGCCAATCCGTCGCTGGGCACACATTTAATTACTCACAGAAACTATATAGGGGCAATTTAGGGCAGCCTATTCACCTTGTATACATAATTTTTTGACATTGGGAGGAAAGCCACTCAATCTGGGTGGAGTTTCCATGTTCTCCCCATGTCCGCGTGGGTTTCCTCCGGGTTCTCCGGTTTTCTCCCACAGTCCAAAAACATGGATCAAGGTCAATTGAGGTCTCCAAATTGCCCCATATAGAGTGTGTATGTGTGAGTGAGTGTGTGCCCAGTAATAGATTGGCGCCCTGTCCTGGGTCTATCTGCCCAGCGCCCAAAACGTTCTCCCCTGGATGGGCATGAGGAACCCCACCGCGACCCTACTAGATGATAAAGCGCGAGATAATGGAATGGTTTAGCATGTTCTCCTCTCAGTTCTAGGGATTCCCGGTTCGAATCCCAATCTGGGTGGAGTCTCCATGTTCTCCCCATGTCCGGGTGGGCTTCCTCCGGGTTCTCCGGTTTCCTCCCACAGTCCAAAAACATGGATCAAGGTCAATTGAAGGCTCCAAATTGCCCCATAAAGAGTGTGTCTGAGTGAGTGAGTGTGTACCCAACGATAGATTGGCGTCCTGTCCTGGGTGTATCTGCCCAGCGCCCGAAACGTTCTCCCCTGGATGGGCATGGGGAACCCCCCCCCCCCCCCCCCCCCCCAGCGACCCTAGTACAGGATAAAGTGGATGGATCATTGGACCGCCATGGTTTTTGTTTGTTTCCATAATGGAACTGCCGTTTTATTTTTTTCAGTGATGTTGTTTCATAGCCCTCAAACCCGAACCCTTCTCTCGGCGCTGATCACTCGCTTTATTATGGAAACTCGGTTCCGTGCAGTTCTACGTCACCATCACGGCATTTTTTAAAAAGCTCCTGTTATTGTGCAGGTGTGTGAATTTTGGCCTCGACTTTTAAATCCATCCGTCAGTTTTTGGCCGAGCGGTGGAGCGGCGCCGCGTCCAATAGCAACACACCGCTCTGATGGACGAGCTGCGTTCTTTATTAACAAGAACCCAAACTTCAGTCCATGCATCCTACATTCTGCCTGTGACGTTCTCCCGGGTTCTGCGCCGTCGCTCGTCTCTTCGGTGTGACCTTCGGTGTGAGGCTGGACAGTGGTCCTGACATAATAAACCTTCTCTCTTATCCCTTCAATTGTAATCGGTTCTCGGTCACTGGTCGGATCAACGTTCTCCATCCTCGTCCATCACGTAAAGCTTCGTTTGTTGGGTGTGGGAGTGTCAGGTTCTGCTTAACGGCATCGCGTTCTCGATCGGCCTTGTCCTCTACGACCACGGACCGCTCCGAGCATGACGTCTTCTCCGAGGTTCTCATCACGCGTTGTGGTTCTGGCTTCTGACGCCCAACACCACCATTCCACTTATTGTCCATAAAGATGGACTTCGTAGTTCTAAAATTCCTTTCTGTAGTCCATCTGTTTATGTTCTACAGTACACACTGTGTACTCTGTTCTCAATAGAGACACCACAGAGCAGGGATTATGTGGTCGGTGCATTAGTCCTATCCCAGCAGTGTCACCGAGGTGGAGAAATGAAACTATATTTTTTGACCCCCTTTGTGTTCCATTTATTCCCCATGTTCTCAGTTCCACTGTAAAGATGGACTTTGTAGTTCTACAGTTCCACTCTGTAGTCCATCTGTTTGTGTTCTACAGGACATACTGTGTACTCTGTTCTCTAATGCTCAGAACCCCAATAGTACCACCACAGAGCAGGGGTTATTGGGTGGGTGTGTTAGTTCCTATCCCGGCAGTGTCACTGAGGTGGAGAAATGAAACTCCAGCAGCACTGCTGCACTAAACCCCCCCCCCCCCCCCACCACATCAGTGTCACTGCAGAACCGACCATAAACAATCCACCACCCAAATGATACCTGTTCTGTGATGCTCCTGACCAACAGAGAACAGAGAACCAACAGAACACAGATGGACTACAGTCTGTAATTGGAGAACTACAAAGTCCATCTATATGGTAAGTGGAGGAAATGGAGGATGGAGCCAGAAGGGGGCGTGGCCTAACTTTTGATGTGTTCCGTGTATCTCAATCTAGATGTCCTCCTTTGATGCGTTGCTCGGTGATCGTTGAGTGTTCGGGAAAACAAATCCCTAATGCAGCCCGCGCTGCGAGGAGCAGAGGAGCCTCCATTCAGCTTTAATTCCAGGGTTCGTATCCCGGAGCCGGGGCTGTTCACACTGATGATGCCCCCAGTAATCAGGACTCTATTGCCCCTATAGCTTTGATCACGCTGCTGAATCCGCTCTCATGTTAACTGAACTCCGAATGGACCGTGTGTTTGTGTACGCGAACACCGACGGAGGGATGTTTCACTTGCAGTTTATTCTCTATACCATCTTATATATATATATATATATATATTCACCATGCCCATCCAGGGGAGAACATTTCGGGCGCTGGGCAGTTACACCCAGGACAGGACACCAATCTATCGCTGGACACACACTCACTCACTCAAACACACTCTATATGGGGCAATTTGGAGAATTCAATTGACTTGATCCATGTTCTTGGACTGTGGAAGGAAACCGGAGAACCCGGAGGAAACCCACACGGACACGGGGAGAACATGGAAACTCCACCCAGATGGGGATTCGAACCGGGAATCCCCAGCGCTGAGAGGAGAACATGCCAACACTATATATATATATATATATATATATTCATTCATCCATTATCTCCCGCTTTATCCTCTATTAGGGTCGGGGGGTTGGTGGGGTTCCCCTGCCCATTCCAGGGGACGGAGGAGCGAGGGGGAGAATGTCCATCCAGTCGCTCCCCATTTATCTCCCGCTTTATCCTCTATTAGGGTCGCGGGGGGGTTCCCCTTGCCCATCCAGGGGAGAATGTTTCGGGCGCTGGGCAGATACACCCAGGACAGGACGCCAATCCATCGCTGGACACACACTCACTCACACACACACTCTATATGGGGCAATTTGGAGAATTCAATTGACCTTGATCCATGTTTTTAGACTGTGGGAGGAAACCGGAGAACCCGGAGGAAACCCACGCAGACACGGGGAGAACATGGAAACTCCACCCAGATGGGGATTTGAACCGGGAATCCCTAGCGCTGAGAGGAGAACATGCTAAACCACTAAGCTACTGTCCTTATATATATATATATATTTTTTTTTTATATATATTTTTTGTTTATATATATAATTGAATATTCTATATTGTATTATATTATAGTTTTAGTTGTATATTGTATATTCTGTATTATATATATTTATAGTTGTATATTCTATGTTACATATCTATACTGTATTTCTATCTCATTTTCTTTTTTAAAATGTAAGTTCTAATTTTAAAAGCACAGGGTAACTGAGTTCCGTGGGCCATGTTCTCGTTTTGGTCTCGTGTACCTCGTGCGATATCAATGATGATAAAAATTTCTTGAATCCTGAATCCTCCGACTGAGAGGCAATTATCTACATCCTTCAGTCCAGAGTGTCCACCACACGACCAGCACTGAATTATTGATGGTGTGTGATGGTGGAGAGCTCGTGTTGCGTGAGAACGTGTAAAAAACGTTGAATTAAGCAGAAGAACTCTCTGGTTTAACACGCTGCTTCTGTCCGTTGTGCTAACGTTCTCATGAAAACGTGATGCTGTGTGGGTGGACCGGCGGTGAGGTCACTCGTAATGTTGTGTGCAGGGCGGAATGATGTGTGGTGCTTACCACGCCCACCTCTCAATTCAGGGCATCCAAGTTCGAATCACAGTCCGGGGTGGAGTTTGCATGTTCTCCCCGTGTCCGCATGGGTTTCCTCCGGGTTCTCCGGTATCCTCCCACAGTCCAAAAACATGGATCAAGGTCATTTGAGTTTTCCAAAATTGCCCCATATAGAGTGTGTCTGTGTGAGTGAGTGTGTATCCAGATAGATAGATTGGTATGTTCTCCCCTGGATGGACATGGGAAAGCCACCCCCCCCCCCCCCCCCGCGACCCTAGTAGAGGATAAAGCAGAAGATAATGGATGGATTATTAATGATGGTGTAACAACCCGGGCAGCACAGTGGCTTAGTGTTTAGCATGTTCTCCTCTCGGTTCGATTGGGATTCGAAATCCCCAGCACTGATAGGAGAACATGCTAAACCACTAAACCACCTTATCGCCCCTCCATCCATTATCTTCTGCTTTATTCTCTATTAGGGTCGTGGGGGGGGTTCCCCATGCCCATCCAGGGGAGAGCGTCCTGGGCGCCAACTATGTTTGTCCATGTTCTTGGACTGTGGGAGGAAACCGGAGAACCCGGAGGAAACCCACGCGGACCTAGCACTGAGAGGAGAACATGCTAAACCACTAAGCCACCATGCCGTCCGGTATGAATATCGGCTAATTAAAAAAATAAATAGAAATTGAAGATCTGGGTGGAGTTTCTAATGTTCTCCCCGCGTCCGCGTGGGTTTCCTCCGGGTTCTCCGGTTTCCTCCCACAGTCCAAAAACATGGATCAAGGTCAATTGGATTCTCCAAATTGCCCCATATAGAGTGTGTCTGTGTGAGTGAGTGTGTGTCCAGTGATAGATGGCCCCCCTGTCCTGGGTGTATCTGCCCAGCGCCTGAAACGTTCTTCCATGGATGGACATGGGGAACCCCATCCCCCCATCCCCCCTCCTCCCACGACAACCAATAGTTTCTAGTTTTTTTTTTTTTAGTTTTTTTATATATATATAGGCGGCACGGTGGCTTAGTGGTTTAGCACGTTCTCCACTCAGCGCTAGGGATTCCCGGTTCGAATCCCCATCTGGGTGGAGTTTCCATGTTCTCCCCGTGTCGGCGTGGGTTTCCTCCCACAGTCCAAAAACATGGATCAAGTCAATTGAATTCTCCAAAAATTGCCCCATACAGAGTGTGTCTGTGTGAGTGAGTGTGTGTCCAGTGATAGATTGTCTGTCCTGGGTGTATTTGCCCAGCGCCCGAAACGTTCTCCCCTGGATGGGCATGGGGAACCCCCCCCATCCCCCCCTCCTCCCACGACAACCAATAGTTTCTAGTTCTTTTTTTTTAGTTTTTTTATATATATATAGGCGGCACGGTGGCTTAGTGGTTTAGCACGTTCTCCTCTCAGCGCTAGGGATTCCCGGTTCGAATCCCCATCTGGGTGGAGTTTCCATGTTCTCCCTGTGTCGGCGTGGGTTTCCTCCCACAGTCCAAAAACATGGATCAAGTCAATTGAATTCTCCAAAAATTGCCCCATATAGAGTGTGTTTGAGTGAGTGTGTGCCCAGCGATAGATTGCCGTCCTGTCTTGGGTGTATCTGCCCAGCGCCCGAAACGTTCTCCCATGGATGGGCATGGGGAACCCCCTCCCTCCGACCCTTATAGAGGATAAAGCAGAAGATAATGGATGAATGGATGGATGGGTGTAACCACCCGAACATCTACCCTACACCCTGAGCTCCACTTGCACTCGCACAGCACTCTCTATTGTTTACTGCTGGAAACTGTCTGCGTTCCGCAGGCTGACTCAGCCCCCGAATCAGCAGCTTTAACGGCGTGTTTACTCCGCTCACACACGTTGGCGATAAGCCGTTGCTTGTATGCGCATTATGACACACATCATTTGTCATTCTTCTGACTTATTGCACATCGAGACATCAAGTGCATTCGAGCATCTGACACAGACAGGAGTGGAGAGTTTACACAGATATCAAAACACTTAGCAGGGTGTGTTTAAATCCACACCCCACCCCACCACACCCCACCTCTCGCAGTATAATAACCCCCCCCCCCCCCCCAGTACTGAATGTATTCTTTGTTGAAGCATCAGAATCAGAATACTTTATTAAACCCCAGGAGGGAAATTGCAGATGCAGTTGCAGTTTTTACAGATGCCCCATTAGACGTGTTTATTTATATGGGAGCGGTAGCTCAGTGGTTATGGCGTTGGGTTGTCAATCTGAAGGTTGGGGGTTCAAATCCCAGGTCCCCTGAAGTTACCAATGTGGGTCCTTGAGCGAGACCCTTAACCCTCATTGCTCCAGGGATGTTGTGATGAACCCTGTGCTCACCTTGTAAGCTGCTTTGGATAAAAGCGTCCAATAAATGACCAAATGTAAATATAAATGTATATATATACAAATCTATAATAGGCGCAGGTAGAAATTCAACTCAAAGTACTAAAAATGGTACACAACAGTGTTCCATCCATTATCTTTCGCATTACCTTCTATTAGGGTCGAGGGGGGTTCCCCATGCCCATCCAGGGGAGAACGTTTTGGGGCGCTGGGCAGATAGACCCAGGACAGGGCGCCAATCCATTGCTGGGCACACACTCACTCACACAGACACACTCTATATGGGGCAATTTGGAGAATTCATTTGACTTGATAAATGTTTTTGGACTGTGGGAGGAAACCGGAGAACCCGGAGGAAACCCACGCGGACCTAGCAGTGAGAGGAGAACATGCTAAACCACTAAGCCACCGTAAATAAGCCAATAAATAAAAACTGAAGATCTGGGTGGAGTTTCCATGTTCTCCCCGTGTCCGCGTGGGTTTCCTCCGGGTTCTCCGGTTTCCTCCCACAGTCCAAAAACATGTATTCAAGGTGAATTGAATTGTCCAAATTGCCCCATATAGAGTGTGTCTGTGTGAGTGAGTGTGTGTCCAGTGATAGATTGGTGTCCTGTCCTGGGTGTATCTGCCCAGCACCCGAGACGTTCTCCCCTGAATGGGCATGGGGAACCCCCCCCGCGAAACTAATAGAGGATAAAGCGGAAGATGATGGGGGAAAAAATTTAAGCTGTAGCGCACCGTGTGGCAGATGGTGGAATAAACAATGATTGCCCATTAAAGTAATTATCCTGATTATGTTATTGCACGAGGCGGCACGGTGGCTTAGTGGTCGGCACGTTTGCCTCTCAGCGCTAGGGATTCCCGGTTCGAATCCTAATCTGGGTGGAGTTTGCATGTTCTTCCCGTGTCCGCGTGGGTTTCCTCCGGGTTCTCCGGTTTCCTCCCACAGTTCAAAAACATGGATCAATGTCCATTGAATTCTCAAAATTGCCCCATATAGAGTGTGTCTGTGTGAGTGAGTGTGTGCCCAGCGATGGATTGGCACCCTGTCCTGGGTGTATCTGCCCAGTGCCCGAAACGTTCTCCCCTGGATGGGCATGGGGAACCCCACCACGACCCTAATAGAGGATAAAGCGGGAGATAATGAATGAATGAATGTTATTGCACGTTAAATTTAAAGGTGTTTTAGTGAGGGAGTTGTTTAGTGCGATGGCGTCACGCTTGCCCCCTCACGCTCGAGTCGGACAGGTTCTCCTGTGTGCAGCCCGGTTCCCTCGTGGTGCGTCACGCCTCTGTGTTGTCTGATTCTCGGAGGCCTGGATCCGTTTGAGAACTTTCAAAGTCGGCCAGAGGAATGCAGACTCGTCGTCTCGGAATCAGAAATCCCAGGCCTACCTTAATCCGCCGGAGAAGGCTGGGTGTTTAGAACCGGAGCGCTGTGACAAGACGAGACGGGCTCCGTGCCGTATCCACTCACCTTTTGTGAGGAGGGATGACGGGCGCTTATCGCCACGGAGACCGCGAACCTGGATTTAGCCGAGCTGCACTTAATGGATTTTTGATCTGTCTGCTGCGAGGGCTGCAGGTTCTCACACCGAGCTAGGTTCAAGGAAAACAAGACTATATACAGGTGCTGAAAGTACACACACACACACACACACACACACACACACACACGATACTCCAGAACCACACTACACCGTGTGCTATTAAAGGTTTAAGTTTATCCACCCATCTATCCATTATCTTCCGCTTTATCCTCTATTAGGGTCGCGGGGTGGGGGGGGTTCCTCATGCCCATCCAGGGGAGAACGTCCCGGGCGCTGGGCAGATACACCCAGGACAGGACACTAACCCATCGCTGGCCACACACTCACTCACACAGACACACTCTATATGGGGCAATTTGGAGAATTCAATGGACCTTGATCCATGTTTTTGGACTGTGGGAGGAAACCGGAGAACCCGGAGGAAACCCACGTGGACACAGGGAGAACATGCAGACTCCACCCAGAGTGGGATTCGAACCGGGAAATCCCCAGCACTGAGAGGAGAACATGCTAAACCATTGAACCACCATGCCAACCATCCATCCATTATCTTCTGCTTTATCCTCTATTAGGGTCGCGGTGGGGGGGTTCCTCATGCCCATCCAGGGGAGAACGTTTCAGGTGCTGGGCAGACACACCTAGGACAGGACGCCAACCATGTTTGTCCATGTTTTTGGACTGTGGGGGGAAACCGGAGAACCCTGAGGAAACCCACGCGGACACGGGGAGAACGTGGAAACTCCACCCAGATTGGGATTCGAACCGGGAATCCCGAGCGCTGAGAGGAGAACGTGCTAAACCACTAAGCCACCGTGCCGCCAGGTTTAAGTCCTAAGGAGAGTTTTTTTATTTATTTTTTTTTTTTCTTTTTTTTTTTTGTTTGTTTTGTTTTTTCTTTTTTTTTTTCTTTTTTATTTTATTATTTTTTATTTTTATTTATTTTTTTTTCTTGTTTTTTTTTTTTTTTTTTTTTTTTTTTTTTTTTGTTTTTTTTTTTTTTTTTTGGAAGCTGCCGACTCGGCGTTTTCAGCAGCGCTGTGTAAGTGAGAGAGAAGCCGTTGTGAGGGCACGTGAGTAAAATCCCGGTGTGGGAATTGATGGGATTAGCGACGCCGTCGGAGGCCGCGAGAGCGAGAGCGAGAGCGAGGGGCAAACGATTTAAAAGGCAACCTTTAATGTAATGAAGGGGCGGAGTCTCGCTCCTCGGGGGGGAATAGACTTCCCCAAAGCTGCGTATCATGCTGCTGATCCTCGGAGCTTACACGTACATTAACACTCACACAACGTTGTTAAACACTTGCGGCGGCGCTTGGCTCTTTATTGCTTGGGCGCTCTTATTCCTGTGTGTTTAAATACACAGCGGTGTGTGTGTGTGTGTGTGTGTGTGTGTGTGTGTGTGTGTGTGTGTGTGTGTGTCCGGTCCGACCCCCGAATTCATAGGGTTTCGTATTGACCCCATGGTCCCTCTTAATTCTTCATGGCTGTGTTTTGGGCGTAACGTGCAATAAACCAATCAGCGTGTGGCTTCAGAACCAGGTGGCGCTCTGACTTTGGTTGGAGTTTCCTACGTTCTCCTCGTGCTGCCTTCCACAATCCAAAAACACGGATTGGGGCAAATTGGCTGCTCTAAAATGCCCCAGTATCGAGTGTTTGTGTGCGTCTGTGTGAGTGAGTGTGTGCCCAGCGATGGATTGGCGTCCTGTCCGGGGTGTAGCTGCCAATCTATCGCTGGACACACACTCACTCACACAGACGCACTCTATATGGGGCAATTTGGAGCATTCTATTGACCTTGAATCATGTTCTTGGACTGTGGGAGGAAACCGGGGCGGCACGGTGGCTTAGTGGTTAGCATGTTCTCCTTTCCGCACTCTGACTTTGGCGGGTTGCTATTTTCACGGTGCAGCTACCTGGACTCAAGGCGCCGCTCCATGAGGTGTGAATGGAGAACCCACAGTATTTTCAGTGGGCGGGGCACCTGGGTCTAACGATACGCCAAAAATGTACCTGAGACGGCCACGCCCACCGGGGAGATATCTTCACACGCAGGGTTGCTATTTAAACCAACCGTGTATATAGATTGATGGCGGGGTGTGAGGCAGCGAGAGATTCCTGTCCCGGGTGTGTTTGCCCAGCACCCCGAAATGTTCCCCCCTGGATGGGCATGTGGAACCCCCCCACCCCCCGACCATAGTAGAGTTGAGATTTATTTCGGACTTCGGAACACGTCACCCAGTCGGACCGATACGCTTTGAATCAGTGTGTATCATTTTTTTTTTTTTTTTTTTTTTTTTTTTTTTTGTTCCTATCCCGTCTGTCATTTGGAGATTTACACACTGTGGATTTTCCATCCTCAGACCAGATGCTGCCAGCGATCAGCAAACCCAGAAATGTCTCTTCTCAGATCATAAATCCCCATTAACCCAGACTCGCCGAATGCCCCCTTAATAAAAGCCAATTGAATTAATACCACCTCAGGAGCCGTCGCCGCTCGTTTGGGTGTCTGGATTTTTGCGTCCTGCCCCCGTAGCCCAGAGTCCGGGTAATGGGTTGGTTAATTGCCCTGCGGAAGACCAACCCGACAGAAGGTCTGGCTGTAAAGGTGAACGCACGCTAAATTAAATCCTCCGCCGAGTCGCCGGACGGCGGTCTGTCGTCGTCCTGGACCAGCGGTGTGTGTGTGTGTGTGTGTGTGTGTGTGTGTGTGTGTGTGTGTGTGTGTGTGTGTGTGTGTGTGTGTCCCACTTTTAACCCATGTGACCACCGCGTCCTTTTTACCCCAATGTGCTTTCAAAGAAATGAAATGTCCAATGGGGTGGCACGTCCAGGTTTGAATCCTTTGGTCGGAGTTTCCTACGTTCTCCTCGTGCTGCCTCCCACAATCCAAAAACACGGATTCAAGGCAAATTGGCTGCTCTAAAATGCCCCAGTAATAGTGTGTTTGAGTGTGTCTATGTGAGTGAGTGTGTGCCCACTGATGGATTGGCGTCCTGTCCCGGGTGTATCTGTCAATCTATGGCTGGACACACACTCACTCACACAGACGCACTCTATATGGGGCAATTTAGAGCATTCAATTGACCTTGAATCATGTTCTTGGACTGTGAAATGAAAGCGGGGCGGCACGGTGGCTTAGTGCTTTAGCATGTTCTCCTCTCAGCGCTGGGGTCCAGGTTCGAATCCTAATCTGGATGGAGTGTCCATGTTCTCCCTGTGTCCGCATGGGTTTCCTCCGGGTTCTCCAGTTTCCTCCCACAGTCCAAAAACACGGATTCAAGGCAAATTGGCTGCTCTAAAATGCCCCTATATAGAGTGTGCCCAGTGATTGATTGGTATCCTGTCCAGAGTGTATCACTCACCCACACCGACACACTCTATATGGGGCAATTTAGAGCCTTCAATTGACCTTGAATCATGTTCTTGGACTGTGGGAGGAAACCGGGGAGGCACGCTGGCTTAGTGGTAGTTGCATGTTCTCCCCATGTCCACGTGGGTTTCCTCTGGGTTCTCCGGTTTCCTCCCACAGTCCAAAAACACGGATTCAAGGCAAATTGGCTGCTCTAAAATGCCCCTATATAGAGTGTGCCCAGTGATTGATTGGTATCCTATCCAGAGTGTATCACTCACCCACACCGACACACTCTATATGGGGCAATTTAGAGTATTCAATTGACCTTGAATCATGTTCTTGGACTGTGGGAGGAAACCGGGGCGGCACGGTGGCTTAGTGGTAGTTGCATGTTCTCCCCATGTCCGCGTGGGTTTCCTCCGGGTTCTCCGGTTTCCTCCCACAGTCCAAAAACATGGATCAAGGTCAATTGAATTCTCCAAATTGCCCCATATAGAGTGTGTCTGTGTGAGTGAGAGTGAACGGATTGGCACCTTGTCCCGGGTGGTCTCCCCATGTCCGCGTGGGTTTCCTCCGGGTTCTCCGGTTTCCTCCCACAGTCCAAAAACATGGATCAAGGTCAATTGAATTCTCCAAATTGCCCCATATAGAGTGTGTCTGTGTGAGTGAGAGTGAACGGATTGGCACCTTGTCCCGGGTGGTCTCCCCATGTCCGCGTGGGTTTCCTCCGGGTTCTCCGGTTTCCTCCCGCAGTCCAAAAACATGGATCGAGGTCAATTGAATTCTCCAAATTGCCCCATATAGAGTGTGTCTGTGTGAGTGAGAGTGAACGGATTGGCACCTTGTCCCGGGTGTATACCCCGCCACCCCCCCGCGACCCTAGTAGAACCCTATATGGAAGATAATGGATTAATGCTTGAAATGAAATATGGAATGTCCAAACCCATGTGTGGGACAGACCGGACCATGTGGTGCCTCTGTGGACACTTGCTCGCCTTCGTCCCGCCGGTTCTGTGGCAGGCGTTTATTGCTTAATTGGGAAAGGCCTCGAGCCGAGGAGTGTGAAGAATGAGGAATGCAGGCTGCAGCGAGCTGTCAGCCTCTCTGATGAAGAGATCTCCCCCAGTGGCGGGGATGAACTCTTGACCCGCTCTTCCCTTCCACCTCTGTCTTGTTCTGCGGCCCAGCTGCCTCGCTGCTGTGATGAAAGCGAGGCAAGCGCAGAACAGCTCGTCTTCTGTTCCCCCTTTTTTTTTTTCCCGTCTTAATGGTTCTACGCTCTCGATACGCGCTCGCTGATTGAATCCCACTCTGGTTCTGCTACACAAGGAGGACAGAGCAGCCTCTTAAAGAAGAAGTTACACTTACAGGTGGAGCTCTGACTTTGGCGGGTTGCTATTTTCACGGTGCAGCTACCTGGACTCAATGCGCCGCTCCGTGAGGTTCTCCATGTGAGTGTGAATGGAGAACCCACAGTATAGTGTGTTCTATGGATCTGCGTTCTCTGTACAAATGCAGTCAGATTTAATAGCGTTCCGTTGGTTTCGGCGTTCCGTGGCGTCGGACACGCGTCTGTGTTGATGATCCACCACCTCACCAGATAGCATGCGACGTCTGACCGACGACGTCTGGAGAGGTTGTTTTCAGTGGGCGGGGCACCTGGGTTTAATGATACGCCAGAAATGTACCTGGGATGGCCACGCCCATCGGGGAGATATCTTCACACGCAGTGTTGCTATTTAAACCACACCTGACAATATACTTTTGGCGGGGTGTGTTTCCCTCGCCGTTCCCTTTAAGACCCAGGTGGCGCTCTGACTTTGGCGGGTTGCTATTTTCACGGTGCAGCTACCTGGACTCAATGCGCCGCTCCATGAGGTTCTCCATGTGAGTGTGAATGGTGTGTTCTATGGATCTGCGTTCTCTGTACAAATGCAGTCAGATTTAATAGCGTTCCGTTGGTTTCGGCGTTCCGTGGCGTCGGACACGCGTCTGTGTTGATGATCCACCACCTAACCAGATAGCGAGTGACGTCTGACCGACGACGTCTGCAGAGGTTGTTTTCAGTGGGCGGGGCAGCTGGGTTTAACGACGCGGCAGAAATGTACAGAACACACCTCATTTGGAGGCCACGCCCACCGGGGAGATATCTTCACACGCAGCGTTGCTATTTAAACGGTGTGTGTGTGTATGTAGACTGATGGCGGGGTGTGAGGCAGCACTGAGAATCGCAATATATATATATATATGTGTGTGTGTGTGTGTGCATGTATATATGTTTATAATGCATGTATATATGTTTGTGTGTATATACATATATATATATATATATATATGAATTTTTATTTATTTATTTTTTTTTGCCAAGGTAAATTGCTTATACTATGTAAAATGGTCGCTGTTATCATCATACTATTATATTATTATACATTTGTGTTTTATATTATAACATGAGGCAGCACGGTGGCTTAGTGGTTTAGCACGTTCTCCTCTCAGCTCTAGGGATTTCCGGTTCGAATCCCCATCTGGGTGGACTTTCCGTGTCCCACAGTCCAAAAACATGGATCAAGTCGATTGAATTCTCCAAATTGCCCCAAATAGAATGTGTCTGTATGAGTGAGTGTGTGCCCAGCGATGGATTGTCGTCCTGTCCTGGGTGTATCTGCCCAGCGCCCGAAACGTTCTCCCCTGGATGGGCATGGGGAACCCACTAGAGGATGAAGCGGGAGATAATGAATGAATTAATTATAACATGATTATTTTATACACTTTACAAACTTTTTGAATGTTTATTGAATGACAATAAAGCTCTCTCTCGATACGATACGATACGATATACGATACGATATACGATAGGTCTTTATTTGTCCCACAATTGGGAAAGTCACATTCTCAGCAGCAAGTTACATTAGACAAAGGTGAAAAAGATATTTAGCAAAAAGAAGTTTAAAAAAAAAATTTAAAATGTCAAAAAAAAAAAAAATATATATATATATATATATATATATATATATATATAAATATATATATGATAAATTCTAATTTTCAGTTATGTACAAGACTTATAAGAGAGGAATAAAATGAAACAAATATTGCACATATGATTCAGTTTGATATCTGAAATATAACCCCCCCCCCCCACTCTCTCACTCTCTCGCTCGCTCGCTCACACACAGCACAGAAAGCTCACTTAACACGTTTTAAAGCGTGCCATTCGGCCGCGTGATGCATGGCTCTTACGGCACCCCGCTCTCTCTGTGTGGTCGGGGCCTGGCTCTACACGCCGGGGCTTTGATGCGAGCCGATGCCGGGGCCGTGCGCCCGTTTGAAGAGCCGGTGGCGGGCAGACGTGGGACAAGCGGCTTTTTATGAAGTGGTTATCTGCTGTGTGTCTGGCCGGCGTGGTGTTTTACAGCAGATAGCAGAAGGCCCCCTCGGCCCTATCAGCGGTGGGCTGCCGGTCGGCTGCGCTTCCCTCTCTCCTGTCATTACGGCCTGTCAGAGGCCCGGAGTGTGGCTGAGCCTGCGCAGGGGAGCGCCGGCCGATGCTGATAGACCCCGGGCCCCCGGATCAAAGGGCCGTCTCCCGAGCCTCTCTGATAACCCGGCTGTACTTCACAGAGCCCGAAAGTGTGTGGGCAGAGACACCGCAGAAAGGCCACTGTCTCGCACGTCCTAAAACGCACCGTTATAGACGGCCAGCCCCGCACGCTTACGTTCACATCCCCCTCGTTCACTTTCATTTAACAAATTTATAAAAAAACACCCTGAAAAGACCTTTTATTTTCACTCTGACTTGTAACAATATACAAAGTTGTAGACACTCGCCACTGTAATCTGTAATCCCTAACCTTTGTATCTGGACGTTAACCTCAGAGGTTACGAGGTCCGAATGCAAATATCTGGTTATGCAGAGGGCGGCACGGTGGCTTAGTGGTTAACCTGTTAGGAGCAATCGAATATTATGACACACCCCCTTCTGGCTTGTCCTCCACTTAGCATATAGATGGACTTTGTAGTTTTATAATAACAGACTGTAGTCCATCTGTGTTCTGTTGGTTCTCTGTTGGTCAGGAGCATCACAGAACAGGTATCATTTGGGTGGTGGATTGTTTATGGTCGGTTCTGCAGTGACACTGATGTGGTGAGGGGGGGGGGGGGGTTTAGTGCAGCAGTGCTGCTGGAGTTTCATTTCTCCACCTCAGTGACACTGCCGGGATAGGAACTAACACCCCCACCCAATAACCCCTGCTCTGTGGTGGTACTATTGGGGTTCTGAGCATTAGAGAACAGAGTACACAGTATGTCCTGTAGAACACAAACAGATGGACTACAGAGTGGAACTGTAGAACTACAAAGTCCATCTTTACAGGACGTGGGACTGAGAACATGGACGATGAGTGGAGCACAAAGAGGGGGCGTGGCCTAACTTTTAATTGGTTATTTATATTAATGTTTGTGGCGGCACGGTGGTTAACACGTTGGTGTCTCAGGGCTAGGGACTCCCGGTTCGAATCCCAATCTGGGTGGAGGTTCAATGTTCTCCCCGTGTCTGCGTGGGTTTCCTCCGGGTTCTCCGGTTTCCTCCCACAGTCCAAAAACATGGATCAAGTCAATTGAATTCTCAAAATTGCCCCATATAGAGTGTGTGTGAGTGAGTGAGTGTGTGCCCAGCGATAGATTGGCGCCCTGTCCTGGGTCTATCTGCCCAGCGTCCGAGACGTTCTCCCCTGGATGGGCATGGGGAACCCCACCGCGACCCTAATAGAGGATAAAGTGGAAGATAATGAATGAATGAATATTAATGTTTGTCATTCGCTTTGTGCATCCATCCATCCATCCATTATCTTCTTTACGGTCTTTAGCATTCTATTAGGGTCGCGGGGGGGGGGGTTCCCCATGCCCATCCAGGGGAGAACGTTTCGGGCACTGGGCAGATACACCCAGGACAGGACGCCAATCTATCTCTGTGCACACACTCACACACACAGACACACTCTATATGGGGCAATTTGGAGAATTCAATTGACCTTGATCCATGTTTTTGGACTGTGGGAGGAAACTGGAGAACCCGGAGGAAACCCACGGGGAGAACATGGGAACTCCACCCAGATTGGGATTCGAACCGGGAATCCCTATTGCTGATAGGAGAACATGCCAACCACTAAGCCAGCGTCCACTTTGTGAATCCTCGTCCTCAGAATCACCTGCAGGGTAAAGCGGAGTCGTGACTCCTGACCTCTGCGGTGGTTTCCTGTTGGTTTGCAGGGGATCTTCCTGTTTGCCCTCAGAGGTTGGAACGGAGGTTTAATCACCTTTAATCACGCCTCTTCCTCTTCGTCTGCTTCTTCCTGCAGGTACGTTCGACCACAGCGTCACCCTGCTGGAGGTGTGTGGGAGCTGGCCCGAGAGCTTCGGCCTGCGCCACATGTCGTCTGCCGAGGCCACGGACGACGGCCTGCGCGAGCGGCTGGCCGAGGCCATGTCCGAATCCCCCGGCAGAGACATCGTCCACTCCGGGACAGGTGATTTACACGGAACGGAACATTCGGTCCATTTATAGAGACACTTTAGTGGAAGGCGTCCCCGGTTCGGTTCCCGGTCCCAACATGTACGGCTGAAGTGCCCTTGGGCAAGGCACCTGCCTCAATTCTTCCCGGCACTATGTGCATACTTCACTTTACTCAGTGTGTGTGTGTGTGTGTGTGGGTGGGTGTGTGGGTGGGTGGGTGTGTGTTTGGTTGGTTGGGTGGGTGGGTGGGTGGGTGGGTGTGTGGGTGGGTGGGTGTGTGTGGGTGGGTGTGTGGGTGGGTGGGTGTGTGTTTGGTTGGTTGGGTGGGTGGGTGTGCGTGCGTGGGTGGGTGGGTGGGTGGGTGTGCGTGTGTGTGTGTGTGGGTGTGTGTTTGGTTGGTTGGGTGGGTGTGTGTTTGGTTGGTTGGGTGGGTGCGTGTGTGGGTGGGTGGGTGTGTGTTTGGTTGGTTGGGTGGGTGGGTGGGTGTGTGGGTGGGTGTGTGGGTGGGTGGGTGTGTGTTTGGTTGGTTGGGTGGGTGGGTGGGTGTGTGTGTGTGTGAGTGGGTGGGTGAGTGTGTGTGTGTGTGAGTGGGTGGGTGAGTGTGTGTTTGGTTGGTTGGGTGGGTGTGTGTGTGTGTGTGTGAGAGTGGGTGGGTGTGTGGGTGGGTGTGTGTTTGGTTGGGTGGGTGTGTGTGTATGTGTGTGTGTGTGTGAGTGGGTGGGTGTGTGGGTGGGTGTGTGTTTGGTTGGTTGGGTGTGTGTGTGTGTGTGTGTGTGTGTGTCATTTTAAAGTTTATTTGGAAAAACTTTATGGGGAATAGTTACTTTAATTTTTGTAAACAGGGTGGCACGCTGGCTTAGTGGTTTAGCATGTTCTCCTCTCAGCGCTAGGGATTCCCGGTTCGAATCCCAATCTGGGTGGAGTTTCCATGTTCTCCCCGTGTCTGCGTGGGTTTCCTCCTGGTTCTCCGGTTTCCTCCCATCCAGCCATCATCTTCAGCTTTATCCTTTATTTGGGTCGCAGGCAGGACCCAAGGGTGCAGGAGCAACTAATGGAGGCAGCGGTTCTCGTTCCCATCATCCATCCAGGGGAGAACGTCTCGGGCGCTGGGCAGATAGACCCAGGACAGGGCGCCAATCCATCACTGGGCACACACTCACTCACACAGACACACTCTATATGGGGCAACTTGGAAAATACAATTGACCTTGATCCATGTTTTTTGGACTGTGGGAGGAAACCCAGAGGAAACCCATGCGGACACGGGGAGAACATGGAAACTCCACCCAGATTGGGATTCGAACCGGGAATCCCCAGCCAGCGCTGAGAGGAGAACATGCTAAACCACTAAGCCACCGTGCTACCCTTGTTTTTAATGTTGATTTTATTATTGTAATTATTTAGTGTAGTGTTTAGCACGTTCTCCTCTCAGTGCTGGGGATCCCGGTTCGAATCCCAATCTGGGTGGAAATTCCACGTTCTCCCCGTGTCCGTGTGGGTTTCCTCCGGGTTCTCCGTTTTCCTCTCACAGTTCAAAAACATGGATCAAGGTCAATTGAAAGCTTCAAATTGCCCCATATAGAGTGTGTCTGTGTGAGTGAGTGTGAGCCCAGTAATGGATTGGCGCCCTGTCCTGGGTCTATCTGCCCAGCGCCCGAGACGTTCTCCCCTGGATGGATGATGGGAACGAGAACCGCTGCCTCCATTAGTTGCTCCAGCACCCTCCCTTCATTACCTTTGTTGTTGGTCGTGATTTACAGAAGCGCTACACGAGGGTCACTCAAAGGCCTGTGGAGGACGAATTCCTCGATGTGGAAGCACAGGGGGCAAAATGGATCCCCTCAGCAGAGGATTTATAACCCGTATCTCCTTTTATTAACTCCACCCCCGCTTATTATCACAGCCCAGATACCCTGGCTGCCTCCGTTCCGCTCTTTTAAGTTTAAAAAAAAAAAAAAAAAAAAACAGAGACGTCCCTAAAAAGACAAGGTCCCGGGATATTAAAGTGATTTCTTGCACTGATCACCTCGGCGTGGTCTCGTCCTGAATGAGGTAGTCGGAGGAGGGGGAAATTGCCACTTTGGTCAATCCGAATGTTTAACTCATTTAGGAAGCGGCCGCTCGGCGGTCCTCCCCCTCGCCAAACAAGAGTCCCTTTGATTTCTGGGGGGGGGGGGAAGATGGAGGTTGAGTCCTGCACGCCGCTGCTTGGAGCAGCAAGGTCACAAGGCCCTAATGCATTTAGCATCGACTGGCTCTCCCTCGTAGTGCGTCTATTAGGCACTAATTTGATTTGTACCTATTCATTTGCAGTCCCTGCAGCAGCAGCGAGTTGGCCCTCTCCGTAATTGGTTCTGTCTCTATTTTTGCATCATTAGATTACGGCCGACTCCCGGACACTTGTAGTCTGCGCTTGTCCGTCCATTTATACGGCCTAATGTAACACAAAATTCATTACTGATCACATTACATTCAACTTTTAGCCCTCCGGCGGGGCAGATGAACATAACGTTAACCCTTCCTTTAGTCGGAAGCCACAGGCATTTCTCAGAAAACGCGTCGGCTGCCCGCGTGCTGCCGGAGACGCGCTTGGACATACGACTGTTGGCTTTGTTTGTCTCGCGGCCCGAAAGACGCGGTTAGGACGGTTAGGACGGGGATAATAATAAGGACGTTCGAAACTCGAAGAGAAGACTGAGATGTAGGCGTGATGAGCCCGGCAACGAGACGGCGGCTTTGCGTTGGGCGGGTTCCGTCCTGCGGTGGGGCTTTAGGATTTTATTTACCTGAGTAGAAATGACGAGCACCGGAGCGCCGCAGCGCAGCGGTCAGCCGTCAGCCGTCAGCGCGGCTCCTCCCAGCGCTGAGGATCCAGAGTCGAACCCCGGTCTGGGTGGAGCTTCCACGTTCTACTTGTGTCCTCACGGGTTCCGAAACATGGCGTTCGCCTCTCAGCGCTGGGGACTCCCGGTTCGAATCCCAATCTGGGTGGAGTTTCCATGTTCTCCCCGTGTCCGCGTGGGTTTCCTCCGGGTTCTCCGGTTTCCTCCCACAGTCCAAAAACATGGACCAAACCAATTGAATTCTCCAAATTGCCCCATATTGAGTGTGTGCGTATTGTATGAGTGAGTGTGTGTCCAGCGATAGATTGACGCCCTGTAGGGCGGCACGGTGGCTTCGTGGTTAGCATGTTCTCCTCTCAGTGCTGGAGAGCCATGCCCATCGGCTCCCCATGTCCATCCAGGGGAGAACGTCTCGGGCGCTGGGCAGATACACCCAGGACAGGACGCCAATCTATCGCTGGGCACACACGCACTCAAACAGACACACTCTATATGGGGCAATTTGGAGAATTCAGTTGACTTGATCCATGTTTTTGGACTGTGGGAGGAAACCGGAGAACCCGGAGGAAACCCACGCGGACACGGGGAGAACATGGAAACTCCACCCAGATTGGGATTCGAACCGGGAATCCCTAGTGCTGAGACACCAACGTGTTAACCACTAAGCCCGACCGAATGTAAATGTAAATGTAAATTCTAAAGACAGTAGAATTATTTGGTTTACTCGAGGTCCTCGTCCTCTTCCGTCGTTGACTTTGGAAATTCTAAAGTGTTCGGAAAGGCGCCGGGCGTCATCGTACCCCAGAATGATGGACGTCGTACCTGTCCAGATGTCTTTGCGGGAGCTGCACTCGGTATTTAAGACGGCGGGTTCAGTGACGGTCGCTTTGAAACGCCGAGGCAGATGGTTCTGCACTCAACATCTCACGCACATGTATGTCCTCTCCTTCTGGAGTGGATTCCAGCGCTGTCATGGGACAAGACTAATTCCTTTTCCTCCGTCCGTTCCCCTCTAACTAATTCTCCATCACTGCCTCCATCGTGCCCGTCTCCCGTATCAGTCCTTTTGGCGTGTCACGTCTCGCCGAAGCAACAGGCCCCACGTTCTCGCCGTCCTTTAGAGAAACCAAATGGACATAATTCACAGGATCGGTGGACGGGGGCCTTCAGCAGGTGATGGGGGGGGGGGACGGGGGGTGGAGGGGGACGGGGGGGTGTGTGTGTGGGGGGGGGGGAGCGGTCTACGCATGACTTCTGAAACGCAGTCATCCCAAATTAGATTTCAGTCAGCGACATAATGTTGCAAATTGAATTTGCTTCATTGGTTCTCAACCAACATAAATTCTATTTAAACCAAAGGAGCGGAGTACGGGACGGGGGGACGGATCAGCGCCGCGACGCCGCCCTCCCCCACCGGTAGCGCCGCGGACACCGGGGACGAAAAAGCCAACCCGAGTCACGTTCTGTTACAGATCTTTAATTCGGCATAATTCCAGCGTTGACGCTGATTTAGTAAACGAGCAAAACAATGAAGGCGTTATAGCGAAGCCAAAGTAGTTTCATCAGCCGAATCGCTCGTCAGTTGTTCTATTTTTAGGAGAAAAAAGAACCCTCAATGAGAACGAGACTTGGTCCTCATGAGTGTCTTCCTAAAATCTAGCAAATACAAGTGTAACGTGGGGGGGGGTGGAACGAATAAGAACCGGAAACAGGATTTCTCCCAATAGGAATGGTCTTGAGGCGTCACTGCGGCTTAGTGGTTAGCATGTTCTCCTCTCAGCACTAGGGTTCGAATCCCAATCTGGGTGGAGTTTCCATGTTCTCCCCGTGTCCGCGTGGGTTTCCTCCGGGTTCTCCGGTTTCCTCCCACAGTCCAAAAATATGGATCAAGCTCAATTGAGTTCTCCAAATTGTCCCATATAGAGTGTGTCCCTATATAGAGTGAGTGTGTGCCCAGTGATTGATTGCCCCCCTGTCCTGGGTGTATCTGCCCAGCGCCCGAGACGTTCTCCCCTGGATGGGCATGGGGAACCCTCCCTCCCGTGACCCTAATAGAGGACAAAGCGGAGGATAATGGATGGATGGGACACTTGCGGGTCACAGTAACAGGGATGGGCGTGGTAGCTCAGTGTTCTAAGTGTTGAGCGGTCACGACTCTTAACCCTCCAGTGATGCTTTAACCCCGTAGGTCACTTTGGATAAACGCGTCCTGTCACTAAAAGCTTTTGCTGGACCTTCACCTGTCCTCCTGTGCGCCATCGAACCCGACGTGGTGGAGTTGAGGTGTGGTTGAACTCGGTAGACCACACGCTTCCAAAGCCGGCTCACCAAGCAAACCACTCTCATTTGCAAAACATGCAAATACATCCTAGACGGGAAAGGTGGCGCCGTGACGATGTCTTACCCTCAGAACATTTACATGAGTTCGCTCATCTCAGGAAAATATCCGGATACAAATATAGATAAATAAATCGTAGAAGGGCGGCACGGTGGCTTAGTGGTTTAGCATGTTCTCCTCTCAGCACTAGGGATTCCCGGTTCGAATCCCCATCTGGGTGGAGTTTCCATGTTCTCCCCGTGTCCGCGTGGGAATTCTCCAAATTGCCCCATATAGAGAGTGTCTGTGTGAGTGAGTGTGTGCCCAGTGATAGATTGGCGCCCTGTCCTTGGTGTATCTGCCCACCGCCCGAAACGTTCTCCCCTGGATGGGCATGGGGAACCCCACCACGACCCTAATAGAGGATAAAGCAGAAGATAATGAATGAATGAATGAATGAATGAATAAATTGTATAATAGCAGCACGGTGGGTTAGTGGTTTAGCATGTTCTCCTCTCAGCGCAAGGGATTCCCGGTTCGAATCCCCATCTGGGTGGAGTTTCCATGTTTTCCCCGTGTCCGCGTGGGTTTCCTCCGGGTTCTCCGGTTTCCTCCCACAGTCCAAAAACATGGATCAAGTCAATTGAGTTCTCCAAATTGCCCCGTATAGAATGTGTGTGTCTGTGTGAGTGAGTGTGTACCCAGTGATAGATTGGCGTCCTGTCCTGGGTCTATCTGCCCACCGCCCGAAACGTTCTCCCCTGGATGGGCATGGGGAACCCCACCGCGACCCTATAGTATAGTACAAGTTAAAAGTTTGGACACGCCCCCTTTCTGCTCCACTTATTCTCCATGTTCTCAGTTTCTATTTATTTAAAGATGGATTTGTAGTTCTACAGTTCTACTCTGTAGTCCATCTGTTTGTGTTCTACAGTACATACTGTGTACTCTGTTCTAATGCTCAGAACCCCAATAATACCACCACAGAGCAGGGGTTATTGGGTGGGGGTGTTAGTCCTATCCCAGCAGTGTCACTGAGGTGGAGAAATGAAACTCCAGCAGCACTGCTGCACTAACCCCCCCCCCCCCCCCCCTCCACCACATCAGTGTCACTGCAGAACCGACCATAAACAATCCACCACCCAAATGATACCTGTTCTGTGATGCTCCTGACCAACAGAGAACAGAGAACCAACAGAACACAGATGGACTACAGGCTGGAATTATAAAACTACAAAGTCCATCTATATGGTAAGTGGAGGACATAGAGGATGGAGCCAGCAGGGGGGCGTGGCCTAACATCTGACTGATACTGTATATGTGTCAGATGAATCGCAGGTCTGTATTAAGAGGAGGTCGCGTTGTCAGTAGGTGGCGCCGCACCGGCCCAAATCCTCTGACCTCACAGCGAGCGTCCATTTAACACTTCTGAGAGCCGATGGCTTTTTGTGCACTTGACGGAGCGCCCACACCGGCACCCGAGACGCCGCCACAATGCCTGCATTGTGAAGACCTTGTTTGCGATAGCTCTCAAGCACCCGCTCTCTCTCTCGCTCGCTCGCTCTCCCTCACTCTCGCTGTCTCTCAGAACATCCCAGCTAGGCCTTGGGGGCAGTTCTACTCAACCCCCGCACACATGAAGACTCTCAAGTGGACGTGCTCGGTCGCACTTAGATGAACACAAATACCCACATGCATACGTAGATGTATTAAGAGTCCGTCACACATGCACACACACACTTACAAGAGCTCTCAATCAGTCATGCTCCGAGGGAAAGAAACACATGCTTTGCCCTTGCAAATACACACACACACACACACTCACATACACACACACACTCACTCAAACACACACACACACTCACATAACTCACACATTCACTCACACACACGTACACTCTCACTCACACACTCAAACACACACACACTCACTCACACTCACACACACATACACACTCACTCATACACACACATACACACTCATACACACACACTCACTGCACACACACACTCACTCACTCACATAACTCACACATTCACTCACACACACGTACACTCTCACTCACACACTCATACACACACACACTCACTCACACTCACACACACATACACACTCACTCATACACACACACACACACTCACTCACACACTCATACACACACACACTCACTCACACATACACACTCATACACACACATACACACTCACTCATACACACTCACGCACACATACACATACTCACTGCACACACACACTCACACACATACACACTCACACACACACAAATACACAAACACACACATACACACTCACTCACACACTCATACACACACACACATACACACTCACTCATACACACACATTCACACACATACACACACACACTCACTCACACACACACTCACACACACACAAATACACAAACACACACATACACACTTACTCACACACTCACTCACACTCACACACACATACACAATCACTCATACACACACATTCACACACATAAACACTCACACACACACACTCACTCATTCACACACACTCACTCATACATACACACTCATACACACACATACACACTCACTCATACACACACACACACACACACACACTCTCTTACACACATACACACTCACTCACACATACACATTCACACACACACACACAAATACACACACACACATACACACTCACACATACACCCACACACATACACATACTCACACACATACACATTCACACATACATACTCACACACATACACATTCACACATACATACTCACACACACATACACACTCACACACACACACACACATATACACACTCACACACACACTTACACACATACACATTCACACACACACATACTCACACACATACACATACTCACTCATACACACACACACTCACACACACATACACACACTCACACACACACACACATACTCACTCACACGCACACACACTGTGACCACCATGAGGCTGAATACGTAGCGAGCTGAACTCTGGGTGATTATTAGTTTTGTCATGCTGTGGAAACATTATACTGCACAGTTGCACCTTCTGGTTGCCCCTCCGCATTAAAACCCTTTAAACTGAACGGCTTCATCAACTAAATTCCACGTTGCACATTATTTTCCCAGGAAACATCAAGGGCAGTGTGTTTGCTTTAGAGCCGGCGCACAATTAGGATTCAGCGTCCCGGCTTACGGCAACGCTCGGTCATTTCGTATTCATTTCGTAGAACGTTACGTTTGTTCGTCAGTCGCTGAGGTGTTGAGACATGGCTGCGCGTCGCGCACAGTCGTCACTTATATTTATTTAGCTGTATAAAGTTCATTGTTTGTGTTCACGACAATTGGCCTACTTTTATTTATTTATTTTTTTGCCGTAGATATTACAACCTGAAGCGTATGTTAACCGGTGTATCACTGTGGCTTTGCTATCGTGACGACGTGATTCATGGGTGTGCTTTGGGTGTAACAATCAATGAACCAATCGGTGAAAGCGTGGTGATGTCTGACTTTGGACGATTGCTATTTAAACGGCACAGTGCAACCGATTGACACATAAATTAATGTTTACTATCTTTTTGCTATCCATATGACATGAATAATGGGTGTGTTTTGGGTGTAACATGCAATTAACCAAGCCACGTGTCACTTGCCGTTCCCTTTAAAACCCTGGTGCAGTCTGACTTCGGAGGATTGCTATTTCAACAGCATAGTTCAACCAATTAACGCATAAATAATTGTTTACTATCTTTGCAATAATGACGACGTGATTCATGGGTGTGTTTTGGGTGTAACATGCAATTAACCAATCCACGTGTTTCTTACCGTTCCCTTTAAGAGCCTGGTGACGTCTGACTTTGGACGATTGCTATTTAAACGGCGCATTGCAACCGATTGTCACATAAATTAATGTTTACTATCTTTTTGCTATCCATACGACATGAATAATGTGTGTGTTTTGGGTGTAACATGCAATTAACCAATCCACGTGTCACTTGCCGTTCCCTTTAAAACCCTGGTGCAGTCTGACTTCGGAGGATTGCTATTTCAACAGCATAGTTCAACCATTTAACGCATAAATAATTGTTTACTATCTTTGCTATAATGACGACGTGTTTTATGGGTGTGTTTTGGGTGTGACATGCAATTAACCAATCCACATGTCACTTGCCGTTCCCATTAAAACCCTGGTGCAGTCTGACTTCGGAGGATTGCTATTTCAACAGCGTAGTTCAACCAATTAACGCATAAATAATTGTTTACTATCTTTGCTATAATGACGACGTGTTTTATGGGTGTGTTTTGAGTGTGACATGCAATTAACCAATCCACGCGTCACTTGCCGTTCCCTTTAAGAGCCTGGTGCAATCTGACTTCGGAGGATTGCTATTTCAACAGCATAGTTCAACCAATTAACGCATATATAATTGTTTACTATCTTTGCTATCATGATAACGTGATTCATGGGTGTGTTTTGGGTGTAACATGCAATTAACCAATCCACGTGTCTCTTACCGTTCCCTTTAAGAGCCTGGTGCAATCTGACTTTGGTGGATTGCTATTTTCATGGCGCGTTGTGACCAATTAACGCATGCATTTTTGTGTACTATGTTAGTTATCCTGACGACGTGATTCATGGGTGTGTTTTGGGCGTCACGTCCATTGAACCAATCAGCATGTCACTCGCCGTTCCCTTTAAGAGCCAGGTGGCGCTCTGACAGGCTTATTGCTATTTTAACGGAGCAGTGTGACTAATTAACACTAAAGCGTTTGCAGAAAACGTCATCACAAGCCACAGCCAATGGGCTCGTAGGAGATAAAGCTTCGTCCGGTCACGACATTTATTACATTTACATTTGGTCATTTAGCCGACGCTTTCATCCAAAACGACTTACTTAAAAGGTGAGCACAGGGTTCATCACAACACCCCTGGAGCAATGTGGGTTAAGGGCCTTGCCCAAGGACCCACATTGGTAACTTCAGTGGAGCTGGGATTTGAACCCCCAACATTCAGATTGATGGCCCAACGCCATGACCACTGAGCTACCGCGCCCCTATATTTATAAACCACGCTGAAGTATTTGTTCCCGCAAATGTTAAGGAACGTGAAAATTGGGCTTTGCAACCACAGCCTTTAATTACTTATCACAGATGTTTGTTTTTTGAACTCATCGTTCCAAAAAACCCATGAGTCAGCTGGCCGGCGAGATTAGATCTCACAGAACATCTCGCCGTGACTTATCACCATATTTTCCCGGAGATGAAAGAAGCCCGTAATTACTAATATGAAGTGCGTGTCCGTTTTAACCCCAGATCTGGTCATTACCATCTACTTTTAATAAGCCGGAGTCGGAGTCTCGGACATCCATCTGAGCGCTCGCCGAGGCGGCCTTGGGAACCGCGCCGTTCTGTTTGCCATTTTCGGCTGATGGAGGTAATATTAGTATTTGGCTTGGCCTGAGTCGCACAGTATCCATCTGTGCAACGGCGGGCCATTATCCCGGCGAGCGCCGCATGCCTTGATGTCACGGCTCGTTTTAACAGCGAAAGATTGCCATCTCGAAAGCAACAACACAAAGCCGGGCTGCCACGCAAGGAATTAACGCGCCGCTAATCAATCATCCCGTCTGCTTTCACAACACGGATGATAGATTACACAAACAAACCCGGTGCTAATCCGGTTCCGTTCAGGCTGCCGCCCCGTCCAGTGGCGAGGGTTGAGCCGGAGTTCTTACAAACTCGGAGACGGCGTCCCGGACCCTGGAGTGAGACACTTGTTATGCGTTGAGCTGCACACCATTTATTTGCATAGGGAAAGCAGTCACTTACCTAAGTATGCTGGTATATCCAAATCCCCATGTGTCTTAAAGGGGGACAATTGAGGAACCTTTGCATGACTTCCTTTGCACAATGCCTTGGCGCTCCCTACCACTTGAGCGTGACGCGGTAAAGTGTTTCGCCGTGCACTAATAGCAAAGTGGACCAGGGCTCCACAGTAGCCTTATTAGCCTGCCGTAGGTTCAGCCGAGTGTAAAAACGCCCCATTCTGAAAGGAACACTCAGGAACTATTTGCATCCCACACATTTCCAAGTATTGGCAAAGCCGGCCGGTTGTTTTGTTTCAAGATTCAAGAGTCAAGATTCAAGAAATGTTTATTATCATTGATATCGCATGTGGTACACGAGACCAATATATAATATAATATTAAATATAAAAATATAATAGGATATACAACTATAAGTCCATTCATCCATTATCTTCACTTTAACCTCTACTAGGGTCGTGGGGGGGTTCCCCGTGCCAAACCATCCAGGGGAGAACGTCTCGGGCGCTGGGCAGATACACCCAGGACAGGACGCCAATCTATCACTGGGCACACACTCACTCACACAGACACACTCTATATGGGGCAATTTGGAGAACTCAATTGACCTTGATCCATGTTTTTTGGACTGTGGGAGGAAACTGGAGAACCCGGAGGAAACCCGGGACATGGGGAGGACATGGAAACTCCACCCAGATGGGGATTCGAACCGGGAATCCCCAGCGCTGAGAGGAGAACGTGCTAACCACTAAGGCCAACACAACTATAAATATTCATTCATTATCTTCCGCTTTATCCTCTATTAGGGTCGCGGGGGGGAGTCCCCATGCCCATCCAGGGGAGAACGTCTCGGGCGCTGGGCAGATACACCCAGGACAGAGTACCCATCCATCGCTGGACACACATTCACTCACACAAACACACTCTATATGGGGCAATTTGGAGAATTCAATTGACCTTGATCCATGGACATGGGGAGGACATGGAAACTCCACCCAGATTGGGATTCGAACTGGGAATCCCTAGTGCTGAGAGGAGAACGTGCTAAACACCAAGGCCAACACAACTATAAATAATAATATATAAATTTAATATATAAATATAGTTTTCGTTTAAGGTAAGAATTGCATTTTACGTTCTTGCGTTAGTGTAGACAGGATTTCGGAGGAAAGACGGTGTTGGCGAACGACAAAGACTTCCAAACGAGGCGTTGGTTACTTTTTTGCGTCCTCACTCACCCATTGATTCAAAGGTCAGTCTTCCTCAGAGAGGGCGAGGGCTTGAGAGTGATATGCGGCGACAGCGTGAGATGATGAAGAATAATTCCTGCACGCCGCAGCACCGCAGTAGCCCTTGGATCCTCTCCTTTTGGCTGGTCGGCCTTAATTCATAGACCTGGTTGTCATTATATCTTTGATCTCAGCTTTGCATCACTGTCACCATCTCTTCAGGCCGCGGGAACTCTCCACACGGCAAGCTCCGCCGCGAGAGCAGAGAGAAGGCAACTCGCGGCGGCGGGCCTTTTTATTGGCTTTTTGGACCTCGCACTTAGCAGCCTGCTCGGGGCCGGGGGGGGACGGGGGGGACGGGGGGGGACCTCAGAGAGTGCAAAGAAGACCTTTTAAAAGATGTCTGTTATATTTCAGCGCACTTTCAAACGGTCCAGACACGGGGTGATGAAGGAAAGGGGTCCCGCCTCTCAGCGCTAGGGATTCCCAATCTGGGTGGAGTTTCCATGTTCTCCCCGTGTCCGCGTGGGTTTCCTCCGGGTTCTCCGGTTTCCTCCCACAGTCCAAAAACATGGACCGAGGTCAATGGAATTCTCCAAATTGCCCCATTTAGAGCGTTTGTGTGTGTGAGTGTGTGCCCAGTGATAGATCTGCCCAGCACTCGAAACGTTCTCCCCTGGATGGGCATGGGGAACTCCCCCCCCACACAACCCTAGAACAGGATAAAGCAGAAGATGATGGATAGATGGATGTGTTTTGGGTGGGTGACACGGTGCCATGTTCTCCTCGTGTCCGCTTGTGTTTCCTCCAGGTTCTCCGGTTTCCTCCCACAGTCCAAAAACATGGTTGAAGGTCTATTGAGGTCTCCAAATTGCCCCATATAGAGCGTGTCTGTGTGAGTGGGTGTGTGCCCAGCGATAGAATGGCGCCCTGTCCTGGGTGTATCTGCCCAGCGCCCGAAACGTTCTCCCCTGGATGGGCATGGGGAACCCCCCCACGCAACCCTAGAACAGTATAAAGCGGAAGATGATGGATGGATGTGTTTTTTTATCGGATGACACAATGCCATGTCCTCCACGTGTCTGCGTGGGTTTCCTCCGGATTCTCCGGTTTCCTCCCACAGTCCAAAAACATGGATCAAGGTCAATTAAATTCTCCAAATTGCCCCATATAGAGTGTGTGTGTATGTTTGAGTGTGTGTGTGCCCAGCAATAGATTGGCGTCCTGTCCTGGGTGTAGCTGCCCAGCGCCCGAAATGTTCTCCCCCCCCCCCCCCCCCCCCCCCCCCGTGACCCTAGTAGAGGATAAAGCGGAAGATAATGGATGGAAAAGGGACCTACCGCCAGAGTTCAAGTTCAGCTAGAGCTGTGGTATTCAAATGCCATCCACACATATTGGTCCATTTCCATATACCACCAACCCCCCCCACCCCCCCACCCCCTGAAAACACCAAAACGGTCCTGAGGCCATAAGCCACAAAGGCAGAGAAAGAGTCTTCTGATTAATAAGACCGTTTAACGCTTTACGTTACAATTTTGAGGGAAATATTCTTTCTTTATTTCTTTATTTCTTTATTTCTTTGTTCTCGGGAGCATGTGCCGCTGCAGCAGGCCGGGGATCAGGCTGACTGCACTCATTAATCAAAAGTATATTTAGGGAAATGGACAGCAATCGGATCGGCTAATCGAATTGAAGCGCATCTAATGCCAGAGGCGAGAGGGATTTATAATTGTAAATGGCATGATTCTTATATCATGCCAAACCGAATTTGCGACCCGGGCTGTAAGTGGCTGTTTAGCTGCTCACAATGCCAGTCATAATAAATCTTTATTTTAGTTGAATGTGCAGATCCTTGTTTGACAAGTTCAGGGCTGAGTGTACGCTTTGGTGTTAGCAGTGATTTAATTACCGCATCAATGTCAGCCGGCGTGGGGGCGGCGCCAGATCCCATTTAGAGGATGCGGAATTTTCTGTCCTATATATATATATATATCAACTTTCATTCATTCATTCATTATCTCCCGCTTTATCCTCTATTAGGGTCGCGGTGGGGTTCCCCATGCCCATCCATGGGAGAACATCTCGGGCGCTGGGCAGATAGACCCAGGACAGGGCGCCAATCTATCGCTGGACACTCACTCACACAGACACACTCTATATGGGACAATTTGAAGAACTCAATTGACTTGATCCATGTTTTTGGACTGTGGGAGGAAAGCGGAGAACCCGGAGGAGACCCACGCGGACACGGGGAGAACATGGAAACTCCACCCAGATGGGGATTCGAACCGGGATTCCCTAATGCTGAGAGGAGAACATGCCAACCACTAAAGCCACTGTGCCGCCCCCCATATCAACTTTATTATAAAAATAATAAAAGATACAAAATCATTTTAATAAATAGCTGAATAGCTGGCGGCGTGGAGTGTTTAGCATGTTCTCCTCTCAGCATTAGGGATTCCCGGTTCAAATCCCAATCTGGGTGGAGTTTCCATGTTCTCCCCGTGTCCGCGTGGGTTTCCTCCGTGTTCTCCGCTTTCCTCCCACAGTCCAAAAACATGGATTCAAGGTGAATTGATTGCTTTAAATTGCCCCAGGGTGCCACTGTGGCTTAGTGTTTAGCATGTTCTCCTCTCACTGCTAGGGATTCCCGGTTCGAATCCCAATCTGGGTGGAGTTTCCATGTTCTCCCCGTGTCCGCATGGGTTTCTTCCGTGTTCTCCGCTTTCCTCCCACAGTCCAAAAACATGCATTCAAGGTAACTTGAATGCTCTAAATTGCCCCAGGGCGGCACTGTGGCTTAGAGGTTAGCACATTCTCCTCTCCCGGTTCGAATCCCAATCTGGGTGGAGTTTCCACGTTCTCCCCGTGTCGGCATGGGTCTCCTCCGGGTTCTCAGTCCAAAAAGTTGAAGGTATATCGAATGCTCCAAATTGCCCCATACAGAGTGTGTTTTTGTGTGGGTCTGTGTGAGTGAGCGGGCGTCCTGGGTGTATCTGCCCAACGCCTGAAACGTTCTTCCCTGGATGGGCATGGGGAACCACCCCCCACCCCCACCCCCATGACCCTAATAGTGGATAAAGTGGAAGACTGAAATGGCTGATGTTCTGCACTCTGGTTCCGTTCGTATAGTCCCGCGTTACTGAGCACTCTCCATGCCGAGTGGGAGGGGCATGGCTGTCCATCAAAGTCGTTTGTATACGCTTGCGTGCGTCCACATCGCGCTTTATTTGTTTAAATCGTATTTATTTTCTGTCAGTCTCTCCTCTGCGCGTTGACCTCTAGACCTTTGGGTACTCCAAACCAGAAGCCGGCTCCAGAGCCGCGCTGAAAGCGGACGGTTCTCACTGCAGGACCATCCACGTGCACGGATCTCAGAAGCCCTGCAGCTCCGGCATCATCTCGCCGCCGTCTGCGCGGCTCTGCTTCTAATGAGAAAATGAGAAATGTGCCCTGGGCAGCCTCGCGAGCTGCAGGCTGGAGTGCGTTAGGGCGCGGCGGGTTACACTCGGTTTTCATTACGGGTAATTGAAAGCGGGCCGCGGTGGGTGCCGGGAGGGTCCTGCCACCTTCACCTGTCCGGGTCCGAAGGCATTTTTTTTTTTTAATGAGGTTGAAATACGGTGAAGCGGCTCGTATTAATAAGTTGCGCCGACTCGGTTCGGCCAGCGCCGGTGTTCTGCGGACACTGTCTGGATGTTGGTAACTCATTCGTGGGTTTTTTTTTTTTTTTTTGACGTGTCGGCATAAATCTGGGTCGATTTTACATATTTCTTGTTCCAGTCTCGGGACGTGGTGTCTTTTGGGAAAGTATCAAAAGGGGTTTGAGCGGAAACGTCAGTCTTTACATCTGCATTAGTTCAAGTGGGTGGGGGTGAAGGGGGGGGGCGTTCTACCAGAGGCTTGAAACCATAGAACGTAAACAGAATACTAAAGAGAACTTACGTTATTGTAACGGCAAATGTGATGTTTTTCCACTTTAACCACTCGAATTTAATCTTTATTATATATATATATATATCTTTATTTTATCTTCCGGGGGCGTGGTTCCCCATGTCCATCCAGGGGAGAACGTCTCGGGCGCTGGGCAGATAGACCCAGGACAGGGCACCAATCTATCACTGGGCACACACTCACTCACACAAACACACTCTATATGGGGCAATTTGGAGAATTCAATTGCCCTTGATCCATGTTTTTGGACTGTGGGAGGAAACCGGAGAACCCGGAGGAAACCCACGCGGACACGGGGAGAACATGGAAACTCCACCCAGACTGGGATTCGAACCTGGAATCCCCAACGCAGAGAGGAGAACATGCTAAACCACTGAGCCACCGTGCCACCCTATTATAATTTATTATATCATTATTTGTATTATTCCCCCCACAGTCCAAAAACATGTATTCAAGGTGAGTTGGCTGCTGTAAATTGCCCCTATACAAGTAAGTGCGTCTGTGTGAGTGAGACTGTGCCCAGGGTTGGATTGGCGCCCTGTTCTGGGTGTATCTGTCCTGCACCCGAAACGTTCTCCCCTGGATGGGCATTGGGAACCCCCCTTTATGGGGCAATTGGGAAACCACTCTTTATGGGGCAATTTGGAGAACTCTATTGACCTTGCGTCCATGTTTGTGGACTTTTTGGGAGGCAAACCGGAGGTAACCCACGCGGACACGGGGAGGACATGGAAACTCCACCCGGTTTGGGATTTGGACTGGCGGGTGTAAATTAAATGTGTAAAGGAACGCGTGTGGACATTCGGGACGTCTGCAGCAGACTTCCCAGCGGCACGCTTTGCCCCGATGCTGGCGAGATCATAAATCTGAGAGGAGGTCATTAATGAGACGGTCCGGTCGGGGTATTCGGTATCTGTGGAAGCGTATATGTCTTTTTGGGCCCATCGCATAAAACTCCCGGCAGCGTTGTCCTGTGGAAGCGGGTGACGTGAGAGCGCTAACCAGCGCCAGCTGCTGCCACATCCAGATTAAAGTGCAAAACAAAAAACAATCAGATGGGATAAGTATAGCATTTGGTGTGGGTTACAGCCTTCATCCCCGTTCCACTTCTTTCTCGCTCGCTCGCTCTATATCACAGTCTGCCTGTCTCTCTCTCTCTCTTTCTCTCTCTTTGATAGTAAGGGCACAAATTAGGTCGACTCTCTCTCCCTGCCATTTGCTCGGAACCCGGCAGCCTGATTAAGGGCTTTTTGTTTACTTTGATCCCCCGTTCCGTTTCTTCCTAATGCGCAACTCAATCTTTCTTGGCCACCGCAAGCCCGCCGGCCGCAGCGGGAGGGAGCCAGCCGAGGAGACACGACTCTCTGACTCGGCCTCTCACCTTCCTGCACCACGGCGGGTCATCCCTCCAATCACGTGGCCGCTGTGAACTCAATTTCAACCTCGCACAACCGACCTCGACGAGGTCCAATGTGGCGGTCGCCAGGACACGCTTTTTACAACAGTACATCGTCACAAAGCAGCTTTACAGAACGAAAAGCCTGAAGCGACAGTGGCAAGACAAAACTCCCTTTTATGTTGGTATTTAAGGGAGAAACCTTGGGAGGACCGAGACTCAGTGGGGGACTCGTCCTCCTTGAGCGGCCAGGCAGCGACAACAGTGTAGGACACTAATGTACAGATATTAAACAATTGGAAAACTATATGTGAGTCCATTAGGGGGAGTCCTGCGGGACCACCAGTCCAATTAATATTCAGGATATTAATTAATATTAATGTCAATTAATATTCTGCACCCGCAGACAGCAGCATGGACGCAGGGTCATTGTTTACTTTGATCCCCCGTTCCGTTTCTTCCTAATGCGCAACTCAAACTTTCTTGGCCACCGCAAGCCCGCCGGCCGCAGCGGGAGGGAGCCAGCCGAGGAGACGCGACTCTCTGACTCGGCCTCTCACCTTCCTGCACCACGGCGGGTCATCCCTCCACTCAATTTCTCAACCTCGAAGCGACAGTGGCAAGACAAAACTCCCTTTTATGTTGTTATTTAAAGGAGAAACCTTGGGAGGACCAAGACTCAGTGGGGGACTCATCCTCCTTGAGCAGCCAGGCAGCAACAACAGTGTAGGACACTAATGTACAGATATTAAACAATGGAAAAACTCTAACAACTGGAAAACTATACGTGAGTCCATTAGGGGGCGTCCTGCAGGACCGCCAGTCCAATTAATTAATTCATTCATTATCTCCCGCTTTATCCTCTATTAGGGTTGCGGTGGGGTTCCCCATGCCCATCCAGGGGAGAACGTCTTGGGCGCTGGGCAGATAGACCCAGGACAGGGCGCCAATCTATCGCTGGGCACACACTCACTCACACAGACACACTCTATATGGGGCGATTTTTGAGAATTCAATTGACTTGATCGATGTTTTTGGACTGTGGGAGGAAACCGGAGAACCCGGAGGAAACCCACGCGGACACGGGGAGAACATGGAAACTCCACCCAGATGGGGATTCGAACCGGGAATCCCTAGCGCTAAGAGGCGAACGTGCTAAACCACTAAGCCACCGTGCCGCCCAGTCCAATAAATATTCAGGATATTAATTAATATTAAAATCAATTAATATTCTGCAACCGCAGACAGCAGCATGGACGCAGGGTCACTGCGCGACAGTACAATCCCCATAAAACGCCCCGCCGCCTCGTTTGCATTTCCACCGTAAAGGTGGTTAAAGCTTCGCTTTATTATTAAATGCACATTTATTTTAGTAGTAACAGGTAATAGCGAGGGAACAATTTGTGTATTTGTGTTGGGATTTAGAAGAGTCCCAGAGGCAAACAGCCGGTGTCCCGGCCGTCTTCTGACATTTGCTTTACAAATGAGACTCTTCAAGCTTCATTTTGTTTTCTACCTTCGGCAGGGCATAAGCAAACATGCTTCAGATTCCCTGTTCAAACCGATTCACGGGCTGAACTCGATGACCGCTTCCATTCCGCTTTGGCTCGATCTCACGCTGCTGCTGCTGCTGCTGCTGAACGGGTTCGAGCGTGACTTCAGGTCCGAGTCGACCCAGTCGTCCACAATATTCAATCTGTCCAATAATATCACATTCATTCATTCATTCATTATCTTCCGCTTTATCCTATATCAGGGTCGCCGGGGGGGGGGGTTCCCCATGCCCATCCATGGGAGAATGTTTCGGGCGCTGGGCAGACACACCCAGGACAGGACGCCAATCTATCGCTGGGCACACACTCACTCACACAGACACACTCTGTATGGGGCAATTTGGAGAACTCAATTAACTTGATCCATGTTTTTGGACTGTGGGAGGAAACGGGAGAACCCGGAGGAAACCCATGCGGACACGGGGAGAACATGGAAACTCCACCCAGATGGGGATTCGAACCGGGAATCCCTAGCGCTGAGAGGAGAACGTACCAACCACTAAGCCACCGTGCCGCCTAATAATATCTCAAGAGACGTTAAGTCAGCTTTTTATATTATTACATCATCACAAAGCCTTTAAACCCCCAATGAGCGAGCCGAAGCGACAGTGGCAAGACAAAACTCCCTGCTGTGTTGTTATTTTAAGCGAGAAACCTTGTGAGGACCGAGGCTCAGTGGGGGGGACTCATCCTCCTTGAGCAGGGGTCAGCATCAAGAGTGTAGGACAGCCATGTACAGATTGTGTGGTGACCATGTGACCCGTATTTAACAATTAGAAACTATAAGTCCATTGAGGGGCGTCCTGCAGGACCGCCAGTCCAATTAGTGTTTAACATGTTCTCCTCTCAGTGCTGGGAATTCCCGGTTCGAATCCCGATCTGGGTGGAGTTTCCATGTTCTCCCTGTGTCCGCGTCCGTGTTCTCTGGTTTCATTCCACAGTCCAAAAACATGGAATCAAGGTCGATTGAATGCTCCAAATTGCCCCATATAGAGTGTGTTTGTGTGAGTGTGTGTCCAGTGATGGATTGGCGTCCTGTCTTGGGTGAATCTGCCCAGCACCTGAAACGTTCTCCCCTGGATGGGCATGGGGAACCCCCCCCCCCCCCCCCCCCCCCCCCCACGACCCTAATAGAGGATAAAGTGGAAGATGATGGATGGATGATTTCGTTTTCTTTCGTTTAATCCTCAGCTAGGGTCATTGGGGGGGGGGGGTGTCCACATCCAGGGGGGACGGTTTCTGGTTGCTGGTGCAGGACTGGGGGTGACAGTCTATTTCTAGGGCACACTCACTAACACACACTATATGGGGCAATTTAGAGCATTCGCTTTACCTCGATCCACGTTTTTGGGCTGTGGGAGGAAAGCGGAGAACCCGGAGGAACGTCGTGGGTGAAGTGTGAAGGTCTAAAAGTCGTTCGGTTTTGAATCATGTAAATCCAGTGAGACGCCTCTCTCTCAGCCCGGTCCTCTCCGAATCGTGCGCCGTGCAGCTCTCTCTCCCGCGAATGGCAATATTCAAGGTGATTTGCATACAAAACCTTTAAGGGATTAAAATTCAAATGCTTTCTTGGAGAATTTGACGGCTCTGGTTTATAACACGAGCCGGCCCACCTCTTCCTCATTCAAATCCAGGAATGAATTAGTTTTGATATTCAAATGACCCTGCACTTTCCCAGCACATCCCACCGGCTTGCTGGGAAGGTGGAGGGCGGGCCGGCCGGGGTACGTTGGTGATCCCGTGTTGCCGTGGCCCATGACTGTGAGGAACCCTGGGACGGATTTTTGGTCTTTAAATACACAAATAGGCGGCGCGGTGGCTCAGTGTTTAGCACGTTCTCCTCTCAGCACTAGGGATTCCCGGTTCGAATCCCCATCTGGCTAGAGTTTCCATGTTCTCCCCGCGTCCGCGTGGCTTCCCTCCGGGTTCTCCGGTTTCCTCCCACAGTCCAAAAACATGGATCAAGTCAATTAAGTTCTCCAAATTGCCCCATATAGAGTGTGTCTGTGTGAGTGAGTGTCTACCCAGCGATAGATTGCCCCCCTGTCCTTGGTGTATCTGCCCAGCGCCCGAGACGTTCTCCCCTGGATGGGCATGGGGAACCCCACCGCGACCCTAATAGAGGATAAAGCGGAAGATAATGGATGAATGAATGTTTAATATAATGTTTTCTTCGGGGTGGCTTAGTGTTTAGCACGTTCTCCTCTCAGCACTAGGGATTCCCGGTTCGAATCCCCATCTGGGTGGAGTTTCCATGTTCTCTCCGTGTCCGCGTGGGTTTCCTCCGGGTTCTCCGGTTTCCTCCCACAGTCCAAAAACATGGATTGAGTTCAATTGAGTTCTCTAAATTGCCCCATATAGAGTGTGTCTGTGTGAGTGAGTGTGTGCCCAGCGATAGATTGGCGCCCTGTCCTGGGTGTATCTGCCCAGCGCCCGAAACGTTCTCCCCTGGATGGGCATGGGGAACCCCACCACGACCCTAATAGAGGATAAAGCGGGAGATAATGAATAAATGAATGAAAAATACACAAATACAGAGCATGTCTGAAACGGCCAATGGTACATGGTCAGAAAGCAGCTTTACAGATTTAAAAGCCTTTAAACCCCAAAAGAGCGAGCCGAAGCGACAGTGGCAAGAAAAAACTCCCTGCTGTGTTGTTATTTTAAGGAAGAAACCTTGTGAGGACCAAGACTCCCAAGGTCCAATTGGGGGGCTCATCCTCCTTGAGCGGCCGGCCAGCATTATCAGTGTAGGACAGCCATGTGTGGTGATCATGTGACCTGTATTCAACTCTTCTTATTGGACTGGCGGTCAATGGACTGATATTTATTTTCATTCATTCATTATCTCCCGCTTTATCCTCTATTAGGGTCGCGGTGGGGTTCCCCATGCCCATCCAGGGGAGAACATCTCGGGCGCTGGGCAGATACACCCAGGACAGGGCGCCAATCCATCGCTGGGCACACACTCACTCACACAGACACACTCTATATGGGGCAATTTGGAGAACTCAATTAACTTGATCCATGTTTTTGGACTGTGGGAGGAAAGCGGAGAACCCGGAGGAAACCCGTGCGGACACGGAGAGAACATGGAAACTCCACCCAGATGGGGATTCGAACCGGGAATCCCTAGCGCTGAGAGGAGAACATGCTAAACCAGTAAGCCACTGTGCCACCCAATATATATATATTCATTCATTCATTATCACCCGATTTATCCTCTACTAGGGTCGCAGTGGGGTTCCCCATGCCCATCCAGGGAAGGACATCTCGGGCGCTGGGCAGATACACCCAGGACAGGGCGCCAATCTATCACTGGGCACACACTCACTCACACAGACACACTCTATATGGGGCAATTTGGAGAACTCAATTGACCCTGATCCATGTTTTTGGACCGTGGGAGGAAAGCGGAGAACCCGGAGGAAACCCGTGCGGACACGGGGAGAACATGGAAACTCCACCCAGATGGGGATTCGAACCGGGAATCCCTAGTGCTGAGAGGAGAACGTGCTAAACCACTAAGTCACCGTGCCGCCTATATATATATATTCATTCATTCATTCATTCATTATCACCCAATTTATCCTCTATTAGGGTCGCGGTGGGGTTCCCTATGCCCATCCAGGGGAGAACGTCTCGGGCGCTAGGCAGATACACCCAGGACAGGGTGCCAATCCATCGCTGGGCACACACTCACTCACACAGACACACTCTATATGGGGCAATTTGGAGAACTCAATTAACTTGATCCATGTTTTTGGACTGCCCCCACTATGCCACTGTGCCGCCCATATATATATATATATAGAGAGAGAGAGTCCATTGACCACCAGTCCAATAAGAATCCAGGTTCCATCCAGTAATTGTTGTCGCCGCGGTTCTTCAGCAGAACCATGGATAAAGAGCTGGCATTGGCAACACCTCAAAAGTCCTCGTTCTGCCGCAGTGTGTCGGTGTGTATCCGTGTGCACATGTGTGTCTACATGCATGCGAGGCGTGTGTGTGCGGGTGCTGGCGATTTGCATGCGCTAGCTCCGTGCAGAATGAGGGGGAAAAAAAAGCAGCGTTGCTGTCGCTTCACTGGCGGAGTCGCTTAAAGGCCGCAGCTCAGGATTTATGAGTTCCTGTCATGAGGTTACGCGTACAGTGCGCTCTCACCAAAAGCAAACACACGCCCTACTGTCCTCCCCGGCTGAGTACCGCTCATCCCGGGGAATGCGGCCACCCCAATCCCGGGTCAGAGGAGGGCGGCTTCAACCTGCCAGTCTGTTGGTAACGCAGTCGGCGTTAAATACATTCATTATGACTTTATGACTGGATATCATGTCTGTGCCCCTATAATATTATATCACCATGACATCTAGTTCAAGTTCAAGTAACTTATTTATGTCGCGCTTTTTACAACAGTACATCGTCACAAAGCGGCTTTACAGTGTCATAAACCTTTAAACCCCCAAAGAGCGAGCCGAAGCGACAGTGGCAAGACAAAACTCCCTGTTGTGTTGTTATTTTAAGGAAGAAACCTTGTGAGGACCGAGGCTCAATGGGGGTCTCATCCTCCTTGAGTGGCCGGGCAGCAACATCAGTGTAGGACAGCCATGTACAGAAGGTGTGGTGATCATGTGACCCGTATTTAACAATATAAGTCCATTGTCCATATAAGTCCATTAGTGTTTAACATGTTCTCCTCTCAGCACTGGGGATTCCAGGTTCGAATCCCGATCTGGGTGGAGTTTCCATGTTCTCCCCGTGTTTCCCCGATACATCCTGTGGGTTTCCTCCAGGTTCAGTCCAAAAACATGGATCAAGGTCAATTGAATTCTCCAAATTGCCCCATATAGAGTGTGTGCAGTGATAGATTGGCGTCCTGTCCTGGGTGTATCTGCCCATCGCCCGAAACGTTCTCCCCTGGATGGGCATGGGGAATCTATCTGTCCAATCTATCACTGGGCACACACTCTCACACAAAAAACGCTCTATATGGGGCAATTTAGAGCATTCGGTTTACCTTGAATGAATGTTTTCATTCACGGGGACACGGGGAGAACATGGCAACTCCACCCAGATCGGGATTCGAACCTGGAATCCCCAGCGCCGAGAGGCGAACATGCTGAGCGCTACCCCACCGCGACGTCCTCTTGCATATTTATTCATTCATTCATTCATTATCTCCCGCTTTATCCTCTATTAGGGTCGCGGTGGGGTTCCCCATGCCCATCCAGGGGAGAACGTCTCGGGCGCTGGGCAGATAGACCCAGGACAGGGCGCCAATCCATCGCTGGGTACACACTCACTCACACAGACACACTCTATATGGGGCAATTTTTGAGAATCCAATTGACTTGATCCATGTTTTTGGACTGTGGGAGGAAACCGGAGAACCCGGAGGAAACCCACGCAGACACGGGAAGAACGTGGAAACTCCACCCAGATGGGGATTCGAACCGGGAATCCCTAGCGCTGAGAGGCGAACGTGCTAACCACTAAGCCACCGTGCCGCCCTCTTGCATATTATATATGCCTATTATAAGAAGATTTGAAGAACATGCAAATTTCGCAAATGGTTCTAGACTGAAGCGGTACGTCGGTGTCCCGCGGTTCTCAGAAATCGTCGGCTCGGTTTCAGGACGTTCCGTTAGAGATCCCGAAGAACAAAAGCCTTATTTTCTCAACTTGAATAAAATCTTTACGAAGGAAGTAGAGTTAAGGGCAATTAAATTTCACCTTTAAGAGTAAATCTCTGCAGGACAATTATTTAATTTTGTGAGTGTGTGTGCGCGCGTGTGTGTGTGTGTGTGTGTGTGTGTGTGTGTGTGTGTGTGTGTGTGTATAATAAGAGATTAATTTAACAAGGACCTTGAACTGGCATTAGAAAGCATCTGTGTTTCTGTTACCTAGTGACAGAGATGCAAACAAAGTTAAAATTCCTGTATTTTTTTTTTTATTTTCCAACAAATCTATCGACTTGAAAAGTTCTAGAGCAAAATAAGAATATTTTAACCATTGTAAGTTTTCCTGACGTTGCATTTGGTTATAATATATATTTATTTATTTTATTTTTCCTCTTGTGTATTGTATTTAGCCTTTTCTGGTTCCCATAATGCATTCTGATCTCATCTCAATATCTTTAATTTAATCCTCTATTAGGGTCGTGAGGGGGGGGTTCCCCATGCCCATCCAGGGGAGAACGTTTCGGGCGCTGAGCAGATACACCCAGGACAGGGTGCCAATCAATCACTGGGCACACACTCACACACACTCTATATGGGGCAATTTGGAGAATTCAACTCGATCCATGGTTTTGGACTGTGGGAGGAAAGCGGAGAAC
>JAFMOC010000058.1:5000-25000 GCA_019802505.1 Corydoras sp. C115 | reverse complement strand
GAGTAGACAGGGCATGGCAGGACATAAAGCAACAGGGCCGCGTTATTGATGAGGCTTCTCGTTTATGGCTTTTAGCTCAGCTTGCAGCTTAACGAAAGCTGTTATGGTTGGACCGGACGGAACGGTGCATGCAGCCTAAGTGAGGTGCACGTGATGAGAAGGACTTGTTCCTCCGACGGCCCGGATGATTTACGAAAAGCAATATAGGCATGACTGTAGTTCCATGAATGCACTGCACACCATCCTAATGAGCGGTAAAATGCCTGCTGTTGATTGTAAATCCATGCGATCGACATGATCTGTCGGGTGCGAGTTGCTTTGTGTCCACTTACTTGAAAGTCCGTGCTGCTCGTTGCGACCGACTTCGGCGGGCGAGATGCAGACGAATCCCACTTCCGGTAGAAATTGCAGGATGTTGTGCAATGTATTAAATTTGTGAAATTATAAGTGTCTCGTGTGTTGGTATTTAACCAAGCGTTTTTGTATTTCCCACAACGCCATGATTCACAGGTTTCTCCAAACACCACTGTCAAGGCCGTCCGAGAGCTCATGTATATTACCGACTTTACTGTAAATATGGTTTTATTTTTTAAGCTGGGGTTTTTTTTTTACCATCCAAAACTGGCATACGGATACAACATGTGTAATATTTGGTATTTAGCCACGAAATGATGAAACAGGTGCGTATTCCAATCAGTAGCTTTACCTGGAACAAAAAGGTTCCTGTAGTCGGAACTGAGCCTCAGGCTGCCAACATAAAAGACAACGGCATTGTTGTTCCAACAAAGGGGCCTTTATTCTGGTAAACACACCAAATATCGAATACATGGTTATGGGGATTTATTTATAATTATGCATCATTTCTCAACGTGGATTATAATTGTGTTTACGCAGACAAAAAAAAAGTGCGACATTTGAAAACAATTAAACTGAGACTTTTTTTTCTGATTGAAGGAAGGAGGACATGTCTCCAGCTCACCTTCCCGCTGATCTGTAGTTAAAGGGAGGAGCGGCGGACGCGCGTGCGTCTCCCCCCCATCGTGCGGAACACGGTGATGAACAGGCACCTCCGTCCGGACGGGATTTTGCCCAACTGTGAGCTGAAATCTTAAAACCTCACCACTTCATTACGTCACTATGTCACCCCGGGCGTCCCCGTTCGTAGGATGATTGAATGAGTGGGATGAATCGCGGGGTGAGGTTCGATTTCTGAGCGGCTCACGACGTCTGAATGCCACGTGTGCGACACAAACATGTAGCGTTTTTTTGTTGTTTTTTTGTTTTTTTGGCACCAAACACAAAATCAGAACGATTTTAAGATCGGGTGGAGGATACATGGTGACGTCACGTTCCCTTCAGAAGGACCCTGAGGTGTCCACTTTTATTATTTGCATTTTTGTTTCTGGTTGCAGTTTAGAAACGTGCCACATTTTCTTATTAACTATTCAAACAAGCGATTGTAAGCAAATTAGAGATTATACTTTATTATTTTTTGTCAATCAAACGCTGTGATGTCATGGATTGGAAAACTGCGGCGGTTAAACTTAAGATAACAGTTCAGGAAGTCCGGCTTTTAAAGTAAATTTATAAAATACAAATTTAATTAATTGAATTTAAGTGATAACATTAAAAGCATAACCTTTTAGCCAATACGTCATGAAATATAAATTCTTTTAGGAGCTGAATGTTGCAGCATTATTGCAAAAGGTAAAATCAGGAGTTATATTCGAGGGTGAAAAGTTTACCTGTTTGTGGCTCTGTTGGGAAAATTTTCAAACGTAATTTAAAATTTTATTTACTTTAAGTTTTTTAATGTTTAAAATGATTTAGATAAATATACAGCACCAGTTCTTGTATAATGTTAAAATCAGCGGTTGGGATGTTAATGATGGGATTTGTGTCATTTAAACATTAAAAGGCTGTAGACTGAAGTCCCAAAGCAGAACGTAAACACCGACGGCACTGAATGACTGCGTTTCAGGCTGTTCTCTCTCTGTCATCAATAGGATTATCAAAATTTAACATAATCTATATCCTGTCGGTCTTTTGTGCTGTTGGAATGCACAGTTTTGTTTCTAAATTAGAACTTTATCTTGTTTGTCGATTACGGGTTTGATGAACTTACAAAAGCAGTGGCTTATACACAATTGATGCACATCAGTTGTTACTTCAGTTAAAGTCTTTATTGCTATTCATTTTTCAAACGCGAACAAAATGATTGTGAATTAATAGCCGCCTGTGATTGGGGTTCTTTAGTAAGTGACCATCGGCCGAACTATTTACATTTTAATCGATTTAAACCCGGAATCAAATCGGTAATGATACCAATTCTTTTAGGCCTGGGTCTTAAACCAATGACCTTCAACTGCCATAGAACTGAGCTTTAATTACGTGACATTACTAAAAATGAATAAGATGCCATTTAACCCTGAATGCCATTTCCCAAAATAAAGGTAACATACAATTACAAGGACATTGTAAACTATCGGAAAAATATGTAGTCAAGTCTCTGAAATAACTCTATTGCCCCACTTAGTGACAATTATTGAACATAAGTTTGTCCTTTTGGGGCCAAATAGGTACATGTGTGTTCCCACATAGTGAATAAAAGTATATTTAAATGTACCGTCCCTCAAAGCATTTCATACTCCCAATGACAGAACGTTCTATTCTGAGGGTGTAATATGGATTAGATTAATCAGAAATTATATCCGATCAAATGTCGATATTATTTTGGGTGTGCTTTTTTGGAAAATGGACACGATACATCAGGCTACAAAAACAAGGTACAATTAAATGTTCTTAAAAGTGTTACCAGTAAGGATCGTGTGCCAACTTCTAAACACCTACGTGGAAAATCAACAAGTATAATTAAGATTACGTGTTTAAATCTGTTGTATCATATACACCACGTGGTAATTATGTTTATTTGATAACAAAGTTGGGTTTTTTTTAGGTTTTGTTATACACGTGCTTTTTACATGTATCTTATTAAGTTTTGTTACATAACAATGCAGTTGCATAATTAATAGTGTCTCGGATTCAGAGCTAAAGTTTTCCGGTTGTTTTTCACGTACGTAAAATTGTAATGTTCTCAGACGAAGTAAAAACGAAGATGTCAGCTTTTAAAGAAAGTTCCCGCAGGTTGCATGTTGTGTCGGATGAGCTGGTTTACATTCTGTAAGGTCAATAGAGCGCCCCCAGCTGTTACCTGTGTGATAAAGCCACGGTTTGATCCCGAAATCCAGCAACATCAATGACACGAACAGGCAAAATAATAGAACCTGTTCTCGGGTTTGTTGTATTTAAATCTAGATCCTAGTAAATCTGGACACTGTGTAATTGTCCCGAGTGGACAGAGTCAGTGATGGGGTGGGAAAAAAAATCTACCCGACTATTTCTACGTTCACGTTTTATTTTGGCTAAAGTTTGTTTATTTTTATTGTACGCTTCGTGTGTGTGTGTCCGAGAGACTGAGATCGACCTATAAAGTAATTGGATGCTATTTAATCAGAACATGTGCGCGTAACATTCAATAGATAATAGATTTTTTTAACCACTTGGGTTCATAAAGTAACATAACTAGCAAAGTAATTAAGTTAATAATTAGATGGAGAGCTGCACACATGGATGGGTTCTATGAAACGGGAGCTTTGCAGAACGGAGAGGGGCGATGGGAATGGAGCGAGGAGGAGTGGGCTGCTGGCCGGTGGTGTCCATGTGACAGGGGGAAATATGAGGGACTTTGACAGGTCTTAAACGGTCTGGCGCCAATGTCTCAGTCTAGCGGCTAAATTTAGCAAGAGAGATGCTGCAGTGTTTCGGCCAGAGATGACGAAAAGATTAAAAGAAAGGGTTACCATGTAAAAGAGAAAAGAAGAAGAAAACTGGTCATGTTTAAATGCTGGTGCATCATTCTGATGCTTCCCTCCATTCAAGAAAAAACTGGAATGCTTAGAGGGGAAAGAAAGAAAAAAAAAAAAAACCTGGTCGGGAGTTCAGATTGGATGGAGTTTGTCGGCTACTAGTGAATATTTTAACGTTTCGACTCATTTAGAGTTAGTTTAATATTTAGATAGTTTAATAGACACATAGAATTCCACTTGGTTAGATAAGCTTATTTATTAATTTAGTAATAAATTCACCACGCAGATTGTGTTTAAAAAAAGAAATGGATTTATTCCAGTGAATAAACTACATCGTCGTCATCCAGCACTCTATCTGGTTAAGTCGGTGTTTGCTTCTCTTGTCGTTCTCGCCAGTTTGTCAGTAAACCTATGATTTGCCAGTTACTACAACCTGTAATTTAGACCGTACTGTATATGTGCAGTGCAGATTCGGTTGTTACCAGTGGTTCTGCAGTGTTTCCAGCATGAACAGCTCTGAAGTCATGGGTGATAATAGCTCAGTGCTTGATTACATTCTCGTCGAGCTGGATGTGTCTCCGTGAGCATCGAGGCCCTAGGAAAAATAAATCGGACGTAATTGCACTGACTGCTGATGTGATTAGTTCCTTAAGTATATACATGGAAAGCCATTACCATTCCATGTGTGGTTAATCTTTTTCCACTTGAAATCGCCGTGTGTCGCAGATTAAGCGCAAAGATCAAACATAGACTATTGATTAGGGAAAGTCAGCGGCCGCCTCGAGCCTATAAACACTTCAGCAGAGGAGGCTGGTTACATGGCCTAATGAACACATCATCGCACCCGCATCTCCGACCTCACGGCTGAGAGATAACACTAAATAGAGAACGATTATTCTGCTTATATTCAGGTTCAATTCAGTGGACTAATACAAAGCACGTGGTTCACCTTTTAAATTAATAATAATAATGATAATAATTAAATGGTGTGTTTGTTTGTTCAACCAGCACGAGATGTAAGCGAATTAAAAAATGACTATTAGAAATCTAATCCGCCTTGGCATCAATGTTTTTTCGATCTTTAAAATGTGACGTCGGGCCAATTATATTTTAAGTTTCAATAATTGCAATATCGAGCGAATATTTTACTTAATGGCGTTTATACATAAATGTTTTATTGATTTAAAATGTCAGTTTTTAATATTAATCAAACATGTATTTTTGGCTTTAATCCATTTTTTAAAATTACACTCCACAATAATTTTATATTATCTTCATAGTAATGACGCGTAATATATATATATATATATATATATATATATATATATATATATATATATATATATATATATATATATATATCGCTACGTGACAGAAAACTTAACACTTAAGCAACAAGTGTTGCTCTTAACTCTCTTCATTGCGGAATGTGTGTCTTTTAAAATTAAAATTGGGCTTTTTATTATTATATTTGTAAATTTGATTTTGGATATAAATAAAAACCGAGTTTTTATAATTTGTTGCATATACAGTATTTAATTTTCTTTCAATATCTAGAAATCAGTAAACATGTGATCTCAAAAATAAATCTAAGAAAGGACACGTAGCTTGTGTTTCACTTTTTAAAATTATTTGACAAGACTTGATGTAAATTACAGCAGACACGATATTTATTTTGAGACACATTTTGTTTTTAGATTTCTTTATTATAATTCCATGTTATTCTGTTATTAGTGTTGCATCTGTAAATTTGGTGACTCCAACACTGAGGTTTAAAGTCAGAACTGCACTCAGGGGGTTAATATGCAGCGCGATTCGAAGTTGCACTTTATTTTAGATACACGTTTTTTTTTATGTGTAAACTTGCACTTGTTACCAAAAAATTCTTGTTGCACATTTGGATTTTTGAAGCGCTTGAGTTACTCTAATCGATATTATGATGACATTTTTTTTCTTGGCGCACCTCAGCCACCTGGCACCACATATCGCATCCGATTAAATCACTGTCCGAACGGCAGCGCAGCAACATGAAATATATGCATTCTTTGGCCCTGAAGTTAAAAGAACATGATACCTCGGACAGCCATCGACTTTATCGCACGCATCATGCAAAATTCAGGGAGAAGAAAAGCGCATTGATCCGAGCCCCTCATTCTTTATGTGCAACAAACTTGGGTTATTATTAATTCACGTTATTTATTAATAATCCGTGCTGATGTGCCTTTCTAGGAAATGGCACGTTGCTGACTATCTTTATTCAAACAAAGTAGATAAAGCCTTAACAAGAAGGAGGCATGCACTCACCAAAATGTTATTTTCAATCTCTTCATACTCCTTCCATTCGTCCTGCCTTAGTGCAGCATATGGACTTAAGCTTTTCCACAGACCCGAGGCTGTATTTAAAGTGCCATAGTCCGGTTTATAGCCTGCTGTTCCTCTCACCAGGACAAGGATGAGGCGAAACACAGGGCTGATCATGAACCTTCATTTATTCGGGCTATTGTTCTCACTCGGTACAGTACAGCTTACCCGCCATGCAACGCTACAATGTATTGTTTAGTGACCTAATTGGGCAACCGAGAGCCGTTGGTTTTAAGCGTACAACTCATATATATTTTTAAAAAAAAAAACAACATACTGTTCATATGATGCAAAACGTGTATACAATTATCTAGACGTGTTAGTCGAATAATGCAGTCGCTGAGTCGCTTTGGTTTTTATTGATGTTAAAAAACCTACATGACATCGCGACTATCGTGCGTCGTAATCCTCGGTGTTCCGACATCGGAGGTGAATTTGACCCAAACAACGGTTGGCAATCGTCAAACAAGCGTGGCGGTAATAACGCGCAAAGCTGGCCGGGTTGGTGTGTCCGCGCCGCGGCTGAGGAATGAGCGCCTATCCGTTCGACTCCGACCAGGGGGAGGGAGTTCCCCAGCTCTGCTGTCATTGGTTAATATTTTATTCTGTTGACATGTTTTCTTACTGCTAATGCTTCCGACACCTTCTTGTCCACCCCCTCTCCTTGGGCCTGGTCGGAGCTGTCAAAACCACGCCTATGGAGGCTCACAATTGGTCCGGAAAGCGTAAAATCAGCAATCAAGTGGGCTTGGTTCATTAGTGTTGGGAGCGGAGCAGGAAGGACGTGTGAGATAGTTACAGTTGTTCAGTGGACGGGGCAGGAGCTTAGCCGATTCACCTCCGCGTCCGACTTCGAATAGGATCGCACCCGAACGGGCGTCCGCGCTGCAGAAGTGATCTCCATTTCAGAAGATCCACAAGTCTTCCTTTGAAGTGCCTTTGCGCTCGCGTTCGAGGCTGCCGCGGAATCGGCGGCTATAAGGGAATCGAATCCAAGCGATTGTTTCCTGTAGACTGTGCGTCTCGGCTCGCTTTCCAGCCGCGCCGCAGTCCCACAAACTTTCTTTTGCACTAAACCTCAAAAGATACCTCATCGCTGGGTCTCTGCTCGCCGCGGCGCGCCGGCGGCTTGTTCCAGTCGGATACGCGTCGGTTTGAGAGGAAAACGCATCAGTGAATATCAGATTTCCTCCTTGACTTCTTGGATGCACCGATGAGAGATCCAGTTTTTTCAGGCACCGCCATGGCTTATCACCCTTTCCACGCTCACCGGCCCACCGACTTTCCGATGTCAGCGTTTCTGGCGGCCGCTCAGCCGTCCTTCTTCCCGGCTCTGGCGCTGCCGCCCGCCGCTCTCACCAAGCCGCTGCCCGAGCACAGTCTGGCTGGAGCCGCCGAGGCTGCGCTCCACCCGGCGCTCACGCACCACCACCAGGCCGCTCACCTCCGGAGTCTGAAAAGCCTGGAGCCGGAGGAGGAGGTGGAGGATGATCCCAAAGTCACACTGGAAGCGAAGGATCTATGGGACCAGTTCCACAAATTAGGCACAGAGATGGTTATTACTAAATCTGGCAGGTAAGCTGGGTTTTTTTTTCAGTTAATTTTTCGGCGGCTTTGTTTAAAAAAAGAAAAAACAATTTAAATCTCAATACACTGAATTATCTCCAATCTATTGTATCGGCATTAATATTTCCCAAACGTCATGTATTTATTTTTTTTTTTTTAAATAAATGCACTAGTTTCGCGATAGTTTGGCACGATTCCCAGTGGATTGTAATGTCTTTGTTAACATTTTGCCGCAAATAATTTTCTGTACACGAACCTTAAACGACTCGTGTAGTTACAACTAAATAAAATTTAATTAAAGTAACATTTAAGGATTTCGAGGACGACGTTCCGAACAGTTTTGGTGAGTTTGTGAGCGCAATAACGTATGTGATTTTCTGGGTTGGAGCGTCGTATCTATACAAAAAGCAAATCACATAAACGAACTAAAATAACCACGCAAGGTACCATTGGGGTAATCCTAACACATTTTGTTAAAATACTCAATTAAATAAATTATAGTGATACTATACATTTACTATTCTTTAATGACTAACATTAAAATAAATCGCATTTCCCCCGCAGGAGAATGTTTCCACCCTTTAAAGTTCGCATAAATGGTCTTGACAAAAAAGCCAAGTATATCTTGTTGATGGATATCGTGGCCGCGGATGATTGTCGCTATAAGTTCCATAATTCCCGCTGGATGGTGGCAGGGAAGGCCGATCCAGAGATGCCCAAGCGCATGTACATCCACCCGGACAGTCCAGCTACAGGAGAGCAATGGATGGCCAAACCCGTCGCCTTCCATAAACTCAAACTGACGAACAACATTTCAGACAAGCATGGATTTGTAAGTAGCCTTGAACTCGCAATTTTCTTCCAAGTGTTTATTTACTCTCGGGCCGAGCAGACGTTAATAAATGAATTGAGTTTATTACAGTTACATTATTTGTGGAAATGCTTCCAACTATTTCGCGTCGTTTCGGTTTCCTGCCAAACAGCTGCGTTTCCTTTTCCATTTATATCCTCATATTGTGATTTGGTCATATTAGTGTTATCATTAATTCATGTTTACTCGGATCATTTTTTGTCATCTGAAGGATATTAATGTTGGTGGGCCCTATTTTCTCCAGTCATATCTTTCCTGAAGTTTATTAAAGATGACAGGCTTTCTGAAGGTGCACAATGAAAGAAACCAGGCCAAGAAAACGAGACAGGCCAGAATATCGGAGCTACTTGCGGAAATATTGTTCGTGGCTGTACACAGCTATTAAAGCCCGACTTCTGAAGTAGCAGTGAAACGTTTAGCAAAATGCGAAATATATGACAAAGTAATTTAAGATACTCACATTTTTTTCGATAATTTTAAGTATGATATTTTTCCAGTTTAATTATTTATAGGCTTTGGAAACTTTGGATAATTTTTTGTTAAATGCTCATTTAAGGTACAAAGTACTAAAACAGTTCCGTTGAACCTTTTGCGTCCATTTGATGTTGCTATAGCTATATACAATAAAATAAAACAACTGCTGTATTCCTTAAAATCACAACATGCAGAGGCTTGAAACGTAACATTGCTACCTGAACGTACGCGTCTGTTACTGATTATTTTTGGGGGAAAGTTGTGTTCGTTTTTTTTTTTTGTTAACTCGGTATTTGTCTGTTTTTGTTTTTAGACTATACTGAACTCCATGCATAAGTACCAGCCCAGGTTTCATATTGTGAGGGCCAACGATATTCTGAAGCTTCCCTACAGCACTTTCAGGACGTACGTGTTTCCTGAGACCGAGTTTATTGCCGTCACTGCGTATCAAAACGACAAGGTACCCATCTAAACATCTACCTTACATTTAACCAACGACCTCGAAATCTGTAACCTACTAAGTACAAACACTGCTGAAATAAAAGGTCACGTCTTGCGCCAGGCGCTTTATTCATTAGTCGACTTTGTTTTCACGGCGGAGGCAGATCTTGTGCCTTTTAAACAAATCAGTTGGAACGCGTGTGGAGGCCATGGCGGCTTTTACGGCGCGTCGTGTTGCAGCTTCTTGTTGTATCTGCGCAGATGAACTGTTCTGACAAAAAAAAAAAAAAAAAAAAAAAAAAAAGGCACCAGGAAAGTTCGACCTTAGCGCTGATATTAATTGCCCTCCGTGTGCGAGTGGCCTGGTGGGCTTGTTGCTATCGTAAATTTTATGGCATAGAGTCCCAATCGATTAGCAGGCACTTAAGCTCGCCAGTGTGTCTGCGGGCTGCACACACGGAGCTCGTGCAATCAGAGTGGGTCAGTCTCTAATCCACACTCAGGAGACAACAATGCGACGGCGTGGTGCTTTTACTTCAGTAATAACGTGGCATTGCTTTGACTGTGAGACCAGACATCAGTCTCAACAATGCATTTCATCCTGTTTTGATTTTACTGATAGGCTACAAACGAGTGCATTGAGATTCCTTACCAACTAGTCCCTGCGAGTCATGTTAAGCACCTAAAATGAATAAACTATAATTCATATATATTTAAAAGACAATGATCTTGTAAAAATGGTTCTCACCATTAATTCATTGAAATGAATTGACGCAACGAGAACTTCAATGTATTGGACTATAGATTTGCAGCAAATAATAGTAATAATTTTATTTGTTTACAGATTACACAGTTGAAAATCGACAACAACCCCTTTGCCAAAGGCTTCAGGGACACGGGAAATGGAAGAAGAGAGAAAAGGTGCGATTTCCTTTTCCTTATTACGTTTTCTACGTCGTTTAAATTTTTTGTTTTATTTAGTAGTTGTATAGAAATTTAATTCCTCGTTCGTTCTTCGCCACCAGGAAGCAGTTAAGTCTGCCTTCATTACACATGTATGAGGTTGGCCAGTGTAAAGTGGATCGAGAAGGGGGAGACTCGGATGCTTCCTCGGGCGAACAGACCTCAACCAGAGACCAAGCCCACTCTCCTCTCGGCCCCGCAGCCAGTCCTCTCAGTTTCAGTCGAGCGAACCGAGGTAAAGACTTTGATCTGCTGCTTGTGGGAAAATACTTCAAAATGCAGGGAGACTATTTACCGCCACCACGTCGTGTTTTTACTGTTTAAGACACGAGATGTAAAGCACATTCCGGATCCATCCGGTTCCAAAATCTTAACCTGCTTTAAGAAGGAAACACAAAATGAACAGAAGGATACGCTCAGAATATGCATAAATAATTAATAAGATGTCCCATATTTAAACTTCAACGCGTTAGGAAGGTGGAAATGGGGTGAAGTTTGGGGGGTATTAGAGAAGTATTTAAAAAGATGTGGGGTGTTTCCCAATTGTCTACTTTAAAATACAATGAAAGAAGTGATCATTTTTACTCAAACTCCTTTCATCTCAGCATAAAAACTCAATTAAAATAAGTGACCCTTTTTTTACTCAATCATTTCATCTCAGGATAAAAAAAAAAAAATCAAATTAACAATTAAAATATTTTATGATTCGAAATGTGGGCCTACGATTATAGAAAATAAAATAATCATTATTAATTAAGATATTATTCGAGGTCTAACCAACATGTTCTCCTGTAGATGATAAAGCTGGTACTGACAGTGAGCAGGAGGCCGAGCACCCGGAGGACCAGAGTGGCGGGACCCGAAGTCCAGCGCAGAAGTCGCCTTCTCCTTTCAGCCCGAGATGTGACGAGCGGCCGAGAGAAAGAGGCAGTCCGGAGAAGAAGGACGAATACACGGACTCGAGAAAGCCAAGCGACGCCATCTTTCACCTAAACACCGACAAAGACAAACTAGAAAAACCATCCAGGAAAGTAACGACCGAGTCCAGAAGAGATGCGGACAGCAGTGGACTCAGTGGAAGTAAAGACAGCTTTTCACCCCTCATGGTCCAGACGGAGAGTCCGTCACATTTCGGGGCAGGACACCTGCAGAGTCTGGCTCTCTCTGGTTTGCAGGGTCAGCAGTTCTTTAACCCTCTGAACGCCGGCCAGCCTCTTCTCTTTCACCCAGGACAATTCGCCATGGCCCCTGGGGCTTTTTCCGCAATGGGTATGGGACATCTACTGGCTTCAGTGTCGGGAGCTAATGGCTTGGAGAATGGCGGTCTAACGGCACAGGGCACCGGAAGTAGTCCTAGTCCATTTCCGTTTCACCTGTCTCAACACATGCTAGCCTCTCAGGTAAGACTTTTTGTTTACTTTAATTCCTCATTGCGTTTCCACTCAATGTTAAAAAAGTTCGTTTAACCAAAGCGTCAATAACGTCAATAATGCGGTTTAACGATTTATAAAAATCTGTTTTAAAATGAACTTTAATTGTTAAAATTTGAAGAACGTCGAAATGCTTAAAACGTTTTTAAAAAAGTTTATTTGGCCCAATCGGTCCTTCTGTCAACGACACATGAGAATAAGTGAGTTTTGCGAAATGATAAATGAGTAAATGTATCAACGCTCTAAGTAAACAGTCCGAATCTCAAATATCGTTTGTCCTTATAAATAATCCAAACAAAACGAACTGCAGGGTTTAATAGAATACGATAATTAGGGATAATTAAAACGAATCAAACGGGGACGTTGCACATTTTCAGGGTTTTTTTTTATTTTGCCTTTATGTAAAGATTTTCCCTTGCTTTGCAGGGCATCCCTATGCCTCCATTCGGCGGCCTGTTCCCCTATCCGTACACATACATGGCGGCGGCAGCTGCGGCGGCCTCCGCGCTCCCTGCCAGCAGCTCGGCCTCGTCTCTCTCCCGGAACCCGTTTCTGAACAGCTCCCGCCAGCGGCTGCGCTTCAGCCCCTATCAGCTCCCGGTTTCCATCCCTCCAAGCACAAACCTGCTCACCACCGGGTTGGTGGGCTGCCTCAATCCCTCATCCGACTCCTCAAAATCCGGGAGCCGGGAGACGAGTCCGGGGCCCGAGCAGCACAACCATAAAACGGCGTCGAGTCTGAGGAACGGCTCCCCCAAAGCGCCACTGAAGGAATCCATCAATGAACTGCAAAACATCCAGAGGCTTGTAAGCGGCCTGGAGAGCCAGCGGGAGCACGCCTCACCCAGAGACTCTCCTAACTGAGCCAGGATCAACAAAACCTATCCAGGGCATAACTTGAACTGCCAGAGGACTTTTACAAATGGCAATCCGAAGGATGTTTCGTGTACTTACCACGCACTGATAACCACAGTGGCAATAGCAAACAAACACCGACAAACAGGGGAACACTTTGTTGAATTACGGTTTCAACACCTTGGTGCTGTCATGGTGGAAACTTGAACAGAGAAAAGCTGCGAAGACAATCTTCTATCGCCCCTGACTCAAAGAAAAGTGCTCCATGTCGTTCATTCCGTGGAAGACCAATGCATCAAATCCCAGTTGTACTATTTTTTTTGATGCGCAAAACGTCACGACTGGCATCTTGTTCATGGTTCAAACGACTCGAGTGACACTTGCAAACTACGTCAATCAATGCTACGTCCAAAAATACGTGTATTTCAAAGGGATGGATTGGACTGTGGACTGTTTGTGATAATCCGACTGACAACTGCGTGACCTATTTATGTAATTAAAGGAAAAGTAATTCTGTAAATAAGCTATACGGATTCAATAATATGCAAATTGGTATTAATTTATTCAAAGCTGTACATTAACGTGTACATAATATTTAGAGTTTAACGCCGTGCTTTTTCACTTTACATGATCATATAGGCCTGTTGTAAATGAAAGGTAATACTTCATAGCGCTTGTTGGTTAGAAGCAGATTATTTCTGTGCCGCATTGCTGTTTAATCCTGTGACACGTCGTGGAAACGTGTGTCGCACCTGCTGCATAGTTAGTCGTGGCTTATGAACACTAAGGCCATCGTCCAAAGCAGCAAACTACTACAGGCTGACTAAGCAATATGTCAAATGGTAAGTCACCAGGTGGGGTGTCCGAATCTGGGCCCACCACTGATGGCCTACTATTTCAACATATCATTTAGTACCGAAGTACGGACTATGAGGAGGGCCTCAGGAGATTCACTCCACGCACGAGACCCACGCGAGTCTTCATGGACTGGATTGGGGTTCACATTAAAGTGTCGCGTTTGCTGGTTGTCCCGATATTTTTTTTGTTGTTAAATTCTCTCACAGTTTCAATAAACGTGTTGAAATAATTTGCTTCCATTGTCGCAGAAATATTTTAACCCGCCGTCAGCGTAACTCGAGTGAGAAGGTTGTGTGTAAATGTAACTAATCTGCTACACGAAGCTCTAAACATTTTTTTTTACCATTTGTTAATTATTTTGGTAAAGTATGAACAAAAATGACATCCTTTATAACATTTTGTACAATTTGAACACTATATGGCTATATCTGCAGTAACGAGATACGAATGTGAAGAATAGGACAGACAGATGGGCCCTCTAGTGGCCAAAAGCAGATCTCCTCGCACCCGACAGAACGTTTAGGGGCAAAACTGTTCAAATATATGTTGTGTATATTTGGTATTTTACCTCCCGATAAGAAAACGGCTAATATTAAAATAATTATATTGTAATTTAATATAGTATTTGTAATTGGGTTTGTTGTAAATGCACAGCAGTGATTAAAACATGGCACGTAAACGTGAAGGGAGATATGAAAGCGGATGGATGGCTGGATGAGTGGGTGAGAGAGTGGATGGCCTCTGGGCTCTGCAGACATGTCATTGTGTGATGCGCTTGCCTCGGCGCCCATCGTATTGTTGGCCGTCGGCCTCCACGGAGTCCCACGATTTAGAATTAGACCCCCTAATTAGTGAGTCCCTCATGTTGATCCCGTTTCTTTTCCCTGCAGTGTCCTCCCATGCTCGATTGTAAGGGTCATTGTGTTCAATTATTGTCTCAAATTAACAGAACGAGTCATTCGACCTAATATTTTCCTTCCCACTGATGTTAGTGACGCTGCAATCACGAGTTTTTTTTTGTTTGTTTAAAATTTTTAATTTTTGAGCGCACAGCTCCATGACACTTTGTTCAGATCCATATTAAATGTTCTGCTTCGCAGCTTTGAAAGCGAAGAACCTATTAACAAATCGACAAGGAGATCAAAAACGGTTTATCATTAATATCTTTTAAATTACAAGTATTATTTTTTAAAATATTATTTAATAATCAAATAGTTACGTATAGTGTATTATTAGAGGATGTCAGTAAACACTTTACAGAGAGATAATAGCATGTTATGTTACGGTGGAGTTGGAAAATTTTATGTTTGCATATTGATATATATATATATATATATATATATATATATATATATCAGTTTTCTTAAAGTCCTATCATTTTCCTATCTGTCCAATGTAAACAGAAAGCTTTTCTTAAAAAAACAAAAATATTCGGACGAGTCGTTGAGAGCTTGTTTCTTAGGCGTTTTGCGTGAAAAGTCGTAAAACCCACGCAGCAGACTGTGGGCTGTTCAGCAGATCTTCAGTGCTCACTTCACACCTGCCATGTTCAGTCCTGTCCCACGTCTCTTCAGCTTTAACGCACAGGTTTGCAGGTTACTGCCAGACAAGTAAAAACAACAAACTCCACAAAGCTGAGCTAACTGAAAGCTCTGTTCCACCCAGGAATGAGAAGCCCACACCTCTGCAGGGTGGAAAGCGTTTTCAAAAGGTGTCAAAGGAAAAGCAAAAAAAAAAAAAAATCTTATACAAATTGAAATATCCCAGTTCAGCTTAAATAATCTATGTATTAATGTACAGGTAAATGATCCTGGAGGTTTCAGATGTTAATGGTGAATGTTTTAAATGACTGAACTTTTATATTCACTGAGATTTTGTTAACGTCGTGACGAAGTAAAAGTCAACATTTTGTCAACAGAAAATTTTAATAATTTATAGAACTGGATTCAAATTGTAGAACAAATAAGGAGTCACTGCCACCTCCTGGACATGAATATAAATAATGATCAAACAAATAGTGACAGTTATTTACAAAGTCTAGGGAGACAAATCACATCAGATATGGAAATGTAATATCTCCATCTCTTACTGTATGTCTCTCTGTCTCTTTCCGTGAATCTGCCTGTCTTTTGTCTTTGTTTCTCTTGTCTTCTGTATCCGTTTTTCTCTTCTCTCCCCCTTGTATATGTCTGTCTGTCTATCTGTCTACCTCTCTCTTTGCCTCTTAAGCTCTCCCCTCGTATCTGTCCCTGTATCTGTCTGTCGGTCTGATGCATAAACTATGTCTTTTGGCGCTTTAACGCAGTTTTGCTTATTTTCTGATTGATCAGTTCGTTAACATCCGCCAACAAACTTCAAGCCAGTTTTCAGCGAGTATAAATAATTTATTTCAGTTTGAAGCTTTCAACTCATTCATTCATTATCTCCCACTTTATCCTCTATTAGGGTCGCGGTGGGGTTCCATATGCCCATCCAGGGGAGAACGTTTCGGGCGCTGGGCAGATACACCCAGGACAGGACGCCAATCTATCACTGGACACACACTCACTCACACAGACACACTCTATATGGGGCAATTTGACACACGGCGCCAATCCATCGCTGGACAAAGCTTTAAACTAAAAACTAATAATTCACCGAATCATGTCTTCCTTTCTACAGGACTCCAGATTCGTTTCAATGAGTTACCATCAGTCAGAATGAAGTGCCTTTTCTTTTCTGTTGAAGATGTGTTTAATAAAATACAAATCTAAACAGTGCGGGCCAAAGTATTGCAGAACCATGTTTACTAAAATATAATTAAATTTCATAGTTTAAAAACTCAACAAATAAAAATGTAATGATATTTTCAATCTGTGATTTTTTTTTTACTGAGATAATTAAACTGATGTCCATTTCGGAGCCTGTAAAAAAACATTTGACAGTAAAATACACACAAGCCAACTGTACAAACAACAAAAATAACATTCAAATGACTGCGAAATATTTGCCCACAGTTTGGATTTAACGAATGCGTTTCAACATAATGACGTTTTCACAAAGTTACACTTTAAACATGACAAGGTAAACATTTTAAATGATTTAATAGATAATCGTTTTTCTTCAGACACCAGGTGTATTATACATTATATTACGTAGTACATTTCCTTTTTATTTAAACGATCTGCTATGCGAGATCGTAAAAAACTTTCTGCAACAAAACATTTTCATTTACAGATGGTCTGGGTCACAAACACAAAAACCTGATGTTAGAAATTCAGACATTTTATTTAAAACCTCCTGTAATATTTCAGCTATACATACAAAATTTTGAATCGTAATAATTAAAATAAAAAAGGGCCTATGTTTCATTTAAAACTACAAAGGCTTTTTTTTAAATAAATGTCACCATGCACTAAGAAATAGTTTAAAACTCATTCATTTTCACCATCTTAAATTGTAGGTGTTTAAACTGCCCCTATGTTCAACGTGCAAGCTGACTTAGCACTGAAGTGCTCCAATCCACCACCAGAGGTCACAATTTCCCTCTTAAAATAATAACCCGAACATTTAGTGATTTAAAAAAACTCAAATTAAATCAAATTACACTGTACATTACATTACGTATCTCCAGAAACACGTGATTAAAGTTGTCGAGGTTAAGCCATGTCTGAATTAGAACATTTTCCACTTTAATGACACCATAAAAAGTCTGGAGCTCAGTCCAGCAGTGTCTGAACAAACAGGTATGTCTGAAAGCACGAAAATGACTAAACATATTCAGCTATATTAAATTAAATATTATACAGACTCCAACGAATTTATTTAAATTAAGAACAACCAGTTTTTAAAATGTCAAAGATTTTCACTTCAGCCATTTTAAAAGATTACAATCACATTTCTTATATAGTTTATATTTAAATACATTGTTGCTTAATTCCCCTTACAGCTCAATATTTGACCCTCAGCACAACAAAATCTGACGATCAGACTGGAATCTGACAGGAGGTAAGACGTATATTTTAGACATTTAGACATTTAGAAAGACATACATACATACATACATTTAGAAAGACATACATACATACATACATTTAGAAAGACATACATACATACATACATACATACATACATTTAGAAAGACATACATACATACATACATACATACATACATACATACATACATTTAGAAAGACATACATACATACATACATACATTTAGAAAGACATACATACATACATACATACATACATACATACATTTAGAAAGACATACATACATACATACATAACTTTAGAAAGACATACATACATACATACATACATATAGAAAGACAAACATACATACATACATTTAGAAAGACAAACAAATGTACATACATACATACATGCATACATTTAGAAAGACATACGTACACACATACATACATACATACATTTAGAAAGACAAACATATGTACATACATACATACATACATTTAGAAAGACAAACATATGTACATACATACATACATACATTTAGAAAGACAAACATATGTACATACATACATACATACATACATAAAGACATACATACACACATTTAGAAAGACATACATACACACATACATACATACATACATTTAGAAAGACATACATACACACATACATACATTTAGAAAAACATACATACATACATACATACATACATACAGAAAGACAAACATATGTACATACATACACACATACATACATTTAGAAAGACAAATATATATACATGCATGCATACATACATACATACATACATACATACATACATACAGAAAGACAAACATGGATACATACATACACACACACATACATACATACATACATACATACATACATACATACATACATACATTTATAAAGACATACATACACACATACATACATACATACATACATACATACATTTAGAAAGACACACATACACACATTTAGAAAAACATACATACACACATACATACATACATACAGAAAGACAAACATATGTACATACATACACACATACATAAATTTAGAAAGACATACATACACACATACATACATACATTTAGAAAGACAAATATATATACATGCATACATATATACATACATACATACATACAGAAAGACAAACATGGATACATACATACACACATACAGACATACATACATACATACATTTATAAAGACATACATACACACATACATACATACATACATACATACATACATACATACGTACATACATTTAGAAACACATACATACACACATACATACATACATACATACATAGATACACACATACATACATTTAGAAACACATACATACATACATTTAGAAAGACATACATACATACATATAGAAAGACAAACATATGTACATACATGCACACATACATACATTTAGAAAGACATACATACACACATACATACATACATATAGAAAGACAAACATATGTACATACATACACACATACATACATTTAGAAAGACATACATACACACATACATACATACATACATATAGAAAGACAAACATATGTACATACATACATACATACATATAGAAAGACAAACATATGTACATACATACATACATACATACATACATATAGAAAGACAAACATATGTACATACATACACACATACATACATTTAGAAAGACATACATACACACATACATACATACATATAGAAAAACAAACATATGTACATACATACATACATACATATAGAAAGACAAACATATGTACATACATACACACATACATACATTTAGAAAGACATACATACACACATACATACATACATACATTTAGAAAGACAAACATATGTACATACATACATACATATAGAAAGACAAATATATATACATACATACATACATACATACATACATACATACATATAGAAAGACAAACATATGTACATACATACACACATACATACATTTAGAAAGACATACATACACACATACATACATACATATAGAAAAACAAACATATGTACATACATACATACATACATATAGAAAGACAAACATATGTACATACATACACACATACATACATTTAGAAAGACATACATACACACATACATACATACATACATTTAGAAAGACAAACATATGTACATACATACATACATATAGAAAGACAAATATATATACATACATACATACATACATACATACAGAAAGACAAACATGGATACATACATACACACATACATACATACAGAAAGACAAACATGGATACATACATACACACATACATACATACATTTAGAAAGACAAACATATGTACATACATGCACACATACATACATTT
>JAFMOC010000058.1:0-2500 GCA_019802505.1 Corydoras sp. C115 | reverse complement strand
TATACCAACACACATACAGACATTTTGAAAGACAAACATACATACATACATACAAACATACATACAGAAAGACATCATACATATCATCATACATATATACATTTAGAAAGACAAACATGGATACATACATACATACATTTAGAAAGACATACATACATACACACATACAGACATACATACACACATTTAGAAAGACAGACCGACATATGTACACACATACATTTAGAAAGACAAGCATACATACATACATAAATACATACATAAATACATACATACATACATACATACATACATACATACATACATACATAAATACATACATACACACAGACATACAGACAGAGAGACATTTTGAAAGACATACATACATACATACATACACACAGACAGACATTTAGAAAGACAGACAGACATACATACAAACACAGACATTTTAAAAGACAAACACACATACATACAAACATTAAGAAAGACAGAGAGACAGACAAGCATACAGAAAGACATTTCACAGACACACACAAACACCCAAAGGGGGGGGGCGTGTGGAAGGATCCTCAAGCTCCTCCATCCTCTGTGATTGTTGCATTCTTATGAGGTTGCATCACCCAACATGTGCTGTTACAGTTGCATTATGGGATAAGGCAGAGTTTTTAACTTAAGTACCTTGCATTAAGTCTAATCGGAGGTATACGTACGTTTTCATTTGCAAACGGTTCAACTCGCGTTGGAATAAGGAATTTTAAATAGTTTAAAGATGCCTTCAGAACCTTCTCCAGACTGATGACCAGCTGCTCTGGCTTCTCTGAGATCATTGGATGAGGTCTGTTCCTGGCACTAGAAAAGTGTAGCCACACCGGCGATCGACTTATTAGTGCAGGTACAAATAAATTTTGTGGAAGATTGTGGAAGATTGCATATTTTTATTCATCTTTCCATTTTCCATCATCACAATTTTCCATTTTGGTTCATCACAATACAATTACAAGGTGAGCACAGGGTTAATCACAACATCTCTGGAGCAATGAGGGTTAAGGATCTTACTCAAGACCCACATTGGTAATTGTGGACCTGGTATTTGAACCCACAACCTTCAGATTGTGGGTTCAGATTGTGGGTTCAGATACAACCTTCAGATACAGCCCAACACCCTAAATACTAAGCTAACGCAAAGTACCTAACGCAACTTTGGCCTGATTCCCTCACCCCAGAAATCCTACAACGCTAGTAAGTAAAGTTCAGGTATTAAACTGTCCCTAGGTGCAGTAACGTAACCTAAGTAACGTTGTAAATGTGTGGTCTATTTTGGGATAGGCTGGTGACCCATGAGCTCCAGATAGAATTCCAGCATTCCTGATCTGGATAAGCTGCTTTGTAAATGAATAAATGGCTGTCGGTGTAATTTCGCATTCTGAAGAAGTTAAAAACAACATAATCTTAGTAAACGCACAGTAAGCATGTAAACGCACATCCTCCCCAAGTCATCACCTTGTCTGCTTTAGTTACATGACCGATTCTTAGGAATGAGTAACCTCCATATTCAGTCCTGAATGCTTTAATCACGATATCTGACTCTCACCGTGGTTCAGTAGTGATGTCATGTTTTGAGTTGCCTAAGGTTTTCCCTTTTCACATTCTCACCATGTGGGCATGTTTACGGTCATCCTGTTATCCCATAAAAGTTTGTTTAGGAAACCCATCCTCTGTGCTGCTCAGGCTGCGGTAATCGCGCTTTCATGTTTAGGTTGATGAGTGGTTTACATCTTCAGAGTTGAATATCATTCTCACAACTCCGTTAAGAGGAATTCTGCAGGGTTGTTGCGTGGCATTCAAATGGCAGCTGTTTTCAGTTAACCCAACTATCTTTTCATCTTACATCCAAACTGTTTAGGTATAACGCTAACAATTTTAATCTGTGCCGTTAATTTGAAGCACTCCGGATTGTATTACAGCAATCAGCACTAATATATTTGTTGTTAAAGTTTATTTAGGGTGACATGGCGGCGCAGTGCGTTTACAGCGGGACGGTCAGAGTTCCAGACTGCAGTCTTCTCGGTGTGAAGTTTTTTCATGTTTAAATGGTTTTATTCGATTGTAGGAACCTGTCCAGTTCTGGAATAGGCTCGTTTTAGGTTCCCTGGTCTCTGCAAATGCAAAGAGTGTGTTTGGCAAATTGCAAGAGATCTGTCAAATTGCCAACGTTATCAACTGTGATGATCTAAGTGCGTCAGAAATGGAATTTTTGTATCTTTAACTTCTTTATTGTAACTCTATCACGTTTTGTTTTGTTTGGGTTTGAGGTAAGTTTTGAGTTTCAAATGTGTCCTTTGCTTTTGTCCAAAAACGCCACATCGCCAATGTCCATTTACGGATGAAACAGCACTCTACCTTTCAGCGGTGGTTCTTTGGAGGACAATGTATCCCCAATGTACCCCCATTGCCCCCCTCTAATAAGGCACAAATGATCTCACTTTTGCACAAACAAAGTGCTATCATTTTGTCA
>JAFMOC010000579.1:65000-149257 GCA_019802505.1 Corydoras sp. C115 | reverse complement strand
GAATGGAAACCTTGTGAGGACCAAGACTCAGTGGGGGACTCATCCTCCGTGAGCGGCCGGGCAGCATCAACAGTGTAGGACTACTACTATTGTACAGATTGTCTCGAGATCGAGTGACTATATTTAACAAATGGAAAAACTCTAACATTCATTCATTCATTCATTATCTCCCGCTTTATCCTCTATTAGGGTCGCGGGGGGTTCCCCATGCCCATCCAGGGGAGAACGTTTCGGGCGCTGGGCAGATACACCCAGGACAGGGCGCCAATCCATCGCTGGGTACACACTCACACACACTCTATATGGGGCATTTTAGAGAACTCAATAACTTGATCCATGTTTTTGGACTGTGGGAGGAAACCGGAGAACCCGGAGGAAACCCACGCGGACACGGGGAGAACATGGAAACTCCACCCAGATGGGGATTCGAACCGGGAATCCCTAGCGCTGAGAGGCGAACGTGCTAACCACTAACCACCGTGCCGCCAAAACTCTAACAGGAAAACTATATATAAGTCCATTAAGGATGTCCTGCAGGACCGCCAGTCCAATTAATATCCAGCTTCCATCCAGTAATCGTCGTAGTCGCAGAGCTTCAGCAGAACCATGGATGAAGATCTGACTACACCTCCAGGAAGCCGGCCACACCTCAAAAGAAACCGACAAGAAAAGCAGTTAGAGCTGATAATAAAGCACAGCATTTAATTAATAAGTAATTGATTGATGAATTGAATAAGGCATTGATTCACCCAAAACAACTTACAAGTATCCCAGAACACAGGGACAGAACCCCTGAAGCAATGAGGGTTAGGGTCCTTGCTCAAGGGCCCACATTGGTAACTCCAGTGGACCTGGGATTTGAACCCACAACATTCAGATTTATAACCACTGAGCTACCACTTCCCTAGGGGTTCTGTCGTAAGCCCCGTTCCACAACACTCTCAGTGCTCAGTCTCACACTCAAAGCAGAACCACACCACTCCATGTCCACACTGCAGATATTCATTCATTCATTCATTACGTTTGTATTTGATCATTTTGCGGATGCTTTCAACCAAAGCATCTTACAAGTATGCAGTCAGAATACAGGGACAGAACCTCTGAAGCAATGAGGATTAAGGGTCTTGCTCCAGGGCTCACATTGGTAACTCCAGTGGATGTAGCATTCGAACCCACAACCTTCAGATTGATGGCCACTGAGATACCACTTCCCTAGGGGTTCTGCTATGAGCCCCGTTCCACAACGCTCTCAGTGCTTAGTCTCACAGTCAAAGCAGAACCACACCACTCCATGTCTATTCATTCATTCATCCATCCATTATCTTCCGCTTTATCCTATATTAGGGTCGCGGGGGGGTTCCCCATGCCCATCCAGGGGAGAACGTCTCGGGCGCTGGGCAGATACACCCAGGACAGGGCGCCAATCCATCGCTGGACACACACTCACTCACACAGACACACTCTATATGGGGCAATTTAAAGAATTCAATTGATTGATCCATGTTTTTGGACTGTGGGAGGAAAACGGAGAACCCGGAGGAAACCCACGCGGACACGGGGAGAACATATAATCCCTAGTGCTGAGTGGCGAACGTGCTAACCACTAAGCCACCGTGCCACTCCATGTCCACACTGCAGATATTCATTCATTCATTACGTTTGCATTTGGTCATGTGACAGACACTTTCATCCAAAGCAACTTACAAGTATCCCAACATGATGGCTGCGGTCAGAACACAGGGACAGAACCCCTGAAGCAATGAGGGTTAAGGGTCTTGCTCAAGGGCCCACTTTGGTAACTCCAGTGGACCTGGGATTTAAACCCACAACCTTCAGATTGATAGCCACTGAGCTACCACTTCCCTAGGGGTTCAGCCATGAGCCCCGTTCCACAACGCTCTCAGTGCTTAGTCTCAAAGTCAGAGTAGAACCACACCACTCCATGTCCACACTGCAGATATTCATTCATTCATTATTTTATGCTTAATCCTCTGTTAGGGTCGCGGGGGGGGGGTTTCCCCATGCCCATAGACCCTAATAGAGGATAAAGCGGAAGCTAATGGATGGATGGAAAAAAAAGAGACGAGATACGAATCACAAGATGGTCAGGCGTGCGGGGTCAGTGGTGGGTGTGGAACTGGACTCTGTGGTTAGGGTGGCAGAGAGGAGGATACTTAACAAACTGCCCTCCATCATGGATGATCATGGTCACCCACTGGCCATCTTTCGAAAATTAAAATAATAAAATAAATGACACCCGTCACTCCTATGGAGCGGGGATTCCACAGCAGTGGTATGATGTGATGTAAAATTGTTATTTAAGCAATTTGTGATAGTTATTATTTTAAAATATTTATCCATCCATCCATTATTTTCCGCTTTATCCTCTATTAGGGTCGTGGGGGGGTTCCTCATGCCCATCCAGGGGAGAACGTTTCGGGCGCTGGGCAGATACACCCAGGACAGGACGCCAATCCATCACTGGGCACTCACTTACTCACACATACACACTCTATATGGTGCAATTTGGAGAATTCAATTGACTTGACCCATGTTTTTGGACTGTGGGAGGAAACCGGAGAACTCCAAACTCCACCCAGATGGGGATTCGAACCAGGAATCCCTAGTGCTGAGAGGAGAACGTGCTAACCACTAAGCCACCGTGCTGCCCCTTAAAATATTTATATTATTGTTATTGGTTCAGCACAGGACACAACATTTATTGGGATTTATGGGATTATTCTGTATTTTACTGGATCGGTGGCGAGCCCTATCTACCACATACCATTATCATGGAACATCAGAGGGGCAGGGGCAGTCAGGCTGCAGTCACAGAGCTGCTCAGACTCAGGAGATCTTTTGTTCTGAGAACATTCAGGCTTTTTAATTAAAAATTTTTTTTTTTAAAGTTTAAAAGAACAAATAGGAAAAATAGATTTTTTTAAACAGTTTTTTGCATGATGATCACATTAAATCAACGAGACAGCTTGAAAAAAATAATATATATATATTCATTATCTCCCGCTTTATCCTCTATTAGGGTCACGGTTGGGTTCCCCATGCCAATCCAGGGGAGAGCATCTCGGGCGCTGGGCAGATGGACCCAGGACAGGGCGCCAATCCATCGCTGGACACACACTCACTCACACAGACACATTCTACATGGGGCAATTTGGAGAACTCAATTGACTTAATCCATGTTTTTGGACTGTGGGAGGAAACCGGAGAACCCGGAGGAGGCCCACGCAGACACGGGGAGAACATGGAAACTCCACCCAGATGGGGATTCGAACCGGGAATCCCTAGTGCTGAGAGGCGAACGTGCTAACCACTAAACCACCGTGCCGCCTATATATATATACATATATATATATATATATATTTTTTTTTTTAATAATAAGTAATATATATTTAAAAAAATGTATAATAATTAATGCTCATCTGATTTTGTACTCATTTTTTATTTCATTTTTTATCTTGAAAAAGCACAGACACAGAGAGAGGCATGCGTCAGACGCACGCAGCGTTCTTGTTGATATCGTAACCTCCATTTGTTTGCCAGTTACCCTTCTCTTTAAATTTGTGATATTCGGAGGCAAGATGGCAAACACAAATTTAAACCGAAGTATGTGAAATGTGAATTTGCAGGAACATTCCGGAACTCAAATTGAGCGTTTTCTGAACACAGTTAATTTATAAAATTCTAGGTAGTTATATCGTTATGACAACCACCGCTCTTTACCACAGTTGTTAGGAACGTTCCATTATATTCTGTGGACATTAGACGGTTTATAAAATCTAGAGTTTATTCTTCCATCCATCCATTATCTCCCGCTTTATCCTCTATTAGGGTCGCGGGGGGGGGGTTCTCCATGCCCATCCAGGGGAGAACGTCTCGGGCGCTGGGCAGATACACCCAGGACAGGACACCAATCTATCGCTGGGCACACACTCACTCACACAGACACACTCTATATGGGGCAATTTGGAGAACTCAATTGACTTGATCCATGTTTTCGGACTGTGGGAGGAAACCGGAGAACCCGGAGGAAACCCACGCGGACACGGGGAGAACATGGAAACTCCACCCAGATTGGGATTCGAACTGGGAATTCCTAGAGAACATGCTAAACACTAAACAACCGTGCCGCCCGTTTTTGGATGTTATTTTTCTAAACTAAATTTGTTTGGTTTGTATTTTATAAAAGTGGGTAATCTAGCTTTTAGAAATTTTTTCAAATTATTTCAAGAAATCTTAACAAGATGAATTTACTTACAATTTTAGCGGATAATTTTATTGGATTCATGTTCATTTTTTTATTGGTGTTACTTTTACAATTTTTTTACATTAATTGTCTTGCAGGCACGGTGGCTTAGTGGTTTAGCATGTTCTCCTCTCAGCACTAGGGATTCCCGGTTCGAATCCCAATCTGGGTGGAGTTTCCATGTTCTCCCCGTGTCTGCGTGGGTTTCCTCCGGGTTCTCCGGTTTCCTCCCACAGTCCAAAAACATGGATCAAGTCAATTGAGTTCTCCAAATTGCCCGATATAGAGTGTGTTTGTGTGAGTGAGTGTGTGTCCAGTGATAGATTGCTGTCCTGTCCTGGGTGTATCTGCCCAGCGCCCGAAACGTTCTCCCCTGGATGGGCATGGAGAACCCCCCCCACGACCCTAATAGAGGATAAAGCGGAAGATAATGGATGAATGAATGGTCTTGCAGTGTATTCAGTTTCACGTTGATCATGTCTCATATTTCAGTTTTACGACACATTTCCATTACCCGAACGTTTTTGTGACATCTTAAATGATCTTCTGACAATTTGCAGGAAGTTCTGGAACTAAAATTGAGAGTTTTATGAATGCAGTTAATCTGATGTTCTAGGTGACGTTCTCGTTTTATCGCTATGACAACCACCGCTCTTAACCATAGTTGTTAGAAACGTTGCATTATACTCTGTGGACATTACGTTCAAGTTTAAGTAATTTATTTATATAGCGCTTTTTACAACAGTACATTGTCACAAAGCAGCTTTACAGAATGAAAAGCCTTTAAACCCCCAAAGAGCAAGCCGAAGCGACAGTGGCAAGAAAAAACTCCCTGTTATGTTGTTATTTAAGGAAGAAACCTTGTGAGGACCGAGGCTCAGTGGGGGACTCATCCTCCTTGAGCGGCCGGCAGCAACAACAGTGTAGAACAGCCATGTCCAGATATCAAACAAATGGAAAAACTAACAACTGGAAAACTATATGTGAGTCCATTAGGGGGCGTCCTGCAGGACCGCCTTGTCAGGTTCCATACAGTATACGTCAGCAGAGCCATGGATGAAGATCTCCAGGAAGCCGGGGGACACCTCAAAAGAAACAGACAAAGGAAGGCAGTTAGAGCTGATAATAAAGCACGGCATTTAATTAATAAGTAATTAATGACACAGTGCATCATGTGACTCCGGCATCACTGACTAGAGCAGCAGAACTAAAAGAGGCAGATACTGCAGGGTACATAGTTGAGATGGCGCCCCGGAACAGCATCATTTCAGCACCACACCCCCCCATTAATGATGAGGTGGGTGAAGAGGTGAAACGACAGCACACACTGATCACAGATTACCCCCCAACACAGCCAAGTCTGAGATCTACATCTTTATCTACAGGGGATTAATTAAACGCCAGATTAAATAAATGTGTTTTTAATTTACTTTTAAAGATTAATAGTGATTCAGAATCAACATTAAACAGTTTATAACATTTAGAAAATCTATATAAAATCGAAAGTTTATTTGTAGTTTTGACATATTTCAAATGGCACTATTATTCATTCATTCATTCATTATCTTCCGCTTTATCCTCTATTAGGGTCGCGGTGGGGTTCCCCATGCCCATCCAGGGGAGAACGTTTCGGGCGCTGGGCAGATACACCCAGGACAGGGCGCCAATCTATCACTGGGCACACACTCACTCACACAGACACACTCTATATGGGGCAATTTGGAGAATTCAATTGACTTGATCCATGTTTTTGGACTGTGTGAGGTAACCGGAGAACCCGGAGGAAATCCACGCAGACACGGGGAGAACATGGAAACTCCACCCAGATTGGGATTTGAACCGGGAATCCTTAGTGCTGAGAGGAGAACATGCTAAACACTGAGCCACCGTGCCTGCAAGACAATTAATGTAAAAAAATTTGTAAAAAAATTTGTGGACACGGGGAGAACATGGAAACTCCACCCAGATGGGGATTCGAACTGGGAATCCCTAGTGCTGAGAGGAGAACATGCCAACCACTAAGCCACTGTGCCGCCTGGCACTATTATTTTACATGCAAATTGCCTGTTATGCAAAATAGCCGATGATGTCATTTTGTGACTTAAGACAGCCAATAGCTACTTTCCTTACTGTGAAGTTGTAAACACAGTACAGCTCTGTCATACCGAAGGCATGAGTTCATGTACTTACATTACATAATAAATAAAATACTGATCTTTAAACCTCAAATAAAGTGTATAATTCAGTCCTGATGTATCAAATAAAGCACAAGGCCATCTGTACGTCGTCTTTTGTCCACTTTTGTAAAGGAATAAAGCATTTTAAAGCGGAACTCGTTGCAGATGAAACATGATCAGCCCTGCAGTAAAGATCCGATGGGAGGCTCTTAACTATTTGTTTAGTTAAATTCAGATGGGGCAGCACGGTGGTTTAGTGGTTAGCATGTTCTCCTCTCAGCACTAGGGATTCCCGGTTTGAATCCCCATCTGGGTGGAGTTTCCATGTTCCCCCCGTGTCCGCGTGGGTTTCCTCCGGGTTCTCCGGTTTCCTCCCACAGTCCAAAAACATGGATCAAGTCAATTGAATTCTCTAAATTGCTCCATATAGAGTGTGTTTGTGTGAGTGAGTGTGTGCCCAGCGATGGATTGGCTCCCTGTCCTGGGTGTATCTGCGCGGCGCCCGAGACGTTCTCCCCTGGATGGGCATGGGGAACCCCACCGCGACCCTAATAGAGGATAAAGCGGAAGATAATGGATGAATGAATATATATATACACTCATATATACACAGTCCAAAAACACGGATCAAGTTAATTGAGTTCTCTAAATTGCCCCATATAGAGTGTGTTTGCGTGTGTGAGTGTGTACCCAGCGATGGATTGGCGCCCTGTCCAGCGCCCGAGACGTTCTCCCCTGGATGGGCATGGGGAACCCCACCGCGACCCTAATAGAGGATAAAGCGGGAGATAATGAATGGATGAAATTCAGATGGTGACCTTCTTGTCGGTCAGGCAGTGTGTATTTCAACTAAGTTCAAGTCAACCATTTGTACCATCACCTCATGTTAACCTTTTGAATAAAGGATTTCTAAAAAAAAAAAAAAAATTTTTTTGTTTAAACCTATTAATTGCTGTATTTTGACTCAGTGCTATGTCACTATCTCGCCACTTGGTGTCAGTATTTTACAGATTACAGTATAGTGGCTATAGCAGTTGAAACATTCTAAGAGTTATTTTATAAAGCGACTATCAATAAGGGTGGCATGGTGGCTTAGTGGTTGGCATGTTCTCCTCTCAGCACTAGGGATTCCCGGTTCGAATCCCAATCTGGGTGGAGTTTGCATGCTCTCCCCGTGGGTTTCCTCCGGGTTCTCTGGTTTCCTCCCACAGTCCAAAAACATGGATCAAGTCAATTCCATCCATTATCTTCCGCTTTTTGCTCTATTAGGGTCGGGGGGGGGGAGGGGGGTACTTTTCGGGCGCTGGACAGATACACCCAGGACAGGGGGGCAATCTATCACTGGGAAGATTCACTCACTCACTCACACACACACACACACACACACACACTCTATATGGGGCAATTTGGAGAACTCAATTGACTTGATCCATGTTTTTTGACTGTGGGAGTAAACCAGAGAACCCAGAGGAAGCCCATGGGGAGAACATGCAAACTCCACCCAGATGAGGATTCGAACCGGGAATCCCTAGTGCTGAGAGGAGAACATTCTAACCACAAAGCCACTGTGCCACCCTGGATCAAGTCAATTGAGTTCTCCAAATTGCCCCATATAGAGTGTGTCTGTGTGAGTGAGTGTGTTCAGTGATAGATTGGTGTCCTGTCCTGGGTGTATCTGCCCAGCACCCAAAACGTTCTCCCCTGGATGGGCATGGGGAACCCCCTCGCGACCCTAATAGAGGATAAAGCGGAAGATAATGGATGGATAATTAAATGAGATTTTAAGGAAAGCAGTTGAAGACTTGTGTGAATTGACTCTCAAGAGAAAGTTTTTCAATCTCGAGGAGGATGAACCCCACGATCTTCGGTCCTCACAAGGGTCCTCGCTTAAAAACACACCACCAAGAAGCAACTCCTGCGATGGTCACTCCAGCTAGCTTGCTCTGAAACGATGTACTTTTGTAAAAAGATCTATATATATATATATATAGCACCTGAAATGTTCTACCCTGGATAGAACATTTCAGGGTACCCCCCGCGACCCTAATAGAGGATAAAGCGGAAGATAATGGATGAATGAATGAATAAACAAAACAATAAACTTCCACACCGGGCAGCACGGTTGCTTAGTGGTTGGCATGTTCTCCTCTCAGCGCTAGGGATTCCCAGTTCGAATCCCCATCTGGGTGGAGTTTGCATGTTCTCCCCGTGTCTGCGTGGGTTTCCTCCGGGTTCTCCGGTTTCCTCCCACAGTCCAAAAACATGGATCAAGTCAATTGAATTCTCCAAATTGCCCCATATAGAGTGTGTCTGTGTGAGTGAGTGTGTGTCCAGCGATGGATTGGCGCCCTGTCCTGGGTCTATCTGCGCGGCGCCCGAGACGTTCTCCCCTGGATGGGCATGGGGAACCCCCCACGACCCTAATAGAGGATAAAGCGGGAGATAATGAATGAATGAATATATATATATATATATATGTATATATATATAAAACTTAAAATTTAAACTCACAAGAGCCAAATCTGCGTTTATTAGAATTATTTCCACTCATTTACTAAAAGATATAACAAACGACACCCATTTCACATAAAAGTGGGATTTATTATTAAGGTGTATGCACATATAGACTTACATCCATGTGTATAACGCATAACAATACTTCAAATTCAACATAAAATCAGATTTAAAATCATACTATTGGATGAAATGTCCCCGGAAGCAGCGATAGCTGTGCATGTCCTTCATGTAATAAGATTTAATCTCATTCAGGAACTTTCTAACATTAAGCAAGTACTCACTGTGAGGGGAGGGGGGCGCCATGTGACCTACTTCATCTTCAATGCATCAGAAGAGCATAACAGATTAAATAAAGCTTCCTCACTTGCTTGCCTAGACAAACAACAACATCTACAAATAACTGAAGCGGATTATCAGATTTAAAACAAATAAAGTGCGATCGTCACTCAAACTCATTCTGCTGCATGAATGGTCCTTGAGGGCGGGGCCTCTTTTCTACAAATAGATACAATCACAAAATTAACACAGAATATGCACGATACAGATTTATACGGAAAGGTGCTATAGGTGGAATCGGCCTGTTTGTTCAGAAGAGAAATAGAAAAAAAACATTAGAACGTGTCGCCACCGTGGCTTAGTGGTTAGCATGTTCTCCTCTCAGCACTAGGGATTCCCGGTTTGAATCCCCATCTGGGTGGAGTTTTCATGTTCTCCCCGTGTACACGTGGGTTTCCTCCGGGTTCTCCGGTTTCCTCCCACAGTCCAAAAACATGGAGCAAGTCAATTGAGTTCTCCAAATTGCCCCATATAGAGTGTGTCTGTACCCAGTGATTGGCGTCCTGTCCTGGGTGTATCTGCCCAGCTCCCGAAACGGTCTCCCCTGGATGGGCATGGGGAACCCCCCCGCAATTAGAGAAACTGACCCTAGTAGAGAATTAAGCAGAAGATCATGAAATGAGACGACACCCCGAAAACTCAACAGAACAAGCAAAATATTTCAAAATTCATTATTAAAACCAGCAGCACGGTGGTTTAGTGGTTAGCATGTTCTCCTCTCAGCACTAGGGATTCTCGGTTCGAATCCCCATCTGGGTGGAGTTTCCATGTTCTCCCCGTGTCCGTGTGGGTTTCCTCCAAGTTCCGGGTTTCCTCCCACAGTCCAAAAACATGGATCAAGTCAATTAAGTTCTCCAAATTGCCCCATATAGAGTATGTCTGTGTGAGTGAGTGTTCCTGGATGGGTATGGGGAACCCCCCGCGACCCTAATAGAGGAATGAGGATAGAGGATGAATGAATGAATAGAACATGTGGCAGTGTTCTGGTAATCCGTGGCTGAAGCTGAGGGTAGAGTCCATCCAAACCGCAGAACACGACATAATTACATCATGTGCAGAAGGAACCTGTGTAATATAATGTGCTTGAAACATTTTATTAAATGTGTTTCATTACAAGTCGTAAGAATTAAGAACATTTGGAACACAAAGACCGTGCGGAACCTTAAACACCGGACATTGTGTTGAGTCAGAACCGAACGTGGGGAGCATTGCACAAAGACGCGACCACAATAAAACCACTGGAGTCTTATGTAGTGACATGATCCCATTAATCTGATGGTCTCTTCGAGGGACGTTTTGAGGAACAAAGACAGGACGCACGTTCTGTTAAAGACCTGTGGCTCGCTCGATGTGGTTCTCATGACAACATGAAGGCACCTAAAAGCACTGCTTAGAACGTTCTTACCGTATAATGATCGTGTGGGGAGTTGAACGACCTGCTCTTCCCAGCGGTCATTACAAACTCGGTTCTATTGTTATATTAGGTTCTTTCTCAGAGGAGCCATCGAGCACGTCGGCGTCGGCCCTCCGGACTCGAGGCAGCAATCACAGGTGTAACCCACAGGCATGTCATGGCAACCGGTTGGATCTGGGTACTTATCTAGTGAGGTGTTTACACTGGGTCTGGTCGCTGGGCGGCTGACCTTTTAGAAGTCACTGAGAATTGCGATGTCGGCAAATTCCTTGCGATAACGGTGAGAGTACAGGACCAGGAGGAATGCCCACTTCAAACTCATGAAGCTCCACACACACGACAGGTACAGACTGTTCGGATCCACCAACGCTGCACACACACACACACACACACACACACACACACACACACACACACACACACACACACAGAGAGAGTTATATAGCAGAAGGCTTCATCATCAGAATCAGTTCTATTTGCCAAGTATGTTACACACACAAGGAATTTTGTTCCGGCATGATGGTGTCTCTCTTGTAAATTGCAATTTACTGTATTTACAATAGTGGTTGGCATGTTCTCCTCTCAGCGCTAGGGATTCCCGGTTCGAATCCCCATCTGGGTGGAGTTCCTATGTTCTCCCCATGTCCGCGTGGGTTTCCTCCGGGTTCTCCGGTTTCCTCCCACAGTCCAAAAACATGGATCAAGTCAATTGAGTTCTCCAAATTGCCCCATATAGAGTGCGTGTGTGTGAGTGAGTGTGTGCACAGTGATAGATTGGCACCCTGTCCGGGGTGTATCTGCCCAGCGCCCGAGACATTCTCCCCTGGATGGGCATGGGGAACCCCACCGCGACCCTAATAGAGGATAAAGTGGAAGATAATGGATGGATGTATGTATTTACAATAGCGGCACGTGGTTTAGTGGTTGGCATGTTCTCCTCTCGGTGCTAGGGATTCCCAGTTCGAATCCCCATCTGGGTGGATTTTTCATGTTCTCCCCGTGTCTGCGTGGGTTTCCTCCGGGTTCTCCAGTTTCCTCCCACAGTCCAAAAACATGAATCAAGTCAATTGAGTTCTCCAAATTGCCCCATATAGAGTGTGTCTATGTGAGTGAGTGTTTGTCCAGTGATAGATTGGTGTCCTGTACTGGGTGTATCTGCCCAGCGCCCGAAACGTTCTCCCCTGGATGGGCATGGGGAACCCCCACCGCGACCCTAATAGAGGATAAAGCGGAAGATAATGGATGAATGAATGAGATATGAGCTGAAATGTTAACGGATCCTCTAGCAGAGATTCATTCATTCATTATCTTCTGCTTTATCCTTCCTCTATTAGGGTCACAGGGGGGGGTTCCCCATGCCCATCCAAGGGAGAACGTTTCGGGCGCTGGGTAGATACACCCAGGACAGGGCGCCAATCCATCGCTGGGCACACCCTCACTCACACAGACACACTTTATATGGGGCAATTTGGAGAACTCAATTGACTTGATCCATGTTTTTGGACTGTGGGAGGAAACCGGAGAACCCGGAGGAAACCCACACGGACACGGGAAGAACATGGAAACTCCACCCAGATGGGGATTCGAACCGGGAATCCCTAGCGCTGAGAGGCAAACGTGCTAACCACTAAACCACCGTGCCGCCCCTCTAGCAGACATTTGTTGTGTAAAATGTTTTAAACTGATATAGAGATTCAGTTGATTAGAGTTGACATTAATTCCTGTTTCAAAATAAAAATGATTTAATCAGAAGATAAACACATTTATTTTATACATCCTAACTTTTCCTTTAAGCGAATACTCACAACACATTACATTGTAGTTGTTTTGTATGTGGAAGTCTGATTTAGTGCTTTTGTTTCAAGTTTGAGTGTTTTTCTTTTTAAACATGACCTGGTCCAGCACATAAACACTGTACTGCATAAAAACTGTAGCAGTGCAAGACTACTTACACTCTTTGCGAGAGATGGCTACGCAGAGGAAGGCGATGAAGGCAGCGATGGAGAGCAAGCAGAACAAGATGCCTATACTCATAAAAAACTTGAGTCCCTTTAACCAGGTTCTCCAGTAGTCTTGCAGGTACATGACATGAGTGACTAAACACCAAAACGCCATAACACCTGCAAAACCAGAGAGGGCGTTACACAGGGTACAACTGCCATGCTGTGGTGATGAAAACTTTATGAGTAAGCAAGTGTGTGTGTGTGTGTGTGTGTGTGTGTGTGAGACAGAGACGGTTTAGCTGAGTCATTCTCACATAGAAGCACATATATATGTATGAAGTTCCTGTCTGCTTCACATTCTACGCTTTGTTGTGCTGCTTGCGTTTCCAATGCAGTGATGAATGGTGTGGTAGCTCAGTGGTTAGGGTGTTGGTCTATCAATCTGAAGGTTGGGGGTTCAAATCCCAGGTCCACTGAAGTTACCAGTGTGGGTCTTGAGCAAGACCCTTAACCCTCATTGCTGCAGGGATGTTGTGATTAACCCTGTGCTCACCTTGTAAGTCACTTCGGATAAAAGCGTCCAATAAATGTCCAAAATGCACACAGAACCCATTTGCCCCCTTTTGGTTCTCCATCAGAATCAGATTTATTTGCCAAGTATGTTACACACACAAGGAATTTTGTTCTGGGATGATGGTGTCTCTCTTGTAAAATTGCAATTTACTGTATTTACAATGGCGGCACGGTGGCTTAGTGGTTGGCACGTTCGCCTCTCAGCGCTAGGGATTCCCGGTTCGAATCCCCATCTGGGTGGAGTTTCCACGTTCTCCCCGTGTATGCGTGGGTTTCCTCCGGGTTCTCAGTTTTCCTCCCACGGTCCAAAAACATGGATCAAGTCAATTGAATTCTCAAAATTGCCCCATATAGAGTGTGTCTGTGTGAGTGAGTGTGTGCCCAGCGATGGATTGGCGCTCTGTCCTGGGTGTATCTGCCCAGCGCCCGAGATGTTCTCCCCTGGATGGGCATGGGGAACCCCCCGCGACCCTAATAGAGGATAAAGCGGAAGATAACGGATGGATGAATGTATTTACAATGTATACAGTTATATTTACAAATAACAAATGAGCTGTACAATATGATACATATATTATAGTATAAAATATATATGTGGATTGGCGCCCTGTCCTGGGTCTATCTGCCCAGCGCCCGAGACGTTCTCCCCTGGATGGGCATGGGGAACCCCACCGCGACCCTAATAGAGGATAAAGCAGAAGATAATGAGTGAATGAATGAAAAAATATATATGGAAAGGTGCATTTATGTTGAAGTGAGGGTTATAAGCTGTTTATAAGTATGATGGCATGAGGAAAGAAACCGTTCGAGTGTCTGGTTCTATGTTCCACGTCTTGTAAAGAAGGACTTTGTAGTTCCACAATTCCAGATTGTAGTCCATCTGTGTTCTACAGTACATACTGTGTACTCTGTTCTAATGGTCAGAACCCCAATAGTACCACCACAGAGCAGGGGTTATTGGATGGGTGCATTATTCCTATCCCAGCAGTGTGACTGAGATGGAGAAATGAACCTCCAGCAGCACTGCTGCACTAAAACCCCCCCACCACATCAGTGTCACTGCAGAACTGACAATAAACAATCCACCACCCAAATGATACCTGTTCTGTGATGGTGCTGACCAACAGAGAACAGAGAACCAACAGGGGACTAACAACAACAAAGAACACAGATGGACTACAGTCTGGAATTATAAAACTACAGGGTCCACAGAAAAGTAGGCCACCTCATATATCCGGCAGATACCTCACTCTGATTAACGTTGTGGCTTTGCACACACTTTAGCAGAGGGGTGGAAGGGGAATTTAGCTCCACCAATTAAAAAGTGAGGTGCCTGCTGGATATAGAAGGCAGGCTACTTCTTTGTGGGCCATTCTGTACAAAGTCCATCTATATGGTGGGTGGAGGAAATGGACAATAGAGCAGAAACAGGGCGTGTCCAAACCTGCCTGGTTCTGCTCAGTACTGATTGATTTTGCGGACTTTAAACCGACTAAACATGTCCATCCTACATAAACGACTAAGAACCGAGCAGGACAGACTTTAGTCCGTTCTCACATCCTAAAACAATGTGTGCCCTAGTTCCCCTGGAGCCTCGGATTACACAGAAAGTAGAGCTTGTGCTGACAAAACAAAAGAAACGTTAAAAAAAAAAGCTTTGCAGTGACTTTTTGGTGATCATGGAGTTTCCATGGTCAGTACGAACCTTTTTTTTTAAATTCTACGTCTTACTTTTTAAACTTAATTGACAGAAATGATTAAGGTTTAAGTCCATGACCTATATTCACCTGCAGATTACACACATAGGGGTTAAATAAAAGTCAGATTTGATTCTTAATCAGGGTCAAAACAGGCTTAAAGTGCAGGTGGGTCACGTCCACATGGACCTGGAGACGCTCGTCTCTGTAATGCATTGATCTGAAGACACGGTCAGGATTCCACCAGGAGCCGACTGCTGGCTGGCTTTTCCCTGGTTAGCCTGCTTTAGTATGTTCTCTGATGATCAGGAGGTATTAGGGTGGTGGATGAGTCTCAGTGCTGCAGTGATACTGACATGGTGGTGCAGGTGTGTGAGTGGATCAGACACAGCAGTGCTGCTGGACAGAGAACAGTCCACCAATCAGAACACACAGGGGTCTGATCCACTAGTACCATCATCCACCACCCTAATAATACCTGCTCTGTGGGGGTCCTGATCATCAGAGAACATACTAAAGTGCACAGACAGAGTATATAGAGGAACATATGGACTGTTGCTGCAATCCTGCCTTTTGTTTTGTACTAGAACACGTTTTATTGTTTAACTTCAACCTGCAAAACAGAAAGGGCAGAAGTGCATCATGTTCTCAGTTGGATGAGAGAACGATGTGAGGAACTGAGTAGGTCACGACTGCATTTTTAGGATCTCCTCCTTCCTCTGTAAGTCACATGGCTGGTCATGGTAATTGTCAGGCAATTTTCCATTTCCTGCAGTAAAAGGCAATTAAAGGTCACGCCGAATGGAAAGAAAATGAGAGACTATTAATAATAATGTCAATAATGTAATAATAATTCTCAAAATTGCCCCATATAGAGTGTGTCTGTGTGAGTGTGTGTGTGCCCAGCGATGGATTGGCACCCTGTCCTGGGTCTATCTTCCCAGCGCCCGAGACGTTCTCCCCTGGATGGGCTTTATGAGGATAAAGCGGGAGATAATAAATGAATGAATATTAATAATGTATTTTTGCATATTAATACTTTGTAGTATTTGGCAAAAAGCCAGTTAATAAACCAATCAGTGTGTCATTTGCTGTTCTCCTTAAGAGCCAGGTGGCGCTCTGACTTTGGCGGGTTGCTATTTGAATGGTGCAGCTACATGGACTCAATGCCTCCATGAGGTTCTCCATGAGTGTGAATGGAGAACTCAAAGTAGAACATGAAAAACACTAAGCCAGCGTGCCGCCGGTGTTATTTAATTTTATCCAATATGAATAATAAATAATCAAACAAAATGAATGTAACAAATGGATAAATACCCTCATGAAAGGGCAATTTTAGAATAGGACAGCGGGGGAATAAGGGATCTGGGCTAAAGCGCCTGATGTTTCTAAACCCTAAAAACGCCCCTGATCTGGAGATTTTTTTCTCCAGTTTTCAGTCGGCGGTGTACCTGGGTTTCCATCATCAAGAAATGTAACTGAACACGCCTTATTTTGACACTACCACTCAAAACGGTGAGAGAGGAGGATGGGGTAAGATGGAGAATAATGATCCACCCCTCTCGAGCAGCTCTGCAAGTTTTAGAAAAAACGTAGGGCTGCAAAACTTTCCTTGCATAAAAAGTCCACGTTAACATTTAATCTTCAGCGCCGGAGAACATCCCAGTCAGATAAAAAGTGAAAGTACCCTACACCCAAAGATCACCGTCCCCTGTGGTTCACACATGAAATTGAAACTAAAAGGACAGCAGAAAGCATCTTGGTAAAAATGTCTTCCATGACCACACAGGAAGGTCTATAAAGTCAAGATAAAGTCATCTATTTTCCAACTGTACCTACACACAGAGGTGTGGGTCCTCCACCTTTAACCCGTCCATGCCGTGACACAAACATACACACAGTGAAGTGAGCACACACGCTCGGAGTGGTGGGCAGCCCTGCACATGGCGCCTGGAGAGCAGTTGGGGTTGGGTGCCTTGCTCAAGGGCACTTCAGCCATAGTACTTGGTGGGACCAGGAATCGAACCGAGGACTTTCAGGCAGCAATGCTAAGCACTACAACACCACTGTCTAAAATCTGAAGCTGGCTTCTATAACCACACGCTATGGCAAGCCATTTTAACATTTAATATGTCAGGCTAACTAGTAACAGGTTTAATTTTCACTAGTGGAAATTACATTTACAATTACATTTCCACTAGTAAAAATACAATTTCAACATGTAAAAATTGTATTATAGATATCTTCATGTGACATTTCTTACATGTAACAATACATATTTTTACATGTAGAAATGACATTTTAACTAGTGAAAATTCGGCTTACAGATATTCATTCATTCATTATCTCCCGCTTTATCCTCTATTAGGGTCGCGGTGGAGTTCCCCATGCCCATCCAGGGGAGAACGTCTCGGGCGCTGGGCAGATACACCCAGGACAGGGCGCCAATCCATCGCTGGGTACACACACACACTCAAACACACTCTATATGGGGCATTTTAGAGAACTCAATTAACTTGATCCATGTTTTTGGACTGTGGGAGGAAACCGGAGAACCCGGAGGAAACCCACGCGGACACAGGGAGAACATGGAAACTCCACCCAGATTGGGATTCGAACCGGGAATCCCTAGCGCTGAGAGGCGAACATGCCAACCACTAAGCCCCGGTGCCGCACACGCCTACAACTGCCCTGTTTAAGGCTGGTCATTACTTTTGAACTATATTCGATATCAGATAAGTGGCATTGTATCTCGTGGTTATGGTTTAGCAATCTGAAGGTTGGAGGTTCAAATCCCATTCCCACCAAAGCTCTCAATGTGAACCCTTGAGCAAGGCCCTTAACCCCCGTTGCTCCAGGGGGGGTTGTCTGGTGAACCCTGTGTTCTGACACCAACCATGTCTCTTACACACACACACACACACAATATCATTATTATAAATTATTATTAATTAACTGTAATTCATTATTACTTAACTACAATATCATAGATATATATTTGGGCGGCACGGTGACTTAGTGGTTAGCATGTATAGAGTGTGTGTGTGAGTGAGTGTGTGTCCAGTGATATATTGGTGTCCTGTCCTGGGTGTATCTGCCCAACGCCCGAAACGTTCTTCCCTGGATGGGCATGGGGAACCCCCCCCCCCCGACCCTAATAGAGGATAATGCGAAAGATAATGAATGGATCATTGCAATATATTCCATTTTAAACTATATAATTCTGTAATTGGGTGGCACGGTGTCCTCCGGGTTCTCCGGTTTCCTCCCACAGTCCAAAAACATGGCTGAAGGTCAAATTAATTCTCCAAATTGCCCCATATAGAGTGTGTTTGTGAGTGAGTGTGTGCCCAGTGATAGATTGGCGCCCTGTCCTGGGTGTATCTGCCCAGCGCCCGAAACGTTCTTCCCTCGAAGGGCATGGGGAACCCCCCCGCGACCCTAATAGAGGATAAAGCGGAAGATAATGGATGGAAATAGCAGTCTAGCAATAATAATAATTCTGCAATTATAATTAAAAACACGGAACACTAAGATAAGAACACTAAGAACACTAATTCTGAGATACTTTTGCCTTTTTTCTTGTTACTGGTGGAAATTGGCTTCGAATACTGTTGTATATATTTCTATTGTATTTTATATTTGGTAACTTTGCACTACGAACATCATTATATGCCAATAAAGCCTCTTTTGAGTTTGTGTCGAGTGTGTGTCTTTTACTGCAGGGATAGATTTAATGCAAGGGGCAAATTCCTCTGTAATAGTCAAAATATTCATTCATCCATTCATTATCTTCCGCTTTATCCTCTATTAGGGTCGCGGGGGGGAGGGGGTTCCCCATGCCCATCCAGGGGAGAACATTTCGGGCGCTGGGCAGATACACCCAGGACAGGACACCAATCTATCACTGGGCACACACTCACTCACACAGACACACTGTATATGGGGCAATTTGGAGAACTCAATTGACTTGATCCATGTTTTTGGACTGTGGGAGGAAACCGGAGAACCCGGAGGAAACCCACACGGACACGGGGAGAACATGGAAACTCCGCCCAGATTGGGATTCAAATCGTGAATCCCTAGCGCTGAGAGGAGAACATGCCAACCACTAAGCCAAAATATATCGCTTTAAAAAGAACAGCTAAAAAATCAATCAAAAAAATAATTAGCAGATGACAAAATGCAGTTGTAATCTATAGACTGTCGTGTAACACAATCAACACACACCTTTGAAATGATTTACTAATGAATCGATAATTAAATTAACACCTTTTGAAGAAGAAAAACAACGCGAGTGAAGGCCGAACGTCAAACAGCCTTCCCTCGCCGTGTAGTGCACTAGGTAGGGCTCAACAACACGGTGTCAAATCGCGGGGATGTTCGCGAGATTAGGGACTCGGGTGGGAATTGGGATCAGTGACAAAGTCGCTCCGTTTACCTGATAATCCTCCCATGGCGGCGGTCCACGGCTGTTTATAGACGACGTTCCACACGAGAAAAGCCGAAAAGCCCACGACTAAGCCCACACACGAGTAACCCAGACTGACGTGCGTCTTTCTGATGGCCATGTCTGCAGAAACAGCCTGAGAGCGGTGAATTAAATCGCAGAGGACAAGCCGCAGGTCCGCAGCATTCCACCTGACCGCCTCCGAACGCCGAGCAGCTGCGACTCCTGTTAAAGTTTAAACAAATATCGGCTTTAAAAACCCAAAGCGTCGCGTTAAACACAGCAGCGTTTCAGCTTTACACTTCTGCTCTTTCGGTCCCGTCTGTTTTTATTAAACTGGTTTGTTATGTAACTCCCTCTTAGTACAGAGGGGGTTTCCTGTGATCGCATCGACGAAACAGTGCCGCCTACTGAGCAGGAAGATGTACTACAGCAGGCGAGTGTCCATAACAAGAATCATGATACATCCATCCATTATCTTCCGGGGGGGGGGGGGACGTTTCGGGCGCTGGGCAGATACACCCAGGACAGGGTGTTAATCCATCGCTGGGCACACACTCACTCACACACTCACTCACACAGACACACTCTATATGGGGCAATTTGGAGAATTCTATTGACCTTGATCCATGTTTTTGGATTGTGGGAGGAAATCGGAGAACCCAGAGGAAACCCATGCGGACACGGGGAGAACATGGAAACTCCACCCAGATTAGGATTCGAACCGGGAATCCCTAGCGCTGAGAGGAGAACATGCCACTAACCTCTGGGCCACCGTGCCGCCCTTCATCCACACTTGTTACTTTCATCCTTCATTCATTATCTCCCGCTTTATCCTCTATTAGGGTCGTGGTGGGGTTCCCCATGCCCATCCAGGGGAGAACGTTTCGGGCGCTGGGCAGATAGACCCAGGACAGGGTGTTAATCCATCGCTGGGCACACACTCAGTCACACACTCACACTCTATATGGGGCAATTTGGAGAATTCTATTGACCTTGATCCATGTTTTTGGACTGTGGGAGGAAATCGGAGAACCCGGAGGAAACCCATGCGGACACGGGGAGACCATAGGAAAACTCCACCCAGATTAGGATTCGAAACCGGGAAATCCCTACGCTGAGAGGAGAACATGCACTAAGCCTCTGGGCCACCGTGCCGCCCTTCGTCCACACTTGTTACTTTCATCCTTCATTTCATTATCTCCCGCTTTATATCATCTATTAGGGTCGTGGTGTGGGGTTCCCCATGCCCCATCCAGGACGGAGAACGTTTCGGGCGCTGGGCAGATACACACCAGGACAGGACGCCAATCCATCGCTGGGACACACTCATCACACAGACACACTCTATATGGGGCAATTTGGAGAATTCTATTGACCTTGATCCATGTTTTTGGACTGTGGGAGGAAACCGGAGAAACCCTGGAGGAAAACCCACGCAGACACGGGGAGAACATGGAAAAACTCCACCCAGATGAGGATTCCGAAACCAGGAATCCCTAGTGCTGAGAGGAGAACATGACCTCTCTGCCGCCCCACTCTTGTTACTTTTCATCCATTATCTTCCACTTTATCCTCTATTAGCCGGTCGCGGGGGGGGGTTCTTCCCATCCATCCAGGGGAGAACTTCGTTTTTTTGGGCGCTGCGGCAGATACACCCAGGACAGGACACCAATCTATCACTGGGCACACACTCACACACACACACACTCTGCATGGGGCAATTTGGAGAACTGGAATGTGGGAGGAAACCGGAGAACCCGGAGGAAACCCACGCAGACACGGGGAGAACATGGAAACTCCACCCAGATGAGGATTCGAACCGGGAATCCCTAGTGCTGAGAGGAGAACATGCCACTAACCTCTGGGCCACCGTGCCGCCCTTCATCCACTCTTGTTACTTTTTCATCCATTATCTTCCGCTTTATCCTCTATTAGGGTCGTGGGGGGGGGTTCCCCATGCCCATCCAGGGGAGAACGTTTTGGGCGCTGGGCAGATACAATGGAAATGGAAATGTGAAATTCAGACCTCTTTTACAATTTCCTTATTCCACCCTTGGTTATTTATTCATTCATTCATTATTTTCTGCTTTATCCTCTATTAGGGTCACTGGGGGGGGGGGGGGGGTTCCCCATGCCCATCCAGGGGAGAACGTTTCGGGCGCTGGGCAGATACACCCAGGACAGGACGCCAATCCATCGCTGGGCACACACTCACACACACACACACACTCTGCATGGGGCAATTTGGAGAATTCAATTGACTTGATCCATGTTTTTGGACTGTTGGAGGAAACCGGGGAACCCGGAGGAAACCCACGTGGACACGGGGAGAACATGGAAACTCCACCCAGATGAGGATTCGAACCGGGAATCCCTAGTGCTGAGACCACTAAGCCTAACCACATGCTAACCACTAAGCCACCGTGCCGCCCCCTTGGTTATTATATAAGACTTTACCAAGTTTGTACTGTTTTAGGTTTTGATGCTGAAGAGACTCAAATCTCAAATCTCAAATTTATTTCCCTTAATGTGACTCAGAACTGAATTTTCCGTCTGCGTGGACGAGCCAGAATCTTTTTTACTTTGGGGCACATTCACATTACATAACTTATTGACTTACAGTTCATTTTTTGTCATTTAACAGATACTTAAATCCAACGTGACACACAAGTGAGAGAGATTTTCAGATACACCCCTGATACACTTACTCACTCCTGCACAGCCACACACACACACACACACACACACACACACACACAGTATACAGGGGCAACTTATGTCTTCTACTTAATACTATACTAGATACACCCAGGCAGGACGCCACGTCACTGGGCTCACTTGCTCATACATACAGATTAATTCAATTTCAGTTATCAGCTGCTCTATACAGGCTCTATGATGGTGTGATGGTTAGCCTCAGGGTTGGGGATTAACAAATTCAGGTTCAAATCCCAAGTTTCCAAGTTCTCCCTGTGTCCACATGGGTTTTGTCCGGGTTCGTCAGCATCCTCCCACAGTCCAAAAACATAGATTCAAGGTTAATTGGCTGCTTGTATCTATATACAGTGTATTTGTGTGTCTCTGCCCAGCAATGGATTGGCACCATGTCCTGGGTGTATCTGCCCAAAACCTGAAAAACTCTCTCTTCATGTTCTCCTCTCAGCACTAGGGATTCCCGGTTCGAATCCCAATCTGGGTGGAGTTTCCATGTTCTCCCCATATCCGCATGGGTTTCCTCCGGGTTCTTCGGTTTCCTCCCACAGTCCAAAAACATGGATCAAGTTAACTGAGTTCTCCAAATTGCCCCATATAGAGTGTGTGTATGTGTGCATGTCTGTGTGAGTGTTAGATTGCCGCCCTGTCCTGGGTGTATCTGCCCAGCGCCCGAAACGTTCTCCCCTGGATGGGCATGGAGAACCCCCCCCGCGACCCTAATATAGGACAAAGTGGAAGATAATGGATGAATGAATGAACATTTCCAATGCCAGTATTTAACTTAACTACCCCTTTCTCAGCCCCAGGTTATGATCACATTTCTGGCAAATGGTGTAAATGTTCATTTATGTGTAGATAGTCACTTCTTGGTGTTTTTTGTTTTTGGAAAAAGAAACTTTAAAAAACTGAGAGGAAAAAAGAAAAGAAAACGTTCTCCAAATTGCCCCATATAGAGTGTGTCTGTGTGAGTGAGTGTGTGTCCAGTGATAGATTGGTTTGCTCCTGTCCTGCGGCAATGTATCTGCCCAGCACCCGAACATGTTCTCCCCTGGTATGGGGCATGGGGAACCCCCCCCCCCCTTCCAATAGAGGATTTAAAGCGCTGGAAGATAATGGATGCAATGAATGAATAAACAAAAACTACTTCTCTTTTTTTCTTTTTTTGACTTTCTTCCCCTTTTCCCACCTCTTCCACACCGTGGGGCACGGTGGCTCTTAGTGGTTGCGATGTTTCTCCTCTCAGCACTAGGGATTCCCGTTCGAATCCCACCATCTGGGTGGAGTTTCATGTTCTCCCCGTGTCCGCGTGGGTTTCCTCCGGGTTTTCTCCGGTTTCCTCCCACAGTCCAAAAACATGGATCACCAAGTCAATTGAATTCTCCAAATTGCTCCTATTACATATAGGCGTTTGTGTGTTGAGTGAGTGTGTGCCCAGCCGATGGATTTATTGGCGCCCCCCTGTCCTGGGGTCTATCTGCCCCAGCGCCCGAGACGTTCTCCCCTGGATGGGCATGGGGAACCCCACCGCGACCCTAATAGAGGATAAAGCGGGAGATAATGAATGAATGAATGAATGAACTTCCACACCCAAATTGTCAGCTAAATACCCTTAAACCCCTCCATCATCATAATTAAAGCATTTGTACATAGAACACACACTTTTCTTTTATCTATTAGATCATGAAAATACGGGACCCTATCTGATCCATCACGTGGCAGACACACAGAATCAGATATCATTTACGATCTTGAAACCACGTCTAACATGTCTTTAGACTTCGAGATAAAGGTGAAGAGGAAAATACTCAACCTCCTCAATATAAAAACAACCGTCCTCATTTCCTCATGACTGCGAACTGAACCTTCAGAACGTCATGCTGCGAGATGACGATCTTGTTTCGACATGTCGGCCCTTCAGAGAATACAGGTTTCAAACAGGTTTTAAAATTCATAAAACGCGGAAAATATGTTTCTTTGACTACAGGTTGGGCGGCACGGTCGCTTGTTGTGCAATAAAACCCCCTCAACGCATCAGTGTCACTGCAGAACTGACAATAAACAATCCACCACCCAAATGATACCTGTTCTGTGATGGTGCTGACACACAGAGAACAGAGAACCAACAGGGCACTAACAACAACAAAGAACACAGATGGACTACAGCAGGGGCGTTTTTAGGGTTTAGAAACATCAGGGGCTTTAGCCCAGATCCCTTATTCCCCCTCTGTCCTCTTTAAAAATTGCCCTTTCATGAGGGTATTTCTCCATTTTTCAAACTGTTGTTACATTCATTTTGTTTGATCATTTATTATTCATTCATTCATTATCTCCCACTTTATCCTCTATTAGGGTCGGGGGGGGGGGTTCCCCATGCTCATCCAGGGGAGAACGTTTCAGGCGCTGGGCAGATACACCCAGGACAGGGTGCCAACCTATCGCTGGGCACACACTCACTCACACAAACACACGCTATATGGGGCAATTTGGAGAACTCAATTGACCTTGATCCATGTTTTTGGACTGTGGGAGGAAACCGGAGAACCCGGAGGAAACCCACACGGACACTGGGAGAACATGGAAACTCCACCCAGATGGGGATTTGAACCGGGAATCCCTAGTGCTGAGAGGAGAACATGCCAACCACTAAGCCACCGTGCCGCCTTTATTATTTATATTGGATAAAATTAAATAACATATGAAATGTCTGTCAGCAGTGGAGAGCACATTCAGTTTAATAAATGATGGTTTTGGCTGAAACATTTTGAATAAATGAACCTGAGCTGGGCGGCACGGTGGCTTAGTGATTAGCATGTTCTCCTCTCAGCACTAGGGATTCCCGGTTCGAATCCCCATCTGGGTGGAGTTTCCATGTTCTCCCCGTGTCCGCGTGGGTTTCCTCCGGGTTCTCCGGTTTCCTCCCACAGTCCAAAAACATGGATCAAGTCAATGGAATTCTCCAAATTGCCCCATATAGAGTGTGTGTGTGTGAGTGAGTGTGTGTCCAGTGATAGATTGGCGTCCTGTCCCGGGTGTATCTGCCCAGCGCCCGAAACGTTCTCCCCTGGATGGGCATGGGGGAACCCCCCCCCCCCCCCCCCCCCCCCCTCCGCGACCTTAATATAGGCCAAAGCGGAAGATAATGAATGAATAAATGAACCTGAGCTTTGGCAGAAAAGCATGAATCTGTTTTACGAGTCGGTCGCAGATGAGACTTTTAATAAGAGTTGGATTGAAATACCGTAACTCTGCAAAAGTTTGCGCCTTCAGAAAAATGCTGACGGTTTCTGAAAGCTGAGAAGCTGCTCTTTACAGTCAACATACAGTTATTACGGTAACTTTACTCCAGATACTGGTGAAAAAATATGTCTCCCTCAAACACACACACACACACACACACACACACACACACACACAGAGAGAGTTTAGAAGCACAAACAGCTGACGGTGACTCCATCGTTGGGTCCCGCTGCTGGAGGAGAGGCTGCAGAGAAAGCTGCCCTCATTTGATCCGGGGCTACTGACCAAACATCCGGGGCTATAGCCCCAAAAGCCCAGATCTGACGACGCCCCTGATCTACAGTCTGTAATTATAAAACTACAAAGTCCATCTATGTGGTAAGTGGAGGAAATAGATGATGGAACAAGAAGGGGTCGTGTCCAAACGTTTGACTGGTACTCATAATCTTCCGCTTTATCCTCTATTAGGGTCGCAGGGGGGTTCCCCATGCCCATCCAGGGGAGAACGTCTTGGGCGCTGGGCATACACCCAGGACAGGACGCCAATCAATCGCTGGGCACACACTCAATCACACACACACACTCTATATGGGGCAATTTAGAGAACTCAATTGACTTGATCCATGTTTTTGGACTGTGGGAGGAAACCGGAGAACCTGGAGGAAACCCACGCGGACACGGGGAGAACATGAAAACTCCACCCAGATGGGGATTTGAACCAGGAATCCCTAGCACTGAGAGGCAAACATGCCACTAACCTCTGGGCCACCATGCTGCCCTTCATCCACCCTTGTTACTTTTTCATTTATTATCTTCTACTTTATCCTCTATTAGGGTCGCGGGGGGGGGGAAGGTGGTTCCCCATGCCCATCCAGGGAAGAACGTTTCGGGCGCTGGGCAGATACACCCGGGACAGGACGCCAAGCAATCGCTGGGCACACACTCATTCACAGAGACACACTCTATATGGGGCAATTTAGAGAACTCAATTGACTTGATCCATGTTTTTGGACTGTGGGAGGAAACCGAAAAACCCGGAGGAAACCCACGCGGACACGGGGAGAACATGGAAACTTCACCCAGATGGGGATTCAAACCGGGGATCCCTAGTGCTGAGAGGAGAACATGCCAACCACTAAGCCACCATGCCACCCTGTTTGACTGGTACTGTGCAGTAAAAAAAAAAAAAAAAAAAAAAACATTAACCCAGTGTTTCAAGACATGAACAATTGGCACTTTATTATATTTAAAAACAAACATTCAGATGCATATAAAATATCTGGAACATTTCACAGTTGGTCAGCAGTGTCGATCCCATTCATCAGGTTCATCACAGGTTCCAGGACAGTACAAAAACAGAGCGGTCTTTTCGTTTAGGAACAAACAGAAGCACAAAAAGCGCAGCACACGGCCGTTCACAACTCTATACCCGACGAACATAACCAGCTTGAGAAGTTCTCCAGCAGCACACCCAAAAAGTCCTTGCCGTGTTAATAAAAAAATGGTCCATTCAGAACGCAGAGCTCTTTGTTGGCGGGAGGTGAGGTGAAGGGGACTCGTTAAAGGGATCAGTGAAATAAGCTCGGGACAGATTAGAGGACAGAAAGCACATGTTCGCTCGGCAGCCGGATTCCTGATTACAATGCTCGATTCAGACGACGTTCCTTGTACTGCCAAGACGTGAATGGAATCATCAAGCCACACGGGCGATTAGTCGGAGTCAGCACGCCGGATCGTGGTCTCCTCGACTAAACCCGAAAGCAGGGTTAAGTCCTTGTGCTCGTTCCAGTCGTCCTCCTTGACGGCCCACACTAAGCCCTCCTCCTGAAGCACAGCATCCACAAATCATCTCATCACAAATCATCTCATACAACGTCAAAGATGCATCATAATTCATTTACCTACAGTGTCTGCAAACGTTTGGACACGCCCCCTTCCTGCTCCATTCTCCATTTCCTTCACTTACCATTAACATTTCATTTACATTTGGTCATTTATTGGACGCTTTTATCCAAAGCGACTTACAAGGTGAGCACAGGGTTCATCACATCCCTGCAGCAATGAGGGTTAAGGGTCTTGCTCAAGAACCCACATTGGTAACTTCAGTGGACCTGGGATTTGAACCACCAACCTTCAGATTGATAACCCAACACACTGACCACTGAACTACCATCACCCTGTAGATGGTGTTTGTAGATTTATAATTCCAGACTGTTGTCAATCTGTGTTCTTTGTTGTTGTTAGTCCCCTGTTGGTTCTCTGTTGGTCCATCACAGAACAGGTATCATTTGGGTGGTGGATTGTTTATTGTCAGTTCTGCAGTGACACTGATGTGGTGAGGGGGTTTTAGTGCAGCAGTGCTGCTGGAGTTTCATTTCTCCACCTCAGTGACACTGCTGGGATAGGAATAATGCACTAACCCAATAATCTCCGCTCTGTGGTGGTACTATTGGGGTTCTGACCATTAGAACAGAGTACACAGTATGTACTGTAGAACACAAACAGATGGACTACAGTCTGGAACTGTAGAACTACAAAGTCCATCTTTACAGGACGTGGAACTCAGAACATGGACAGTAAGTGGAGCAAAAAAAGTGGGCGTGTCCAAACGTTTGCCGGGTACTGTGTGAGCTTACAGTATATAATAATCCAAGGCTTCAGTTATTGAACTGTGAATTTGATGCATGTTAAAAAGGGGGAACATGTTTATTGGTAAAGCTGTGCAAGATTGACTTCCACTGTGGCCTATATTTAGTAACCCCCACCCCCCCCCAAAAAAAAAATAAAAAAAATAGTAAGAAAGATACTAATAAATGAAGCTGACCAAGAAAATAAATAAATAAAATAAAAAATTGTGTAATAGACTAATCAAATTTTAAAAGTCGTTAGTTTCCATACTTCTAGACTGTGTATAAATATGTCCAAGCTCAATAGAATTCTCCAAATTGCCCCATATAGAGTGTGTGTGTGAGTGAGTGAGTGTGTGCCCAGCGATAGATTGGCGCCCTGTCCTGGGTGTATCTGCCCAGCGCCCGAAACGTTCTCCCCTGGATGGGCATGGGGAACCCCCCCGCAACCCTAATACAGGTTAAAGCGGAAGATAATGGATGGATAATACAGACAGGGGCGGCAGGGTGGCTTAGTGGTTGGCATGTTCTCCTCTCAGCACTAGGGATTCCCAGTTCGAATCCCAATCTGGGTGGAGTTTCCAAGTCCTTCCCGTGTCCACGTGGGTTTCCTCCGGGTTCTCCGGTTTCCTCCCACAGTCCAAAAACATGGATCAATTCAATTGAGTTCTCCAAATTGCCCCATATAGAGTGTGTCTGTGTGAGTGAGTGTGTGCCCAGCGATAGATTGGCGTCCTGTCCTGGGTGTATCTGCCCAGCGCCCGAAACGTTACTCCCTGGAATGTGCCCAGCAATAGATTGGCGTCCTGTCCTGGGTGTATCTGCCCAGCGCCCGAAACGTTCTCCCCTGGATGGGCATGGGGAACCCCCCCACGACCCTAATAGAGGATAAAGCGGAAGATAATGGATGGATGGAGGAGGAAGGCAGGAGAATGCACTGTTGTCGGGGTGTAAGATGTAAGGGGTGTTCAATGCTCTCACCTTTTCTTCGTCATCATCAACGAACACAAGAAGGGAGTCTCCTTCGCTGAACATTAGAAGAATACCTTCATCTGACTCCTGTGTCTTCAAAGCAACAGCCTGAAAAAAAATTTAAATTATTAAATGACTCCAAGGTTGTATTAATTGGAATTACGATTTAGTGTAACTATAACCTAGTACCTTGTACAGGAACCCAGGAGGGTAGCAGTCTGCCGCCTGCTGGCCAGCTGGCGGTTGTTTTTCCGTCTTTAGGTTTTCACCTTGATCGGTCGTTGCTCCGTCTTCTTCTTTCGCTCCATTGCTTTCATCTTGCGCATCCTCCTCATGAGGTTCGGATGCAGGAGTCGACTCCTCGGATAGCACGGCAGCCTGGTCCTCCTCGTCCTGCTCGCTGTTGAGCGGACTGTCGGGCCGCTTGTTACCATTGGACTGGTCATCAGCTGGGCCTGAGGCATTCTCATTGACTGGATCCAGCTCGGACCACATAGACTGCTGACTGGGGAAACTGTCGCTGGAGCCGAACTCGTCCGATCCGGAGTGCGTGTCCGTGCTTTTTTTTGACAGCTCGTCAGGGATACTGAACTTGCTCAGAGCTGGGTGATCCGGGGGGAAAGCCGTGTTGCAGAGGACCGGCGCAGAGATGGTGAGGGATTTCCTCAGCTTAGAACTGGAGCTGCCAACACAGCAGAGATATCCATCCATTATCTTCCACTTTATCCTATACTAGGGTCGCGGGGGGGGGGCATTCAGGGGAGAACGTTTCGGGTGCTGGGCAGATAGACCCAGGACAGGACATCAATCCATCGTTGGGCACACACTCACATACTCACACACTCTATATGGGGCAATTTGGAGAACTCAATTGACTTGATCCATGTTTTTGGACTGTAGGAGGAAACCGGAGAACCCGGAGGAAACCCACGCAGACACGGGGAGAACATGGAAACTCCACCCAGATGGGGATTCGAACCAGGAATCCCTAGCGCTGAGAGGAGAACATGCTAACCACTAAGCCACCATGCCGCCCTTCATTGTAAGTCCATCCATCCATTATCTTCCACTTTATCCTCTATTAGGTTCTCGGGGGGGTTCCCCATGCCCATCCAGAGGAGAACGTTTCGGGCGCTTGGCAGATACACCCAGGACAGGACGCCAATCTATCACTAGACACACACTCACTCACACATACACACTCTATATGGGGCAATTTGGAGAATTCAGTTGACCTTAATCCATGTTTTTGGACTGTGGGAGGAAACCGCAGAACCCGGAGGAAACCCACGCGGACACGGGAAGAACATGGAAACTCCACCCAGATGGGGATTCGAACGTGAGGCGAACGTGCTAACCACTGTGGACACTCTATTGGACACCGTGCTGCCCAATAGAGATATCCCTCATTATAAAACAGTACTTCCAGTCCTTAAATCTGATTGGCTGAGCCGTTTGTCCAGCCGTGACATCATTGACAATAACATACATCTATGAGTGTGGCGATACTTGATATACAATATTTTTAAATCATTAAATACAGATTAATATAAAACAGCAAGGCGATTCCCGATGAACACTAAACCTGATACCATCCATCCGTTATCTTAGTGGGGTGGGGGGGGTTCCCCATGTACATCCAGGGGAGAACGTTTCGGGCGCTGGGCAGATACACCCAGGACAGGACGCCAATCTATCGCTGGACACACACTCACTCATACAGACACGCTCTATATGGGGCAATTTGGAGAACTCAATTGACTTGATCCATGTTTTTGGACTGTAGGAGGAAACCGGAGAACCCGGAGGAAACCGACGCAGACACGGGGAGAACATGGAAACTCCACCCAGATGGGGATTCGAACCGGGAATCCCTAGCACCTAGAGGAGAACGTGCCAACCACTAAGCCACGTGCCGCTATTGTAAATACATCCATCTATCCATTTTCTTCCACTTTATCCTATATTAGGGTCGCGGGGGAGGGTTCCCCCATGTCCATCCATGGGAGAACGTTTCGGGCGCTGGGCAGATACACCCAGGACAGGGCACCAATCTATTACTGGGCACACACACTCTCTATGGGGCAATTTGGAGAATTCAGTTGAACTTAATCCATGTTTTTGGACTGTGTGAGGAAACTGGAGAACCCGGAGGAAACCCACGCGGACACGGGGAGAACTTGGCGGGGGGGTTGCCAGTTAGGGGAAATGTGCATCATGTCCTCGAGCCAAAGGCTGAACTGAAACCAGGTTCTTTTGGTGGGGTCTGTTTAATTAGAGCAATTTCTGTGAAACTGGCAACCAGAAGCCGAGACTTTTTGTGTCGATTCCCCAAAACTAACATGACGTGTGGAAACAGTTTTTAACATTAAATCTGATCCTGGTAGATCACATGACCTGTCCACTGGAAAAAAATATATATCTCAGGCCAAAAAGTGTGAGCACACCTGATCTAGATAGTAAGTGGAGAAAATCTAGAATAGAGCAGGAAAGGGATGTCCAAACTTCATTAAGCCATCTTGTTGCTTTTTTTTTTTAAATGTTATTATTTTGTCATTGTGCTTATAAATAAAAATCATCATTATTATGCATTGATGGTGGCACGGTGGCTTAGTGGTTGGCATGTTCTCCTCTCAGCTCTAGGGATTCCCGGTTCGAATCCCCATCTGGGTGGAGTTTCCATGTTCTCCCTATGTCTGCGTGGGTTTCCTTTGGGTTCTCCGGTTTCCTCCCACAGTCCAAAAACATAGATCAAGGTCAATTGAGTTCTCCAAATTGCCCCATATAGAGTGTGTCTGTGTGAGTGAGTGTGTGCCCAGCGATAGATTGGCGCCCTGTCCTGGGTGTATCTGCCCAGCGCCCGAGACGTTCTGCCCTGGATGGGCATGGGGAACCCCCCCCTCCATGACCCTAATAGAGGATAAAGCGGAAGATAATGGATGGATTATTATGCATTATTTGAGTTGGACATAAGGCGGCACGGTGGTTTAGTGGTTGGCATGTTCTCCTCTCAGCGCTAGGGATTCCCGGTTCGAATCCCCATCTGGGTGGAGTTTCCATGTTCTCCCCGTGTCTGCGTGGGTTTCCTCTGTGTTCTCCGGTTTCCTCCCACAGTCCAAAAACATGGATCAAGGTCAATTAAATTCTCCAAATTGCCCCATATAGAGTGTGTTTGTGTGAGTGAGTGTGTGCCCAGTGATAGATTGGCGCCATGTCCTGGGTCTATCTGCCCAGCGCCCGAGACGTTCTCCACTGGATGGGCATGGGGAACCCCCCGCGCGACCCTAATAGAGGATAAAGCGGAAGATAACGGATGGATTATTATGCATTGATTAGAGTTGGGCATCCAGTCATACCTACTAAGGCCTTTAATGACGAAGGTGGTGGTGGAGTGCTGCGTCTCGAGCGTCTTCATTACATTATATATATCGTGATTCAGCTGGAAAAGAAAAGCAAGTCAGACTCAGCAGGATTAGAACACAAGGCCATTAGTAAACGCCCGTCTGATGAGCTGCTGCATACCAGAGCAAAGAGAAATACAAAGATATCATTTTGTATATTTCTCTGCCATCGGGGAGGAGACTGCAGAGTGTAGTTCATCCTTCTATTATCTTCCATTTTACATTTTACATTTAGCAGATGCTTTTATCCAAAGCGACTTACAAATGAGAACATCACAAATCAGAAGTTATGAAGAAAACCAGCTACACTGTAGAATCAAACCTGATCGTTATATGGGCGGCACGGTGGCTGGCATGTTCTCCTCTCAGCACTAGGGATTCCCGGTTCGAATCCCAATCTGGGAGGAGTTTCCATGTTCTCCCCGTGTCCATGTGGGTTTCCTCCGGGTTCTCCGGTTTCCTCCCACAGTCCAAAAACATGGATCAAGTCGATGGAGTTCTCCAAAATTTCCCCATATAGAGTGTGTCTGTGTGAGTGAGTGTGTGCCCAGTGATAGGTTGGTGTCCTGTCCTGGGTGTATCTGGCCAACGCCTGAAACGTTCTCCCCTGGATGGGCATGGGGAACCCCCCCGCGGCCCTAATATAGGATAAAGCGGAAGATAATGAATGATCGTTATATGATGCTGCAGCCCCCCCACCTCTTTTCTTTTTTTCTACAACAGGTGTTTGTTAAAAAGATGCGTCTTCAGTAGTTTCTTAAAAATGCCAAATGTCTCCGCCTTACGGACAGAGTTGGAGTTCCACCATTTTGCAGTGGAGAACGCCACGGAGTGAGAATGAGCGCCTCGGTGAGGTGTAACAACCAGTTGGCGATCGTCTCTAAAGCGAAGTGAACGAGTCGGAGTGGATTTTAAAAGATAGAGTGAAGGTAAGAGGAGCAGATCCAGAAATGTTCCTGTGGTTCCCCATGCCCATCCAGGGGGAGAACGTTTTGGGCACTGGGCAGATACACCCAGGACAGGACGCCAATCCATCACTGGGCACACACTTACTCTCTATATGGGGCAATTTTGAGAATTCAATTGACCTTGATCCATGTTTTTGGACTGAAGGAGGAAACCAGAGAACCTGGAGGAAACCCATGAGGACACGGGGAGAACATGGAAACTCCACCCAGATGGGGATTCGAACCGGAAATCCCTAGCTCTGATAGGAGAACATGCTAACCACTAAGACGCACTTTTTAAAGCGGTACATTGTCACAAAGCAGCTTTAGAGTTAAAAGCCTTTAAACCCCCAAAGAGCAAACCAAAGCGACAGTGGCAAGAAAAAAAAACACTTTTTCTTGTTATGTTGTTATTTTAAGGAAGAAACTTTAGGAGGACCAAGACTCAGTGGGGGACTCATCCTCCTTGAGCGGCCGGGCAGCAACAACAATGTAGGATTGTGTGATGATCATGCTAAGGTCTCCATGCTAAGACCAGCAGACTGAGGGACACTCGTTCCCTGCTCTGTCCCATTATCGTTTATGCATCATTTTCCACTTTAGGCCATATTAGGGGGGGGGGGTCATGGGGGTGGGGTGGAAAACATTCCGGAAGGAACATCCAGGTCTTCGGGGTGGAATATCCAGGTCTTAGGGTGGGGTGGAAAACATTTCGGGAGGAACATCCAGGTCGTGGGGGTGGAACATCCAGGTCGTGGGGGTGGAACATCCAGGTCGTGGGGTGGGGTGAAAAACATTCCGGGAGGAACATCCAAGTCTTGGGGGTGGAACATCCAGGTCATGGGGTGGAAAACATTCCGGGAGGAACATCCAGGTCTTGGGGGTGGAACATCCAGGTCATGGGATGGGGTGGAAAACATTTCGGGAGGAACATCCAGGTCATGGGGGTGGAACATCCAGGTCATGGGGTGGGGTGGAAAACATTTCGGGAGGAACATCCAGGCCTTGGGGGTGGGGTAGAAAACATTTCGGGAGGAACATCCAGGCCTTGGGGGTGGAACATCCAGGTCATGGGGTGGAAAACATTCCAGGAGAAACATCCAGGCCTTGGGGGTGGAACATCCAGGTCATGGGGTGGAAAACATTCCAGGAGAAACATCCAGGTCTTGGGGGTGGGGTGGAAAACATTCCTGGAGGAACATCCAGGTCTTGGGGGTGGAACATCCAGGTCATGGGGTGGAAAACATTCCAGGAGAAACATCCAGGTCTTGGGGGTGGGGTGGAAAACATTCCAGGAGGAACATCCAGGTCTTGGGGGTGGAACATCCAGGTCATGGGGGTGGGGTGGAAACCATTCCAGGAGGAACATGCAGGTCTTGGGGGTGGAACATCCAGGTCATGGGGTGGGGTGGAAAACATTCCAGGAGGAACATCCAGGAAAGAACATTTTGGGCGCTGGGCAGATACACCCAGGACACGATGCAAATCTATGGCTGGCCACACTCAAACACATGGGTCAATTTACAGCAGCAAATACCCCTTGAATCCACGTTTTCGGACTGTAAGTGGAAACCAGAGAACCAGGAGGAAACCCACACAGACACAAGAAAATGGAAACTCCACCCAGATCGGGATTAGAACCTGGATCTCCAGCACAGAAAGAGGAACATGCTAACCACTAAGCCACCGTATTACCCACATGGCTTTATTACCTCATACTGCAGTTATGTGACTTTAAGCTGCTTTTATTCACTTTAATCCCAGTATTAATCCCAATTTTAATATTTAATTTTAATTAAATATTATTAAAGAAAAATTTAATAATACTGTATACCAATAAAGATGAAAAAAATGGGGCTCAGGGCCACAAACATCAACTTAAAACAGGGCAAAAATATGCATAAAGCAAAGAAATGTTCACATACCACACTCAACTCCTTATAAAAGACATCCCTCAGGTTGGAGATGTTCTGAAACACTGTCACATAGCAGCCAATCCGACTGAAAGCACAAAAAACTCAAAAAATCTTAATTATTACAGTTATAATTGGACTAGTGCAGTGATTCTCAATTATTTTCTGTTAAACCCCCCCTAGGAAGAAGAAAACATTTTGTGCCCCCCCACACACGCACATACACCCCCCCCCCCCCCCGTACATGACAAAATGGGATAAAGTATTTTTACACACCCTCTGTAGTATGATTTGTCTATAAATTTGTTATAAATACACCTATTTTAAAACAATGTCTCCTTATTAACAATAAAGAAAACAAAAAAAAGAAATATAGATCAACTTAGAACAGAATCATTTGATTTACTTTGTTTTTTAGTTTGTAACAGAAACGAATGAAATCCTTATTTAAACTAGAAACATTTTTGAACTGACTGGCATTTGATACTGAAAAATGAAATGAAATAAAATCAATAAATAATAATAAATAAATATATTCAACAGCAACATTAATTCAGGAGCTCAATTTGTGCTGTTTTTTTTTTTTTTTTTTTTTTGAGGAAGTCAGAACTGATAGGCGGCACGGTGGCTTAGTGGTTGGCATGTTCTCCTCTCAGCACTAGGGATTCCCGGTTCGAATCTCAATCTGGGTGGAGTTTCCATGTTCTCCCCGTGTCCGCGTGGGTTTCCTCCGGGTTCTCCGGTTTCCTCCCACAGTCCAAAAACATGGATCAAGTCAATTGAATTCTCAAAATTGCCCCATATAGAGTGTGTCTGAGTGAGTGTGTGCCCAGCGATAGATTGGTGCCCTGTCCTGGGTCTATCTGCCCAGCGCCCGAGACGTTCTCCCCTGGATGGGCATGGGGAACCCCACCGCGACCCTAATAGAGGATAAAGCGGGAGATAATGAATGAATGAAGTCAGAACTGATGTCTCTAAGCGGGAGCGCCGTTTTGCAGCACAGCTTTTCTGAAGTAGTTTTCATAAAGCGGGATGATCGCTGGTTATAATCGTCACGTTTTCGATTTAAAAACTCAAGCAGTTATCAGCGTGATTGGGGTTTAATGTCTTTAAGTGACGCCTTCATTTATTTGTCTTCACGCTGTCCACTGCCAACATTTAAAGACACAGAAGACACACCGCTCTTTCTTCGTCTCTCACTTTAGTTACAGTGAAGGTACAGTTACAGTGAAGTTACAGTTACAGTGAAGTTACAGTTACAGCAGTGCTTCTCAAATAGTGGGGCGGTGCGGTGCCTGGGGGGGCGCATAACAAGAAATCACAGAGCAAGTGATATTAAGTGCATTGAACAAACCCTCAACAGACAACATGGAGAAATATTTAACAGAGATGAGGAGAGAAATGCGGAGAGAGACGGAGATAATGAGACAAACAAAAGTCAACCGAAAGTTAAAACGAGGAAAGTGTATGTAGCGCTTGGTTTCACTGTAACTGAGGTGGAGACGAAGAAAGACCGGCCTGTCTTCTGTGTCTTTAAATGTTGGCAGCGGACAGCGTGAAATAAATGAAGGCGTCACTTAAAGACATTACACCCCGATCACGCCGATAAGCCGCTTGAGTTTTTAATCGTAAATGTGACGCGTAGAGCAAGCAATTATAACGCTTTATGAAAACTACTTCAGAAAAGCTGTGCTGCAAAACGTAGACATTAGTTCTGACTTCCTTATTTTGATTTAAAAAAAAAAAAAAGCACAAATTGTTGTATTCGTTTTTGTTTTGTAGGTTAAAGTGTTAATAATAAATTGTGCTCCTGAATGAATGTTGCTGATGAATTTGAATTTATTATTATTTATTGATTTTATTTCATTTCATTTTTCAGTATCAAATGCAGTCAATTAAAAAATGTTTCTAGTTTAAATAAAGATTTTATTCGTTTCTGTTACAAACTAAAAAACAAAGTTAATAAAATTATTCTTTGTTCTAAATTGATCTATATTTCTTTTTTGTTTTCTTTATTGTTAATAAGGAGACATTGTTATAAAAGAGGTGCACTTATAACAAATTTATAGACAAATCATACTACAGAGGGCGTGTACAAATACTTTTTCATCCCATTCTGTCATGTACGGGGGGGGGTGAGTGTGCGTGTGTGTGTGTGGGGGGGGGGCGCAAAAAGTTCTCTTCTTCCTAGGGGGGGCTTAACAGAAAATAATTGAGAATCACTGAGTTACAGTGAAGTTACAGTTACAGTGAAGCCAGGCGCTACATTCGCTTCGACATTTTAACTTTCGGTTGACTTTTGTTGCTCTCGTTCTCTTCGTCTCTCTCCGTCTCTCTCCTCATCTCTGTTAAATATTTCTCCATGTTGTCTCTTGAGGGTTTGTTCAGTACACTTAATATCACTTGCTCTGTGATTTCTTGTTATGCGCCCCCCCCCCATGCACCGCACTGCGCCCCCCCATGGGGGCATGCTTCAATATTTGAGAAGCACTGGACTAGTGGTATATACATGGGACCGTATACCAGTGGTATACTTGGACACACATACACACAGGCCATTTTAATAGATACATTGTTCATTGTTTTCCCCACTTAACATATAGATGGACATTGTAGTTCTACAGTTCCATTCTGTAGTCCATCTGTTTCTCTACATACTCTGTCTGTGTGCTTTAGTATGTTCTCTGATGATCAGGACCTCCACAGAGCAGGTATTATTAGGGAGGTGGATGATGGTACGAGTGGATCAGACCCCTGTATGTTCTGATTGGTGGACTGTTCTCTGTCCAGCAGCACTGCTGTGTCTGATCCACTCGCACCAGCACAACACACTCACACACCTGCACCACCATGTCAGTATCACTGCAGTACTGAGAATCAGCCACCTCCCTAATACCTCCTCTGTGGGGGGTCCTGATCATCAGAGAACATACTAAAGCACACTAACAAAGTATGTAGAGGAACAGATGGACTACAGAATGGAATTGTAGAACTACAAAGTCCATCTATATGATCAGTGGAACTGAGAACACACACAGTGAGTGTGGAACTGAGACTAAAAGGCTTAATGTCACTCACCGGCCATTTTATTAGATACAGCTTATTTTACCATTTACCATAGATGGACTTTGTAGTTCTACAGTACCATTCTGTAGTCCATCTGTTCCTCTACATACTCGGTTAGTGCACTTTAGTATGTTCTCTGATGATCAGGACCTCCACAGAGCAGGTATTATTAGGGTGGTGGATGATGGTACGAGTGGATCCGACCCCTGTATGTTCTGATTGGTGGACTGTTCTCTGTCCAGCAGCACTGCTGTGTCTGATCCACTCGCACCAGCACAACACACTCGCGCACCTGCACCACCATGTCAGTATCACTGCAGCACTGAGAATCAGCCACCACCCTAATACCTTCTGATCACAGGAGAACATGCAAAAGCAGGCTAACAGACAGAGTATGTATGAAAGCAAATGGACTACAGAATGGAACTGTAGAACTACAAAGTCCATAGTCCATAATAAAGTGGCCGGTGAGTGTGTGTGTGCACGTGTGTGTGTGTGTGTGTGTATATTAATGCTTCATTAAGCCTTTTCTTTTTGTAAAAGGACATGCCAGCACATTTCAGATTGCAAAACGGAATCTAACACCACAAGACCAAAGTGGTGATGTTTGGCAATGATGCACCACAATCACACACACACCCCCACATATCCAAACACACACACACACACCCCCTACCCCCCAAATATACATATACACACAGATACACACACTTATCCACTCCTGGAAGACATGTGGGGGTACCACTGTGTGTGCATAGTGAAAAACACTGACATCCCGTAGCATCGTTACACAACACTTTACTCTGATTACTTTTTAGCAGCAGATCCGGTTGAAACAATAACTGAAAATCAACCACTTCCTGTAAGAATTAAGCTATTTAGTTTTGGTAGATATTTAGACCACTCGCTTTTTGCTGACTGTGTATTTTTTATCAGTATAACTGAAACCACAATTTGTTTTTGTTCCCCTGTTGGTTCTCTGTTGGTCAGCACCATCACAGAACAGGTATCATTTGGGTGGTGGATTGTTTATTGTCAGTTCTGCAGTGACACTGATGTGGTGAGGGGGTTTTAGTGCAGCAGTGCTGCTGGAGGTTCATTTCTCCACCTCAGTCACACTGCTGGGATAGGACTAAATAATATATACACCCAATAATCCCTGCTCTGTGGTGGTACTATTGGGGTTCTGACCATTAGAACAGAGTACACAGTATGTACTGTAGAACACAAACAGATGGACTTTGTAGTTCCACAATTCCAGACTGTAGTCCATCTTTTCAGGAAGTGCAAATGAGAACATGGAGAGCAAAAAGGGGGCGTGTCCATATTTAATAAAATATTGTATGGTGGTGTAGTGGTTAGCAAGCCACTCAGTGCTGGGGATTCAGGTTCTAATCCCAATCTGGGTGGAGTTTCCACGTTCTCCCCGTGTCCGTGTGGGTTTCCACCGGGTTCTCCGGTTTCCTCCCACATTCCAAAAACATGGATTCAATTGGCTGCCCTAAATTGCCCTTATATAGTGTGTGTGTGTGAGTGAGTGTGTGTCCAGTCATGAATTGGCACCCTGTCCTGGATGTATCTGCCAGCACATGAACCATTACCCTCTGGATGGGCATGGGGTACCCCCCTCCCCCCCATGACCCTACTAGAGGATTAAGCAGAAGATAATGAGCTGAGATGATTATTGTAGCACTGACCTTTGATATAGGACAGGCAGCTCCTCCCGCAGCTCTGTGTTGATCTCCTCAAACACACTCTGTGCTTTGGTAAACTCCTCGTCAGCCTGAGGTGCACAGAGTATAATATACAGTCAGAATATAAGCTCAGTCCTGGTTTATGATAAAAAGAATAAACTTTACACGTCCAGAAGTATGTGGACACAAGCACTTTGGAAATACAAGAACCAACCATATAATTCAAGCGTCCACATACATTTGGCCTTTCGAGGTCACTTACTTTAAATATTTTGGCTTCATCTTTCTTCTTGGCGTTCTGCAGAGATTCCAAATGGTGCCGGGCGGAGTCGTAATCAACCAACTTGCGTCCACGTTTAGACACCCGCTCCTGTGGTTCAAATAATGATTACATACTCACTGCATGCAGATAACTGATTTCAGATATTCATCCATCCATTATCTTCAGCTTTATCCTAGATTAGGGTCGCGGGGGGGGCACCCAGGACAGGGCGCCAATTTATCACTGGACACACACTCACTCACACAGACACACTCTATATGGGGCAATTTGGAGAACTCAATTAACTTGATCCATGTTTTTGGAAACCCACACGGACACGAGGAGAACATGGAAACTCCACCCAGATGGGGATTCGAACCGGGAATACCTAGCGCTGAGAGGAGAACATGCCAACCACTAAGACACCGTGCCACCCACAGATATAACTGATTTCAGATATTAAATATGAAAAAGTTAGCATGTTCCCCTCTCAGCACTAGGGATTCCCGGTTCGAATCCCAATCTGGGTGGAGTTTCCATGTTCTCCCCGTGTCCGCGTGGGTTTCCTCCGTGTTCTCCAGTTTCCTCCCATAGTCCAAAAACATGGATCAAGGTCAAATAAATTCTCCAAATTGCCCTATATAGAGTGTGTCTGTGTGAGTGAGTGTGTGCCCAGTGATAGATTGTCACCCTGTCCTGGGTCTATCTGCCCAGCGGCCGAAACGTTCTCCCCTGGATGGGCATGGGGAACCCCCCCACGACCCTAATAGAGGATAAAGCTAAAGATAATGGATGGAATCATAATTACTTAAACGTTTTATTTGCCCACCTTCACATCTGAGAACTGAGCGGTGTAGTTCTCCATTGTGCGAACAATCTGATCGTTCAACTTCTCCTCGTAATCGTTCCAGAGCAGGTCCTCGCTCTGAGAGGAAAAAAAAACAGAGTGAGAGAATGCAGAGGAGAGAGGGACGCAGGGAGAGTGCGAGAACGACAAAACGTCAGAGAGACCTGGAAGCTTTTAATTACGCTGTGTCTTTATTATGTCTCTAGAGCAACGTCCCAACCTGCATGGTGTTAACGTCTGTTACTTTCATTCATTCATTATCTCACGCTTTATCCTCTATTAGGGTCGCGGTGGGGTTCCCCATGCCCATCCAGGGGAGAACGTCTCGGGCGCTGGGCAGATAGACCCAGGACAGGGCGCCAATCCATCGCTGGGCACACACTCACTCACACAGACACACTCTATATGGGGCAATTTTTGAGAATTCAATTGACTTGATCCATGTTTTTGGACTGTGGGAGGAAACCGGAGAACCCGGAGGAAACCCACGCAGACACGGGGAGAACATGGAAACTCCACCCAGATGGGGATTCGAACCGGGAATCCCTAGCACTGAGAGGAGAACATGCTAACCACTAAGCCACCATCTGTTACTTATGATGTCTTAATTTTCTAAACAACTTGGATTGTAGTTTGGAGATTTCTTGACCTTTCAGACCTTTCTTGACCGAACATGCTACTCAGCTGTTGCTTCCACAATCAGACCTCTACAACTGATTCAGAACTCTGTAGCCCGACTTATGTTCAACCACCCAACGGAACTCATGTGACTCCACCTCTCCGCATTCAGTACAAGTCACTGACTCTGATCTACAGAACCAAAAAAAAGCTCTGTAGAGATGAGTGAAGGGTTAAGTCTTATTTAAAGATATATTTACCTCCATGATATTAGAAAGGTCTTCTATGCCTTGCCAGTCAGGCTCATAGACATCTTTCAAAGTTTGGGACAACCGTTTGGAGGTCTCATGCATCACTGAAAAGCAAAGACAGTGATCATACAAACACACCTATATACACACACACACTTGACAGGAAATTCAGTCTATTCAGCTCCATTACCATCAATGTGGATTTCAGCTGCATGTAAACTAAAAGGTCTCCTCGTTATAAACCTAAACTTAATTTAAAAAGATCTATTTTTTGTTAACATACATCATACACCACCACCTGGTCTAAAGTTCCAACCTCAGCAAAATGTACAAAAATCCTTTTATTATTCCATCCATCTATTATCTTCCACCTTATACTCTACTAGGGTCATGGGGGGGGGTTCCCCATGCCCATCCAGGGGAGAACGTTTCGGGCGCTGGGCAGATACACCCAGGACAGGACACCAATCTATCACTGGGCACACACTCACTCACACAGACACACTCTATATGGAGCAATTTGGAGAACTCAATTGACTCGATCCATGTTTTTGGACTGTGGGAGGAAACCGGAGAACCCGGAGGAAACCCACGCGGACACGGGGAGAACATGGAAACCGTGCCACCCTTCATTGTAAGTCCATCCATCCATTATCTTTCACTTTATCCTATATTAGGTTCTCAGGGGGGGGTTCCCCATGCCCATCCAGAGGAGAACGTTTCGGGCGCTGGGCAGGTACACCCAGGACAGGGCGCCAATCCATCGCTGGGCACACACTCACACACTCTATATGGGGCAATTTGGAGAATTCAATCGACTTGATCCATGTTTTTGGACTGTGGGAGGAAACCGGAGAACCCGGAGGAAACCCCCACGGACATGGGGAGAACATGGAAACTCCACCCAGATTGGGATTCGAACCGGGAATCCCTAGCGCTGAGAGGAGAACATGCCAACCACTAAGCCACCGTGCCGCTCATTGTAAGTCACTTTGGATAAAAAATCTGCTAGAAGACTAATTGCAATTCTAATCTGTGCTTTACGAAAACATTTAGATTTAAAGATCACATGGACATTAATGCCAATGCAAAGGTCTGGTTTATTCAAATTTAAAGCCCCAGTAGAAGTCTTTACAATCCAAATACTGCCTCAGGGGTATTCTGAGCCTCTAAATGTGTAAGAGGTTTCAATTCGAGACATCGGTGACTAAAATCAACTTCCTGTGAGAGGCAGGAGACTCGAAATCTAAACATTGACCAAAAAGGTCACATGTCTGGGTTATTGTACATTATAAAATGGGCAGTTCCGGCTCTTAAAATCTTGGCTGAGCCATGACATTATTGACCATGACCCACACCTCTGAGTGCTTTACATTCATATCAATGTGTGATATACAATACACTACTTTAAATCATAACTAATTAATAAACAGGTGATTCCTGATGAGCACTAAACCTGATGTGGCTGTTTTTTTTTATAAACCAGTATCCTGTTACTCAGTGATCAATGAGGGAAGACCAGTTTACTAATTTTCTATCCAATAAACACATTTATGTTTTGTAACAAAAACAACAAGGCACTCGAGGTTGCGTATTATTGTGGAAAAACAAAACAAAAAAAAAACATGAAAATACTCCACTTTGCGTCGGGCCCAACAACACCTCTTTCTAGTGATTTATTTGCAATCTTGCCATGTCCTCTCTTACATTATTGCTTCACTAACCTACGATACAGAAAATATAGAAACAAAGCTATAGATCTTATAAAATAAATATATATATATATATATATATATATATATATATATATATATATACACATATACATACATATACACATACATACATACATACAGTGAGTCCAAGAAGTATTTGATCCCTTGCTGATTTTCTTCGTTGGCCCACTAATAAAGACATGATCATTCTATACTTTTAATGGAAGATGTATTCTTACATGGAGAGACAGAATATTAAAAAGAAAATCCAGAAAATAAATCTAAGGAATATATATTAATTGATTTGTATTTCATGGAGTGAAATAAGTATTTGATCCCTTAGTATTCATTAGCAGTTCTGGCTTTTACAGACCAGTTAGACACTCCCAATCAACTTGTTACCTGACCTGAAGCCACCTGTTCTCACTAATCACTTGTGTGAAAAACACCTGTCCACAGAATCAGAAAGATCACACAGATTTCAAGTCTCCAACATGGGTAAAACCAAAGAACTGTCACAGGACCTCAGAGTCAGAATTGTTGACCTACACAAAGCTGGAATGGGCTACAAAAAGATTAGTAAGGTGTTGGATGTGAAAGTAACAACTATTGGTGCAATTATCAGAAAGTTTAAAGAGTATAACATGACAATCAACAGACCTCGGCCCGGTGCTCCAAAGAAGATTTCGCCTCGTGGGGTGGCAATGATGCTGAGAACGGTCAGAAATCGTCCTGCAACCACTCGGCAGGAGTTAGCAAATGACCTGAAGGCAGCTGGGACCACAGTTTGCAAGGAAACAATTGGCAACACTTTGCGCAACAATGGATTCACATCCTGCAGTGCCCGAAAGGTACCCCTGCTGAAGAGAGCACATGTGAAGGCGCGCCTCAAGTATGCCAATGATTATTTGAAAGATGAACCAAGTTATTGGGAGAAGGTTTTGTGGACAGACGAGACCAAAATTGAACTTTTTGGCCTCAACTCCACCCGCCATGTGTGGAGGAAGAAAAAATGCTGCCTATGACCCCAAGAACACTGTGCCCACCGTCAAGCATGGAGGTGGAAGCATAATGTTTTGGGGGTGTTTCTCTGCCAAGGGTACAGGGCTACTACACCGCATCACTGGGAAGATGGATGGAGCCATGTACCGCACAATCCTGAGGGACAACCTCCTCCCCTCTGCCAGGGATCTAAAAAAGGGCCGTGGTTGGGTCTTCCAACATGATAACGACCCTAAACATACAGCAAAGGCAACAAAGGATTGGCTCAGAAAAACACATTATGGTCATGGAGTGGCCCAGCCAGTCGCCAGACCTCAATCCGATCGAAAATCTATGGAGGGAGCTGAAGGTCAGAGTTGCCAAGCGACAGCCCACCAACCTTCATGATTTAGAGAGGATCTGCAAAGAAGAGTGGGCCAAAATTCCCCCTGGTGTGTGTGCTAAACTTGTGGTTAACTACAACAAACGTCTCACCGCTGTGCTTGCAAACAAAGGCTTTGCCACTAAGTATTGAGTGTGTTTGGCAAGAGGGATCAAATACTTATTTTCCTCATTGAAATACAAATTAATTAAAATATATTCTTTAAAATTATATTCTGGATTTTTGTCTTGATATTCTGTCTCTCCATGTTAGAATATATCTACCATTAAAAGTGCAGAAGGATAGTGTCTTTATTAGTGGGCAAACAAAGAAAATCAGCAAGGGATCAAATACTTCTTGGACTCACTGTATATATATATATATATATATATATATATATATATATATATATATAATATATATATATAATATATATTCAAAATGACTTACAAGTATCCCAACTTGATGGTTCTATATGTTCTGGGTTGATGCATCACCCCAGGGGCAATGAGTTAAGGTTCTTGCTGATGGTACCCATGATGGTAACTTACAGTGGACCTCTCAACTTTCAGTTTGCTAGCCACACACTCTACCCACAGAGCTACTAAACCCGATCTGTGTTAAAGTGGAGATCAGCGAGCAGAAGAGATACAGACCTGACATGCGAGAGGGTGTGTATGTGAATGTGTGTGACTTCTGGGTAAAACCACTGAAAATGAGTTCTGGGTTGTGTAGCACTCAAACACAGATCTGCAGTGAGGACTATTTGTGATTTCATTATGTTCCTTTCTGAAGTAATTTTAATAACTGAACGGTCAAAATCTGCCATACAAAAGTACTGAAACGTGGGCGGCACGGTGGCTTAGTGGTTGGCATGTTCTCCTCTCAGCACTAGGGATTCCCGGTTCGAATCCCCATTTGGGTGGAGTTTCCATGTTCTCCCTGTGTCCTCCCATGGTCCAAAAACATTCTCCAAATTGCCCCATATAGTGTGTGTGTGTGTGAGAGTGAGTGTGTGCCCAGTGATAGATTGGTGTCCTGTCCTGGGTGTATCTGCCCAGCGCCCGAAACGTTCTCCTCTGGATGGGCATGGGGAACCCCCCCATGACCCTAATAGAGGATAAAGCGGAAGATAATGGATGGATGGAAAAGTGGTGAAACCCAGGAATGAGGGTGTAGTCATGGAAACCTCACAAGCTCTGGTGGTCATCATGTGGGATCAGGTATGTGCTGCACAACAAGTAAGAGCACCTCCAGCTGCTACAGCCGGTTCTGTCAACGGGTCGTAATGAATAAATGACTGATATAAGTTACTTATACAATAAGTAACTTATTTGTAATTTAAGTCATGGAAACGCTTAAGGCTGCGTCAGCTCTCATTGGACAGAAGGTGGGAGAGCAATCTGGACATCTGGACTTCAATTTAGCATGATTATCAGTGTAATCTGATCAAATTAAATGGAAAAACATGGAAATGAATAATGAAAGGGGGCAGCACGGGGGCTTAGTGGTTAGCATGTTCTCCTCTCAGCGCTTGGCTCTTACTCTCCTTCGAATCCCATTCGGGGTGGAGTTTCCATGTTCTCCCCGTGTCTGCGTGGGTTTCCTCCGGGTTCTCCGGTTTCCTCCCACAATCCAAAAACATGGATAAAGGTCAATTGAATTCTCCAACTTGCCCCATATAGAGTGTGTCTGTGTGAGTGAGTGAGTGTGTGCCCAGCGATAGATTGGCACCCTGTCCTGTCTGCACTGAAATGTTCTCCCCTGGATGGGACCCCCCCCCACACACCCCTTTAAAGGGATTTAAAGGACAAACAGAAATAAAAACCAGTGAAGTTGTTTAAAATTCAAAAAAATTATAACAATGCTCATGTGGAGAACATACCAAACTTCCAAAGGTTGACAGAGTCCAAACAGATAAGCAAAAACAATTAAAAAGAAGGGGGAAAAAACGCATTTTGTCGGTAGTTGGAACTTTAGACCAGGTGGTAAACTCGCATGGAACAAAAATACAGAGGGGAAATAAATTTTTTTTAAATTCGATTTTCACAAAATAATTTAATATTTTGTCTTAATATTCAGAAACAGCCCTGCATTTTTTCCCCAATAACAAAATGTCACTTTTTGTTTACAATTAATAAATAATCATAAGAAACTAAACATTGTTTCTGTGATGTCTATTAATTATTGTGTGCTATTCGTATAATCTTCTTCAAAACATCTGAATTCTCAACCAGTGGTTTCGAACAATTCACATAAAACCCGACAGCTGTTCTTGAAAACCTTAACCAACACCAGAGAACCAGCCAGCAGCCACTATAATGGCTTCCTGTTCGAGAAGTCAAATTCAACTCAAAGCACCAATGCGTTCACCTTCGACTCTCCTCCCAAACAAATAAGGTTTGGCAGCTTTACATATGCTGCAAATGTGGGTGTTGTAAATGTGCAGTTTGCAGACAGACACACAACTTTCCGAACATGCCATTACCAGCAAGTATTCACTTCCACATTCTCTCTCATTTCAACCAGAAAAAGAGAAACATAACCGGAGGGAATCCCGAGCTGTCTCACTCTAAACCAGTCCTTCTCAAATAGTGGGGCCAGTGAGGTGCCTGGGGGGACGCATAATCATAAAAGCTTCATATTCGGCCTTGTGGTTATATAAATAAAGGTTTGTTGTGTTGTCACAACTGACTTCGTTTGCGGAAAAAAAAAAAAAAAAAAAAAAAAAAAAACAGCACAAATTGTTGTATTCATTTTTGTTTTGTAGGTTAGTGTTAATAATAAATTGTGCTCCTGAATTAATGTTGCTGATGAATTTGAATTTATTATTATTTATTGAGGCGGCACGGTGGCTTAGCGGTTAGCACATTCGCCTCTCAGCGCTAGGGATTCCCGGTTCGAATCCCCATCTGGGTGGAGTTTCCATGTTCTCCCCGTGTCTGCGTGGGTTTCCTCCGGGTTCTCCGGTTTCCTCCCACAGTCCAAAAACATGGATTAAGTCAATTGAATTCTCCAAATTGCCCCATATAGAGTGTGTCTGTGTGAGTGAGTGTGTGCCCAGCGATGGATTAGCGATGGATCTCCCCAGCGCCCGAGACGTTCTCCCCTGGATGGGCATGGGGAACCCCACCGCGACCCTAATAGAAAATAAAGCGGGAGATAATGAATGAATTAATTATTTATTGATTTTATTTAATTTCATTTTTCAGTATCAAATGCCAGTTGGTTCAAAAATGTTTCTCGTTTAAATAAGGATTTCATTCGTTTCTGTTACAAACTAAAAAACTAAGTTAATCAAATGATTCTTTGTTCTAAGTTGATCTATATTTCTTTCTTTTTTGTTTTCTTTATTGTTAATAAGGAGACATTGTTATAAAAGAGGTGAACTTATAACAAATTTATATACAAATGATACTACAGTGGGCTCGTAAAAATACTTTATACATTTTGTCATGTGGGTGGTGGTGGGGTGAGGGTGAGTGTGAGTGTGTGTGGGGGGGGCGCAAAATGTTTTCTTCCTAGAAAATAATTGAGAATCACTGCACTAAACATACTGACAGATTCAAACAACACGGGTCACAGAGGGATGAGAAACAACTCTGGGCCACGGTTCTAAGGTTTTAAGAGAGAAATGCATAGCTTAAATGACAAATCCACAGAATGTCCTGTTTAAATAGCGCTGATCGTACCTTTAACTGCATTGTAGTAGGCCTTCACATCCTTGTACAACCTGGAGCCATCGGTCTAATAAGACAAAGAGATTTTCTATGAATTATACAGAACCAAAAGGAAAATAAAGTAACAAAAAGAAATCATAACACACAATGTTATTAATTATTAGTTCAAAAATAATGTGTCTTTAAGTGTCGATTTTAGCAATTTTTAGCAAGCCGTCAACTGAGCACCATGCAGCTTGATTTAGGGTGTGTCAGTGCTATAGTAACAATAGGAAAAGTATACGAAAAGCAAAAAAAAATTATTAATTACATAAAAAGAATTAAGTGAGAATAGGCGGCACGGTGGCTTAGTGGTTAGCACATTCGAATCCCCATCTGGGTGGAGTTTTCATGTTCTCCCTGTGTCTGTGTGGGTTTCCTCTGGGTTCTCAGGTTTCCTCCCACAGTCCAAAAACATGGATCGAGTCAATTGAGTTCTCCAAATTGCCCCATATAGAGTGTGTCTTTGTGAGTGAGTGTGTGCCCAGCGATGGATTGGCGCCCTGTCCTGGGTGAATCTGCCCAGCGCCCGAGACGTTCTCCCCTGGATGGGCATGGGGAACCCCACCGCGACCCTAATAGAGGATAAAGCGAGAGATAATGGATGAATTAAGTGAGATTAAGTGATAATCTTCATGGGTGTGTTTTGGGTATAGCGTGCAATAAACCAATCAGCGTGTCACTTGCTGTTCACTTTAAGAACCAGGTGGCACTCTGACTTTGGTGGGTTGCTATTTGAGCGGTGCAGCTACCTGGACTCAATGCGCTGCTCAATGAGGTTCTCATTTGAGTGTGGATGGAGAACCCACAGTATAGTGTAGACTACGGATCTGCATTCTCTGTACAAATGCAGTCAGGTTTAATAGTGTTCAGTTCTATTCAGTGTTCTGTGGTGTTGGAAAAGCGTCCGTGTTGTTGATTCACAACCCAAATAGCAACCTACGCCTGACTGTTGACATCTGGAGAGGTTGTTTTCACTCGGTGGTGCACCTGGGTTTTCCATCACCAAGATAGCAAAACACCAGAAATGTACCTGATCATGCCTCATTTCGTGACAGCCACGCCCATCGAGGGTGAGATATTTCGTAAGCAATGTTGCTATTTAAACAACACAGACGATTTTGTCCACTGCGACTCAAAAGGGTCCCATTTTGATGGTATGGGTCAATCATAAAACAGAACTCCAAGAGCAAAGAGGGTTAAGAGCCTTGTTTAATGTGTGGGGGTGTGCCTCAGGTTGAGGTTTGAACCCTAGACTTAGACTGAATCACTAAGAAATCCCTTAGAATCAGGAATTCTGATCACAATACATATATTGGACAGTTCCTCATAGCAAGAAGGTCTAAGGTCTCAGATCCCAGGCAGGAAAGACAAAGGTTTTTTCTGCGTGAATGTCCTTCCCATGTGGGCTTCCTCCCACAGACCAGGCATGCTGGTAGGTAAACTGGAGATGCTGAAACCCCTGCATGCATCAGGCCATATTCAACCACCCTAATGTGTACCACAAGAAGAACTGTCTCTGCAAGAAGAGCCTACGAGCTGTCTGCACATAGAACTCAACACTGTATTCTAAATGAGCCGAGTATTTATGTTCCATTTGTCATCATTATTTTTTCCAAATAATGATTTTATTCCAGCGCTAGGGATTCCCGGTTCGAATCCCCATCTGGGTGGAGTTTCCATGTTCTCCCCGTGTCTGCGTGGGTTTCCTCAGGGTTCTCCGGTTTCCTCCCATGGTCCAAAAACATGGATCAAGTCAATTGAATTCTCCAAATTACCCCATATAGAGTGTGTCTGTGTGAGTGAGTGTGTGCCCAGCGATGGATTGGCGCCCTGTCCTGGGTCTATCTGCCCAGCGCCCAAAACGTTCTCCCCTGGATGGGCATGGGGAACCCCACCGCGACCCTAATAGAGGATAAAGCGGGAGATAATGAATGAATGATTTTATTCAGACCGATTTATGAGTATGAGTTGGACTCACAGGGTCAGCCCCTCTAGGGTTAATGGCCCTGCTCAAGGGCCATCTGTGGTAACATCAGTTACCTCGGGATTTGAACCCACAACCTTCAGATTGCTAGCCCAACACCCTAATTTTCCTATTATCTGAATTTCCCAATAGTGGGATTAATAGAGCATCATCAAACAATTAATTAATCAATCACTATTGTGGTACCAGTTATAAAAAAAGTGAATGTATGCAGCCACATTGTTTTAAGGAGGAGTGTCACAGTGAAACTGTAGTGGGAAACTCCAAAAAGTGTTGAAAGTATTTGAAATAATAAAAATTTTCTAAAATCAGGAAGCATGGTGGCTTAACGGTCAACACGTCCACAGGACCCAGGTTCAAATCCCCTCAAGATCTGGGTGGAGTTTCCATGTTCTCCCCGTGTCCACGTGGGTTTCCTCCGGGTTCTCCGGTTTCTTCCCACAGTCCAAAAACATGGATCAAGTCAATTGAGTTCTCCAAATTGCCCCATATAGAGTGTGTGTGTCTGTGTGAGTGAGTGTGTGTCCAGTGATAGATTGGCGTCCTGTCCTGGGTGTATCTGCCCAGCGCCCGAGACGTTCTCCCCTGGATGGGCATGGGGAACCCCCCGCAACCCTAATAGAGGATAAAGCGGTCCAAAAACCTGGATTCAATGTGAATTGGCCACTCAGAATGATCCCTATACAGTGTACCTGTGTGAGTGAGTGTGTGCCCAGCGATGGATTGGCACCCTGTGGCACCCTAATATTACCACCCTACCCTACGGCATGGGGAACCCCCCCTGTAACCCTAGTACAGCGCAAGAGGAAGATAAGATGAAATGAGATTCTGAAATTAAAAGTGTTAAGAGCTGAATAAAATGTCATTTCCACTATGGCTGAGTTGTGTGAGTTGTACTATACAACAATATAGAACGTTTTGCGTCCAATTGGTCCCCTGTAGTTTTACACCTCTCATTTTTAGCTCTGCTAAAAGTATAAATACAGAAAAAAAAGTGTACAAAACATAAGCAACTTGCACAGACACCACTCCTCCATCCTGTGCAAGTATTTTGGTTTATAAAAAGGAAGCCTGTTTTGCATCTTTTGTTTGCCCTACTAACTAATTTGACCACTTACGTCATCGCCAAGCCAGGTGAAAAAAAATGCACAGTCAGCGCAGAAGATTCTGTGTGTACTATTACAAAACATTCATTCATTCATTATCTCCCACTTTATCCTCTATTAGGGTCGTGGGGGGGGTTCCCCATGCCCATCCAGGGGAGAACGTTTCGGGCGCTGGGCAGATACACCCAGGACAGGGCGCCAATCCATCGCTGGGCACACACTCACTATATATGGGGCAATTTTGGAGAATTCAATTGACTTGATCCATGTTTTTGGACTGTGGGAGGAAACCGGAGAAGGACACGGGGAGAACATGGAAACTCCACCCAGATTGGGATTCGAACCGGAATGTGCTAACCACTAAGCCACCGTGCCGCCCCCATTACAAAACGTGTTTATTTTTAACATGTATGACAGACACTTGGGCAAGATGTCCAAACGCTGCCAAAGCTGACGTCCAGTGAATCACCAAATCCCAGTTAACATTCTTACTGATCCTTTATAATCAGGGACCGTTTTAATGTTCTACGTGTAGAAGGCAGGGAGCTGATCCAGACTCGATCCCTTTAAGACCCAGTTACGTAATTAAAGTTAAACACGGCTGTAATTAGTAAAGGTGCGGTGGATAAAGTGGATAGCACCATCAGCTTAAAACAAGAACACCCCGGGTTTTTATCTTCTGTATGGAGTTTGCATCTTCTTTCCATGTCTGTGTAGGACTGTTTAGTGATGGACTGGAGACGCGTCCTGTGTGTGTCCCTGCCTACCGCCCAGTGTGTTAAGCTAATTATTTGGCTTTTAAAGGTTGATCTTCAAAACTACTCAATGGCAACATGACATAATAACTTGATAAATAGCATAAATGACAATTTTCATTGGGCGACACGGTGGTTTAGTGGTTAGCATGTTCTCCTCTCAGCACTAGGGATTCCCGGTTCGAATCCCAATCTGGATGGAGTTTCCATGTTCTCCCCGTGTCTGCGTGGGTTTCCTCCGGTTTCCTCCCACAGTCCAAAAACATGGATCAAGTCAATTGAATTCTCCAAATTGCCCCATATAGTGTGTGTGTGAGTGAGTGAGTGTGTGTCCAGCGATAGATTGGCGTCCTGTCCTGGGTGTATCTGCCCAGCGCCCGAAACGTTGTCCCCTGGATGGGCAGGGGAACCCCCCCACGGCCTAATAGAGGATAAAGCGGAAGATAATGAATGAATGGGTGTAGTAAGAATTATATATCTTAGATATCTGAAGGGGGCGGCACGGTGGCTTAGTAGTTAGCATGTTCTCCTCTCAGCACTAGGGATTCCCGGTTCAAATCCCAATCTGGGTGGAGTTTCCATGTTCTCCCTGTGTCTGCGTGGGTTTCCCGGGTTCTCCGGTTTCCTCCCACAGTCCAAAAACATGGATTAAGGTAAATTGAATTAACCAAATTGCCCCATATAGACTGTGTGTGTGTGAGTGAGAGTGCCCAGCGATAGATTGGCGTCCTGTCCTGGGTGTATCTGCCCAGCGCCCGAAACGTTGTCCCCTGGATGGGCATGGGGAACCCCCTTCCCCCCCGCTACCCTAATATAGGATAAAGCGGAAGATAATGGATGATGACCTTCCTCTTTATCCTCTACTAGGCTCAGGGGAGAATGTTTCGAGCGCTGGGCTGACACACCCAGGACAGGGTGCCAATCTATCGCTGGGCAAACACTCACACACACTATTATGGGGCAATTTAGAGCATGCAATTTACCTTGAATCCATTTTTTTGGCTATGGGAAGAAAACAGAGAAGAATCCCACATGGACATGGAAACTCCAGCCAGATCGGGATTCACACCTGGATCCCCAGCACTGAGAAGCCACCATGCCCCCCCCCCCACACTTTTTTTCCCCCAACTTACTACATTAAAGTTTTAATTAACAGAACTGTCATTTAAATACATTTCACTGCCAGTTATACAATGCATCACCACATACAATTTAATTTGACATAAGTACGGGGTATTGTATTTATTCAGATATAAACTCATGCATTCGCAGGCTTGTTGTTAAGGAACCAGGCTTTTGATCTGAAGGGCCCCATTTTGACTCCCAATCGCTTTAAGTGAGATGTGCACTGAAGTGCCCTTGGACAAGGCCCCTAACCCCAATTGCTCCCCAAGCATCGTGTATAAAGCTTCCCACTGTTCCGGGTAAATCAAACAGCATCTCTGATATAACGCAGCATAACAGACCGTACCCTGCACTATGTATGAAGCAACAAAACCAACTTGAAATGTATAGAATCATTTGAATTCCATGTCTGCAGCTGGGTAATAAATCAGGATAACATCCAGGGAGTCGGGCATCATTGTGAAATGACTCCCTTCAGGATGATTCAAGGTCAGCATCATCCTGTTGGAATTTATTTCTCAATAACAACCAATTAGCCTTCCCGTTTTATCAAGGTGGACGTGCCAACGTCAACATCCCATCCACACAGCCAACTTTGAAACCATCAGGTCAGAAGGTGGAAGTGATCTATGATGGGCTGTATTTACCTGCTGTTTGTTCAGATTGGCCGCACACTGTTCGAACTGTTCGTCCTTGGTCTCCATGGCTTTCCCAAGCTTCTGAAGGACCTGTGTTAAAATCAAAGCAATGGAGGATAAAAAGATTACGTTCAGCCCAAGACAGAACCACAGACATATTAACAGGGTTAACATTCCTTTAATTCCTGGAGAAATAACTCGGGGGACAAAGACAATTGCACGCAGTTGTAGATTATTCAACTGCCACCAGTACACAGACCATTCTGGCGACATGAAAAGGGCTGGAGTAACAAAGAGCAACGTTATCACAGCAGTTATCCAGATATTAACTGATTAAACAGTACCAGTCAGAAGTTTGTACACGCCTTATTTTTGCTCCACTTATTCTGCATGTTCTCAGTTCCACTTTCTGCACAGATGGACTTTGTAGTTCTACAATTTCAGACTTGTGTCCATCCGTTTGTATTGTACAGTACATACTGTGTACTCTGTTCTCTAATGGTCAGGACCCCAATAGTACCACCACAGAGCAGGGATTGTTTTTTTTTTTTTGGTGCATTATTCCTATCCCGTGGGCTGTGGGTGGCTTAGTGGTTAGCACGGTCGCCTCTCAGCTCTAGGGATTCCCGGTTCGAATCCCCATCTGGGTGGAGTTTCCATGTTCTCCCCGTGTCCGCGTGGGTTTCCTCGGGGTTCTCCGGTTTCCTCCCACAGTCCAAAAACATGGATCAAGTCAATTGAATTCTCAAAATTGCCCCGTATAGAGTGTGTCTGTGTGAGTGAGTGTATGCCCAGCGATGGATTGGCGCCCTGTCCTGGGTCTATCTGCCCAGCGCCCGAGATGTTCTCCCCTGGATGGGCATGGGGAACCCCACCGCGACCCTAATAGAGGATGGAGCGGGAGATAATGAATGAATGAATTATTCCTATCCCAGCAGTGTCACTGAGGTGGAGAAATGAACCTCCAGCAGCACTGCTGCACTAAAACCCCCTCACCACATCAGTGTCACTGCAGAACTGACAATAAACAATCCACCACCCAAATGATATCTGTTCTGTGATGCTCCTGACCAACAGAGAACCAACAGGGGACTAACAACAACAAAGAACACAGATGGACTACAGTCTGGAATTGTAAATTTGGTCATTTAGCAGAGCACAAGGGTTTGTACAGCACCCTTGGATGGATTCATGGACTCACATTGGTAACTTCAGTGGACCGGGGATTTGAACTCACCACCTCCTGATTGATAGCCCAACACTCTAACCACGGAGCCACCACGCCACAGAAATTCAATTGTAAAACTACAAAGTCCATCTACATGGTAAGTGAAGAACATAGACAGTGAAGCAAGAAAGCAGTGTATGTAAACTTTTTACAGGTACTGCATATTTACAATGCAGTCATCAGCTGTAGCAACGTTAAACGAAAACACGCCGTGCCGACGAACCTTCAGCAGACCAAGAGAGAGGAAGTCAACGGGGACAGGAAGCAGCAGAATTTACTTTTAACCCAACGCCAACGCGCTAAAAGCAAAAATGTTAAGAAATGTTCGCACGGTGCGGCGAAAGATTCTAAAAACACGTATTCGCTTTTAAATAAGTTCTTTTATCTGATTAATAGATCACACTGCCTCATGTTGTACAACAATTCTGAAAATCTTAAAGAATACCTTGTACCTAGCCTCGTACGTGTTCCATACACATGACGTACATTAGTACATAATACGATTTTTTATTTTTTAATAAATCTGTTTATTTTTATTAAAGAGTAGTTAACATGATTTATACCCACCCACTAGTACAGTCAGGTCACCAACTAAGAGAGAGAGGAAGAAAAGAAGGAGAGAGAAAAAGGGTAGAGTATAGAAAACAAACAGAGGAAAAAAAGAAAGGAAAAGATCAAAAATAAAGTAAAATAAAATATTTTTGGGCGGCACGGTGGCTTAGTGGTCAACACGTTCGCCTCTCAGTGCTAGGGATTCCCGGTTCGAATCCCATTCTGGGTGGAGTTTCCATGTTCTCCCCGTGTCCACATGGGTTTCCCCCGGGTTCTCCGGTTTCCTCCCACAGTCCAAAAGTCAATTGAGTTCTCCAAATTGCCCCATATAGAGTGTGTCTGTGTGCCCAGCGATAGATTGGCGCCCTGTCCTGGGTGTATCTGCCCAGTGCCCGAAACGTTCTCCCCTGGATGGGCATGGGGAACCCCCCCGCAACCCTAATAGAGGATAAAGCGGGAGATAATGAATGAATGAATAAAATATTTTTAAAAAAGCAACGGAGGAAAGAGAGGACAGTCGAAAGCCGAACAATTAAAAGACTTGAAATAGGTGACAAACCTGTGCCAACTTTTGCCAAATTTGCTGTAGCTACCTTTGATTGAATATCTAATTTTTTCCAATTTAAGAAACGTTAAGGTGTCGTTCAGCCAACTGTAAAACGGTTGGAGGTTTATCAGATTTCCAAAGAAGCAATATACGGCGTCTAGCTATTAATGAAGAGAAGGCCAGAACATAGATGTAGATAAAGATGTAGATCTCAGACTTGGCTGTGTTGGGGGGTAATCTGTGATCAGTGTGTGCTGGCATTTCACCTCTTCACCCACCTCATCATTAATGAAGGGGGGTGTGGCGCTGAAATGATGCTGTTCCGGGGTGCCATCTCAACTATGTACCCTGCAGTATCTGCCTCTTTTAGTTCTGCTGCTCTAGTCAGTGATGCCGGAGTCACATGATGCACTGTGTCAATCAATTACTTATTAATTAAATGCCGTGCTTTATTATCAGCTCTAACTGCCTTCCTTGTCTGTTTCTTTTGAGGTGTCCCCCGGCTTCCTGGAGATCTTCATCCATGGCTCTGCTGACGAGTACTGTATGGAACCTGACAAGGTGGTCCTGCAGGACGCCCCCTAATGGACTCACATATAGTTTTCCAGTGGTTAGTTTTTCCATTTGTTTAATATCTGGACATGGCTGTCCTACATTGTTGTTGCTGCCTGGCCGCTCAAGGAGGATGAGTCCCCCACTGAGTCTTGGTCCTCACAAGGTTTCTTCCTTAAATAACAACATAAAAGGGAGTTTTTTCTTGCCACTGTCGCTTCGGCTTGCTCTTTGGGGGTTTAAAGGCTTTTCATTCTGTAAAGCTGCTTTGTGACGATGTACTGTTGTAAAAAGCGCTATATAAATAAATTACTTGACTTGACTTGACATCCAGTTGCTCAGCATAGAAATGAGTGCGGTCTGTAGGAACCCCAAATAAAACTTTTGCTGGACAAATATCAATATTCGTATTAAGAATGTTGGACATAATAATGAAATAATTATTCCAGAAATGGTATAGCGACGGACAGTTGAAAACATATGGCTTAAGTTGCATGGGGAGGCGTGGCATCCATCACATGAGTCATAAACATTAGGGTAGATTTTGTAAAAGATTTTAAACTGGATTAGACCAAACCTGGCACATATTGAGCTGGTGTGTATCCTATCCATAGCCCTATTCCACCTCACATCTGTAAAATGTGTCTGTAACTCAGGTTCCCAAGCCGTTTTTACTTAAATAAATGATAAATTATCATTAGAAAGAAACTGGGCTGCACGGTGGCTTAGTGGTTAGCATGTTCTCCTCTCAGCGCTAGGGATTCCCGGTTCGAATCCCCATCTGGGTGGAGTTTCCATGTTCTCCCCGTGGCCGCGTGGGTTTCCTCCGGGTTCTCCGGTTTCCTCCCACAGTCCAAAAACATGGATCAAGTCAATTGAATTCTCAAAATTGCCCCATATAGAGTGTGTCTGTGTGAGTGAGTGTGTGCCGGGCGATGGATTGGCGCCCTGTCCTGGGTCTATCTGCCCAGCGCCCGAGATGTTCTCCCCTGGATGGGCATGGGGAACCCCACCGTGACCCTAATAGAGGATAAAGCGGGAGATAATGAATGAATGAATGAATGAATAGAAAGAAACAGTGTAAATTTGAGAAATACATTTTTTTTAAAGCTCACAGAATAAGGTGCTCTATTTTAGATGATGGGCGGCACGGTGGCTTAGTGGTTTAGCATGTTCTCATCTCAGCACTAGGGATTCCCGGTTCGAATCCCCATCTGGGCGGAGTTTCCATGTTCTCCCCGTGTCTGTGTGGGTTTCCTCCCACAGACCAAAAACATGTATCACGTCAATTGAGTTCTCCAAATTGCCCCATATAGAGTGTGTCTGTGAGCCTAGCGATAGATTGGCACCCTGTCCTGAGTGTATCTGCCCAGCGCCCGAAACGTTCTCCCCTGGATGGGCATGGGGAACCCCCCCGCGACCCTAATAGAGGATAAAGCAGAAGATAATGAATGAATGAATGAATTTTGATGATGAGTAGAATTTTAAACAATAAGATAACAGAACTCTATTTCTTTCAACCTGCTCGGAATCTCTGGAGGTTTTTGGGCCTGGTGCGCATTCAGTTTTCACACAAATGATGGTGTGTCTTAGGAATGCATCCCATCACGCAGAAGAAATGGAGATGAGCCGAATCCCATGTCGTGTGCTTTGTTTATGACCTGCAACCTTCAGCCTACTCTGGAAAAAAACATCTAAAAAGCCTAACACTCCTTTAAACACTGCACAGTGTGTTTGATACGCAACACCAAAGATTCTACATGCAAAGCAAGCCGATCTCCAAAGACTCGGAGTCAAATCACACGGGGATGGGTTTTACATTAAGGCCTTGAGATGAACTTTTAGTTCCATGGAATCTCTGCCAATCGATTTTATGTGTCATTTACTTTGGATTGATTTACTTCAGACAGTTACCGAATCGAATCCCAATCTGGGTGGAGCTTCCATGTTCTCCCCGTGTCCACATGGGTGTCCTCCGGGTTCTCCGGTTTCCCCCCACAGTCCAAAAACATGGATCGAGGTCAAGTGAATTCTCCAAATTGCCCCATATAGAGTGTTTGTGTGAGTGAGTGTGTGACCAGGGATAGATTGGCGCCCTGTCCTGGGTGTATCTGCCCAGCACCCGAGACGTTCTCCCCTGGATGGGCATGGGGAAACTACCCCCCCCACCCACGACCCTTATATAGGATAAAGCATAAGATGGATGGTTCAGACTGTCTGTATTTCTTTTTCCACCTGTTTAGATCCATCAGAGACCTGGTGCAGGCTGATTCCCATAAGCTGACCCCAAATCTATGTATAATATTAGTTAATAGTTAAATTAATAAAAGTCAGGGAGACATGGTGGCTTAGTGATTAGTATGTTCTCCTCTCAGCACTAGGGATTCCCGGTTCGAATCCCCATCTGGGTGGAGTTTCCATGTTCTCCCCTTGTCCACGTGGGTTTCCTCCGGGTTCTCCGGTTTTCTCTCACAGTTCTAAAACATGGATCAAGTCAATTGAGTTCTCCAAATTGCCCCATATGGAGTGTGTGTGTGAGTGAGTGTGTGACCAATGATGGATTAGCGCCCTGTTCTGAGTGTATCTGCCCAGCACCCGAGACGTTCTCCCCTGGATGGGCATGGGGAACACACACACCCCACCGTGCGCCCTAATACAGGATAAAGCTGAAGATAATGGATGGATGGATGGAGGTGTGAAGCGTCAGGTGGCATGGTGGCTGATGGTTCAGACAGTCTGTACTTCTCTTTCCACCCAGGATTCAGCAGTGTTTAGATCCTCAGAGACCTGGTACAGGCCAATTCCCATAAATTAACCCAAAATCTATGTATAATAAAGTTATTAGGCATTTCAAAAGTAACAAAACTCGTTCAATAGTATTTAAACCATAAGCCAACCAGACCTGGATTATTCGTAAACTGATAGTTTTAGAAGGTTCTTTTTAAGTCCCCTGTGCAAAAAAACAATGTTAGGAAACAATATGATATGCAAAGTGTTCCACTAGGGATTCCCGGTTTGAATCCCCATCTGGGTGGAGTTTCCATGTTCTCCACGTGTCCGCGTGAGTTTCCTCCGGGTTCTCCGGTTTCCTCCCACAGTCCAAAAACATGGATCAAGATCAATTGAGTTCAATTGAGTTCTCCAAATTGCCCCATATAGAGTGTGTCTGTGTGAGTGAGTGTGTGTCCAGCGATAGATTGGTGTCCTGTCCTGGGTGTATCTGCCCAGCGCCCGAAACGTTCTCCCCTGGATGGGCATGGGGAACCCCCCCCCCGCGAGCCTAATACAGGATAAAGTGGAAGATAAAGAATGAATGAAGTAAACATTCGCGGCACGGTGGCTTAGTGCTTAGATTCCCGGTTCGAATCCCCATCTGGGTGGAGTTTCCATGTTCTCCCCGTGTCTGCGTGGGTTTCCTCCGGGTTCTCCGGTTTCCTCCCACAGTCCAAAAACATGGATCAAGTCAATTGAATTCTCCAAATTGCCCCATATAGAGTGTGTCTGTGTGAGTGAGTGTGTCCAGTGATAGATTGGCGTCCTGTCCTGGGTGTATCTGCTCAGCCCCCGAAACGTTCTCCCATGGGGAACCCCCCCGCGACCCTAGAACAGTATAAAGTGGACGATAATGGAGGGAGGGATGAATGAATGCAAAGTGTTCGATGAAAAGTTGTGTACGCGGTGTGTCGCGGTGGTGAGTGTGAGGTTAGAACCCATGTGATTCGTTAAAAAGTGAAATGCTGAAGTTCCAGCGCGTTCTACCTTCTCCTGAGCTCGGTTCATGGACTTCTGGAACCTTTTAGCCAGGATGCCGGCTCCGGCTCCAAGGTTGCCCCCGATGTTTGTTCCGACTTTGTTCTCAGCCATCTTCTCGCCTCAGCAGCAGCAGCAGCAGCTCTCTGTCGTCCTCTCGCTCTCTCTCTCCCTCACTCTCACTCTAACTCTAGCTCTCTCTCTCACCCGCTCGTTCCTTTTAAGCCGGAGCCGCCTCTGACTTCCTTCATCGCGGCAGCAGGGCGGAGTGAGGAAGCGGCCCTGCTGCCGGAGGAAGGAGATAGGCTTCAGCTTTCGCGTTTTTACGGTGTTGCGACATCGAGCCGCTTCCAACATGTTTATTCTTGTCTTCGCCTCTGAAACGAGGTTTAAATAAGCCGCTGGTAAAGCGCCACAAGAGCTGAACGCGAACAAATTAGGCGGACACTCGGCCACATTTCAAACCACACGCAAAACCAGCGGCGGGCACCTGAACCGTGCAGTTAACTTACTCCTGTTTAGTGTACTTTTAGGGCCGCATTGGGCCAGTTTGGGACGCGGCCCTTCAATGTATTCCATTCATTCATTCATTATCTCCCACTTTATCCTCTATTAGGGTCGCGGTGGGGTTCCCCATGCCCATCCAGGGGAGAACGTCTCGGGCGCTGGGCCCAGGACAGGGCGCCAATCCATCGCTGGGCACACACTCACTCACACAGACACACTCTATATGGGGCAATTTGGAGAATTCAATTGACTTGATCCATGTTTTTGGACTGTGGGAGGAGGAAACCCACGTGGACACGGGGAGAACATGGAAACTCCACCCAGATGGGGATTCGAACCGGGAATCCCTAGCGCTGAGAGGAGAACATGCTAACCACTAAACCGCCACTGCCCTTCAATGTTCATTCATTCATTATCTTCCGCTTCATCCTCTATTAGGGTTGCGGTGGGGTTCCCCATGCCCATCCAGGGGAGAACGTCTCGGGCGCTGGGCAGATACACCCAGGACAGGACGCCAATCCATCGCTGGGCACACACTCACTCACACAGACACACTCTATATGGGGCAATTTTTGAGAATTCAATTGACTGTGTCCATGTTTTTGGACTGTGGGAGGAAACCGGAGAACCCGGAGGAAACCCACGCAGACACGGGGAGAACATGGAAACTCCACCCAGATGGGGATTCGAACCGGGAATCCCTAGTGTTGAGAGGAGAACATGCCAACCACTAAGCCACCGTGCCGCCCAATGTATTACAGTTAATTGAAAGAAGAAGACCCTGCTTCATAACGAACAGTATCAGCGTTTAATAAAGCAAAACCGTCTGAGAGGGGGCCGCACGGTGGCTTAGTGGTTAGCATGTTCTCCTCTCAGCACTAGGGATTCCCGGTTCGAATCCCAATCTGGGTGGAGTTTCCATGTTCTCCCCGTGTCCGCGTGGGTTTCCTCCGGGTTCTCCGGTTTCCTCCCACAGTCCAAAAACATGGAGCAAGGTCAATTGAGTTCTCCAAATTGCCCCATGTAGAGTGTGTCTGTGTGAGTGAGTGTGCGATAGATTGGCAGCCTGTCCAGTGCCCAAAACGTTCTCCCCTGGATGGGCATGGGGAACCCCTAGTAACCCTAATAGAGGGTAAAACAGAAGATAATGGATCAATGGATGGTCTGAGAGGGCGGCACAGTGGCTTAGTGGTTGGCATGTTCGCCTCTCGGCACTAGGGATTCCAGGTTTGAATCCCAATCTGAGTTTCCATGTTCTCGCCGTGTCCGTGTGGGTTATCTCCGGGTTCTCTGGTTTTCTCCCACAGTCCAAAAACATGGATCAAGTCAGTTGAGTTTTCCAAATTGCCCCATATAGAGTGTGTCTGTGTGAGTGAGTGTTCGCCCAGCGCGCGAAACGTTCTCCACTAGATGAGCATGGGGAACCCCCCTGTGACCGTAGTAGAGGATAAAGCAGAAGATAATGGATCAATGGTTGGATGGATGTCTGAGAGGGCGTGCCATTGAGAATAAATCAGTCCCACCTCTCTCCCATGATATATTCACAATAATACACAGTGTCTTATTGCTTTTTTAAAACAGTTACAAACACACTATAATAAAAACAAGGTTTGATTCATAAATGTGTTTACTGAAAGCAAAATGGTCCTCCGCAACGTAATCTAGTCCGGTTTTTAAAACTAAGTTTTAACGATCAAATGCTTCCATCTTGTGGCCAAATTACAGAATACAGTTTATTAAGAAACGGGAAAATAATGTATTGTGTATCACTCATTGATACGAATGTGAAGCGCTCAGACGTCCATCCATCCATTATCTTCCGCTTTATCCTATATTAGGGTCGGGGGGGGTTCCCCATGCCCATCCAGGGGAGAACATATCAGGCGCTGGGCAGATAGACCCAGGACAGGGCGCCAATCTATCACTGGGCACACACTCACTCACACAGACACACTCTATATGGGGCAATTTTGAGAATTCAATTGACTTGATCCATGTTTTTGGACTGTGGGAGGAAACCGGAGAACCCGGAGGAAACCCACGCAGACACGGGGAGAACATGGAAACTCCACCCAGATGGGGATTCGAACCGGGAATCCCTAGTGCTGAGAGGAGAACATGCTAAACACTAAGCCACCGTGCCGCCTCCGTGGGTCGATATCCAGGTAAAACAGGTTTTCACATCTGTGACTCACTTCCTCGTAAACTTGTGAACCACATGACGTTTGTAAATTCCCTCCTTTTTTTGTGGCTTTCTAACAAATAAACTTTTGGTAAAGAAAACCATAATTATTAAGCGTCCATTTCCTCCACTTACCGTATAGATGGACTTTGTAGTCCAGCTGTGTTCTTTGTTTTTGTTAGTCTTCGGTTGGTTGTTCTCTATTGGTCAGCGCCATCACAGAACAGGAATCATTTGGGTGGTGGATTGTTTATTGGGTGGCACGGTGGCTTAGTGGTTGGCATGTTCGCCTCTCAGCACTAGGGATTCCCGGTTCGAATCCCAATCTGGGTGGAGTTTCCATGTTCTCCCCGTGTCCGCGTGGGTTTCCTCCGGGTTCTCCGGTTTCCTCCCACAGTCCAAAAACATGGATCAAATCAATTGAATTCTCCCAATTGCCCAGTGAGAGTGTGTGTGTGAGTGAGTGTGTGCCCAGTGATAGATTGGTGTCCTGTCCTGGGTGTATCTGCCCAGCGCCCGAAACGTTCTCCCCTGGATGGGCATGTGGAACCCCCCACCATGACCCTAATAGAGGATAAAGCGGAAGATAATGGATGGATGTAGTAAGAATTAGATATCTTAGATATCTGAAGGGGGCGGCACGGTGGCTTAGTGGTTAGCATGTTCTCCTCTCAGCACTAGGGATTCCTGGTTTGAATCCAAATCTGGGCGGAGTTCCCATGTTCTCCCTGTGTCTGCGTGGGTTTCCTCCGGGTTCTCCAATTTCCTCCCACAGTCCAAAAACATGGATTAAGATAAATTGAATTAACCAAATTGCCCCATATAGAGTGTGTCTGTGTGAGTGAGTGTGTGCCCAGCGATAGATTGGCGTCCTGTCCTGGGTCTATCTGCTCAGCGCCCAAAACGTTCTCCCCTGGATGGGCATGGGGAACCCCCCCCCTCCCCCGCGACCCTAATAGAGGATAAAGCAGGAGATAATGGATGGATGGATGGTTTATTGTCAGTTCTGCAGTGACACTGATGCGGTGAGAGGGTTTAGTCCACCTCAGTGACACTGCTGGGATAGGAATAACACACAAACCAAATAATATCTGCTCTGTGATGGTACTATTGGGGTTCTGAGCATTACAGAACAAAGGGGACGTACACAGTGTGTACTCTAGTCCACAGATGTGTCTGTCTGGAATCGTAGAACTATTTTTACCCATGAAAGAGCTCTTGCACAGGGATCACTTCCTAAAAGTTTGTGGAACACAAGTCAGTGGTGACTTTTCTCCTGTTGAATTGTGGATGTTGGTTTCATTTGCTAAGATCACTGAAACAGGGCTTTATGTGTTGGATTAAACAACTCAGTATTTTACAGATGCCTGATTATTAATTTTACTATATTATTAGTAAAATTTAAATTCATAACAATATTGCTGGGCGGCACGGTGGCTTAGTGTTTAGCATGTTCTCCTCTCAGCACTAGGGATTCCCGGTTCGAATCCCCATCTGGGTGGAGTTTCCATGTTCTCCCCGTGGGTTTCCTCCGGGTTCTCCGGTTTCCTCCCACAGTCCAAAAACATGGATCAAGTCAATTGAATTCTCAAAAATTGCCCCATATAGAGTGTGTCTGTGTGAGTGAGTGTGTGCCCAGTGATGGATTGGCGTCCTGTCCTGGGTGTATCTGCCCAGCGCCTTTAACGTTCTCCCCTGTATGGGCGTGGGGAACCCCACCGCGACCCTAATAGAGGATAAAGCGGGAGATAATGAATGAATGAACAATATTGCTAATGAGGTGGCTTAGTGGTTGGCATGTTCTCCTCTCAGCACTAGGGATTCCCGGTTCGAAACCCCATTTCAATGTTCTCCCCGTGTCCGTGTGGTTTTCCTCCGGGTTCTCCGGTTTCCTCCCACAGTCCAAAAACATGGATCAAGTCAATTCAATTCTCCAAATTGCCCCATATAGAGTGTGTGTGTGCCCAGTGATAGATTGGTGTCCTGTCCTGGGTGTATCTGCCCAGCGCCCGAGACGTTCTCCCCTGGATGGGCATGGGGAACCCCACCGCGACCCTAATAGAAGATAAAGCGGGAGAGAATGAATGAATGAATGTTTAAAAGCAATGCAACATCGTGGCCACCAGAGGGCAGCACTGACACTGTTTTGACCGAAGTCACTGTATTTGTAATGCAGGTTTACTGAACCCAGCAACTGATATTAAAGGTTAACTGCAGTCCATCCATTTTCACTGCTTATCCAGGTCATGGGAAGACGGCCTAGATGAAAAGGACCAGACATTCTCATCTCCAGCTTCCTCTTCAAGCTTTTTGGCAGGCGGGGCACACTGAGGCATTCCCAGGCCAACCAAGAAATATCTCTCCATCATGTCCGGGGGCGGCACGGTGGCTTAGTGGTTAGCATGTTCTCCTCTCAGCGCTAGGGATTCCCGGTTCGAATCCCCATCTGGGTGGAGTTTCCATGTTCTCTCCGGTTTCCTCCCACAGTCCAAAAAACATGGATCAAGTCAATTGAGTTCTCCAAATTGCCCCATATAGAGTGTGTGAGTGTGTACAACAGATGGATTTGCGTCCTGTCCTGGGTGTATCTGCCCAGCGCCCAAGACGTTCTCCCCTGGATGGGCATGGGGAACCCCCCCCGCGACCCTAATAGAGGATAAAGCGGAAGATGATGAATGGATGGATGTATCCTGATGGCTGTGACCTCTTCCAGCAGCAAAGCCATAATGGTTGAGGATGGTTCGAGGAGCACAACATCCAGTTTGAGGTGTTGACTCCGCCTCCAAATCCCTCAGATCACAATCCAATCCCGCGTCTGTGGGATGTGCTGGACGAACAAGTCCAAACCACAGAGACTCCACCTCACAACTTACAAGAGCTAAAGGTGCACCTTTAGGGGGCTAGTGGAGAACATGTCAAGAAGTCAGGACTGATTTGGCAAAATGGGGACCAATACAGGGGCTTAATGGTTTGCATGTTCTCCTCTGAGCGCTAGGGACTCCTGGTTCGAATCCCCATCTGGGTGGAGATTCCATGTTCTCCCCGTGGGTTTCCTCCGGGTTCTCCAGTTTCCTTCCACAGTCCAAAAACATGGATCAAGTCAATTGAGTTCTCCAAATTGCCCCATATAGAGTGTGTCTGTGTGAGTGAGTGTGTGTACAGTGATAGATTGGCGCCCTGTCCTGGGTGTATCTGCCCAGCGTCCGAAACGTTCTCCCCTGGATGGGCATGGGGAACCCCCCCACGACCCTAGTAGAGGATAAAGTGGAATATAATGGATGGATGGGACCAATACAATATTAGGGAGATCATTTGTGTGTGCACAGCGATAGATTGGCACCCCTGCCCAGCGCCCGAAATGTTCTCCGCCGGAGGATTAAGCAGAAAATAACAAAACAATACGAATCAACGAACTTTTGGTAAAAGTGATCAATTTATTAAATTATTTAAAAGGAAAACACATGTAAGCACAAAAGAAACATGACCGACTAACTTAACGTAAAGTCAGCGTGCCGAACACTGCAAAAGAAATCTGCAAAAGAAAGACATGTACAGCAATTTCAGTGGCAGCACTAACAGACACGAGGAGATGGACGAACGGGAACCTGCAGAACACGGTCAGTGAGAAGGACACGTAGCGGAATGAGAACATGGACTGGAAAGTAGACTCGAGCTCCAGACTGCGAGGAACACACGCGAACGTTTGTCTGTCGTCCTTTTAAACTGCGTAAAACAGACGGATTTAAATAGTCTGTACGCAATGAACAGAAACAGAGCTGAGAACAAGGCAGTCGACAGTTAAAAAAATATTTTAAAAAAACATCCATAAAACCTCAAAAAAAGAAATACCAACGCTGCAACCCGTCGTCATGCATCACTGTGTTCACACAGCTTTACCATCGAGACTGACCGCGGTAAGGATGTTGGTTTTTAATCAAAAGGAACACAAATCTCAAGTTTAAACAGCAGCATTTACATATAAGAATAAAATAGAATTTCTTTCTGTCCAGGAATTAAAAATAATAATAAAAAGTCAAAAATTTTCTTTGAGAAGGTCACCTAGTATTCGGTCTGTAAAAAATAGATTATTTAGTTGTTTCTTTAATTTTTTTTTTTACTAAGTGAGGCGCAAGAACAGTACAAGGAGTAAAGTCCAACAGTACTGCAGTAGAAGGAGCCCTTTCCCTTGCATGTCCATCTCTCATCCGTCCACTCACTGAGGAACATGAACACTGAGTCCACACCAGCTCCATTTTCCAACTTTTTTAAAAAGCAGAAGCTCAATAAAACACCCATTTCCTGTCATCTATCCATCAGAAGTGATGCAACCATGACCCTCTATAAAAAAAAACATCCAGTCCAAGTGCTTCGTCAGCTGTTCCACTGATTGTGTGATCACCGAGCGGAGAAACGAGCAAGGTTTTATTCTTATTATCCTCAAAAATCTTAAACATTTGAAATAAAAACGAAATCACCGGAACTTAAGGCAGAGACACCGAATTTCAGCAACTCAAAACAGAATACTGCTCAGATTTAAGACATGAACATGAACTCAACGCCGCCACCGTCCAATACGGATTCCCATTAAAGCAGCGGTTCAATACAAAGTTGGATAGAATCCACTTAGTGAGAATTTGAAAGCAGATAAGACGTTACATTCTGAGAACGGACGGAACTTAAAGCGCAACATAATAAATAATCTCAAAATAAGAACTTCTGGAATCAAAATGCAGCAGACGTCCAGGTTTTAAGGCAACATCGCTTCTGTCCTCGTTGTGAATGCAATCGAACGAAATCTCAACGGCAACTTTGTACAGCAGGAGACGAATTCTATTGACGTCCAACAGAACTGTACGGAAAGGAAGAGCCTCCTGCAGAATACGGTTCTTCACAGTATTTCCAAAGAGCAGCTGTGATGAATGTGGCATCTTCGGTGAAATAGCCTTCAAAAATAATAATAAAAAAAAAAAAAGATTAATTAATGTTAATAAATTAAACACAGTAATCCACAAAACCCCCTTCGGTCTCGCAGTGGATTCATGATGTCCTATATTTTTTGAGAATAGAAAAAATGAAACATACGCTAAAAGGCAATATTCATTCATTCATTCATCATCTTCCGCTTTATCCTCTATTAGGGTCGCGCGGGGGGTTTCCCCATGCCCATCCAGGGGAGAACGTTTCGGGCACTGGGCAGATACACCCAGGACAGGGCGCCAATCTATCACTGGGCATAAAAGGCAATACTGCCACATTTCATTTTAAATGGGATCCATTCCTCTCAGTCTTTAATTCTCTTGATACAGTGCCAGCTGACTGACCTTCCCCTTTCCCCTCCCCGCTGTTGTTTTGGTTTTTTTTTTTTTTTTTTTTGTTTTAGGGGTTATAAAATAATTTTTAAAAAAAAATTCTTGAGGATGTCTTAAATAAATAGACACTGTTTAATTTCTGGTATTATAATGTTATTCACTGTTGTATTCTTGTTTATTGTATTACTGATTTTACTCCTCAATAAAAAAAATGTAAAAAAAATAAAATAAATTAATTAAATTAATTAAACACATTTCATATTTAAATTTTGCATCAAACAGAAAGCTGTAGAAGGTTTCCTGTTAATGTATCCAAAAATACACCACAACTCGTTCACCGCATTCTAATGATTTGCATGCAGGATTTTCATTTACATTCTCCTCTCAGCACTAGGGATTCTTGGTTCCAATCCCCATCTGGGTGGAGTTTCCATGTTCTCCCCGTGTCCGCGTGGGTTTCCTCCGGGTTCCTCCCACAGTCCAAAAACATGGATCAAGGTCAATTGAGTTCTCCAAATTGCCCCATATAGTGTGTGTATGTGTCCAGTGATAAATTGGTGTCCTGTCCTGGGTGTATCTGTCCAGCGCCCGAAACGTTCTCCCTTGGATGGGCATGGGGAACCCCACCGCGACCCTAATATAGGATAAAGCGGAAGATAATGGCTGGATTTTCATTCCTACAGTCATCACTCATCCTATCTCAGCTTGTCTAGTCCCATGCACTGCTCGTCAGCCTTGCATCCTGCACGATCGAACCTCTTCAGCTGATCCAGAACTTTGCAGCTCATGTAGTTCATGTTGTGTGATACTGAAAAACTAAGCATGCCCGCCTCTCTTGCTGGGGATACAGGTTTGTATTCAGATCTGGGTGCAGTTCCCCCCATGTTCTCCTCATGTCCATGTGAGTTTTATCAAAGTCCTCCGGTTGTGTCCCACAGACCAAAATCATAGATTAAAGATGACTTGGCTGCTCAAAAGTGTCTGCCCAGGATGGAGTGGCGCCCTGTCAAAATGTTCTTCCCCAGATCGGTATGGGCGAACACCCCTCCCATGTACCTAATGCCCAGTATAGGGTTAATCAGAAGATAATAAGATGAGAATTAAGAACACAAAAAGTTCCATGACCAAAATCATGGATTCAAGATGATTTGGCTGCGCAAAATTGCCCCTACATAGCGAGTGTCTGCCCAGGATGGAGTGACGCCCTGTAATGTTCTTCCTCAGAAGGGTACGGAGGAACCCCCTTCCCCCACGATCCTAATGCCCAGTATAGGGTTAATCAGAAGATAATAAGAGAATTAAGAACACAACAACTTAAAACGAACACAAACACGTGGGTTTTATCAGTCCTCCGGTTGTTTGCCACAGACCAAAATCATGGATTAAATATGATTTGGCTGCTCAAAATTGCCCCTACATAGTGAGTGTCTGCCCAGGATAGAGTGACGCCCTGCAATGTTCTTCCCCAGATGGGTATGGGCAAACACCCCTCCCACGAACCTAATGCCCAGAATAGGATTAATCAGAAGATAATAAAATAAAAATTAAGAAAACAAAAACTTCCACGACCAAAAATATGGATTCAAGATGACTTGCCTGCTCAAAATTGCCCCTACATAGCGAGTGTCTGCCCAGGATGGAGTGGCACCCTGTCAAAATGTTCTTACCCAGATGGGTACGAGGGAACCCCCCCCACAAACCTAATGCCCAGTATAGGGTTAATCAGTAGATAATAAGAGGAGAATTAAGAACACAACAACTTAAAACGAACACAAACACGTGGGTTTTATCAGTCCTCCGGTTGTGTCCCACAGACCAAAATCATGGATTAAAGATGATTTGGCTGCTCAGAATTGCCCCTACATAGTGAGTGTCTGCCCAGGATGGAGTGGTGCCCTGTCAAAATGTTCTTCCCCAGATGGGTATGGGCGAACACCCCTCCCATGAACCTAATGCCCAGTAATGCCCAGGGTTAATCAGAAGATAATAAGATGAGAATTAAGAACACAAAGTTCCACGACCAAAAATATGGAATCAAGATGATTGGCTGCTCAAAATTGCCCCTACATAGTGAGTGTCTGCCCAGGATGGAGTGACGCCCTGTAATGTTCTTCCCCAGAAGGGTACGGAGGAACCCCCCCCCCCCAAACCTAATGCCCAGTATAGGGTTAATCAGAAGATAATAAGATGAGAATTAAGAACACAACAACTTAAAACGAACACAAACACGTGGGTTTTATCAGTCCTCCGATTGTTTGCCACAGACCAAAATCATGGATTAAAAATGATTTGGCTGCTCAGAATTGCCCCTACATAGTGAGTGTCTGCCCAGGATGGAGTGACGCCCTGCAATGTTCTTCCCCAGATGGGTACGAGGGAACACTTCCCCCCCCCCACAAACCTAATGCCCAGTATAGGGTTAATCAGAAGATAATTAGATGAGAATTAAGAACACAAAAAGTTCCATGACCAAAATCATGGATTCAAGATGATTTGGCTGCTCAAAATTGCCCCTACATAGTGAGTGTCTGCCCAGGATGGAGTGGCGCCCTGTAATGTTCTTCCCCAGATGGGTACGGAGGAACCCCCCCCACAAACCTAATGCCCAGTATAGGGTTAATCAGAAGATAATAAGATGAGATTTAAGAACACAACTTAAAACGAACACAAACACGTGGGTTTTATCAAAGTCCTCCGGTTATGTCCCACAGACCAAAATCGTGGATTAAAGATGATTTGGCTGCTCAGAATTGCCCCTACATAGTGAGTGTCTGCCCAGGATGGAGTGACGCCCTGTAATGTTCTTCCCCAGATGGGTACGAGGGAACCCCCCCCACACACACCTAATGCCCAGTATAGGGTTAATCAGAAGATAATAAGATGAGAATTAAGAACACAAAAAGTTCCATGACCAAAATCATGGATTCAAGATGATTTGGCTGCTCAGAATTGCCCCTACATAGTGAGTGTCTGCCCAGGATGGAGTGGCGCCCTGTCAAAATGTTCTTCCCCCTCCCATAAACCTAATGCCCAGTATAGGATTAATCAGAAGATAATAAAATAAGAATTAAGAACACAAAAATTTCCACGACCAAAATCATGGATTTAAGATGACTTGCCTGCTCAAAATTGCCCCTACATAGCGAGTGTCTGCCCAGGATGGAGTGACGCCCTGTAATGTTCTTCCCCAGATGGGTACGAGGGAACCCCCCACACACACCTAATGCCCAGTATAGGGTTAATCAGAAGATAATAAGAGGAGAATTAAGAACACAAAAAGTTCCATGACCAAAATCATGGATTCAAGATGATTTGGCTGCTCAGAATTGCCCCTACATAGTGAGTGTCTGCCCAGGATGGAGTGGCGCCCTGTCAAAATGTTCTTCCCCCTCCCATGAACCTAATGCCCAGTATAGGGTTAATAAGAAGATAATAAGATGAGATTTAAGAACACAACTTAAAACGAACACAAACACGTGGGTTTTATCAAAGTCCTCCGGTTGTGTCCCACAGACCATAATCATGGATTCAAGATGATTTGGCTGCTCAAAATTGCCCCTACATAGTGAGTGTCTGCCCAGGATGGAGTGGCGCCCTGTCAAAATGTTCTTCCCCAGATGGGTATGGGCGAACACCCCTCCCACGAACCTAATGCCCAGTATAGGGTTAATCAGAAGATAAGATGAGAATTAAGAACAAAAAGTTCCATGACCAAAAATATGGAATCAAGATGATTGGCTGCTCAAAATTGCCCCTACATAGCGAGTGTCTGCCCAGGATGGAGTGACGCCCTGTAATGTTCTTCCCCAGAAGGGTACGGAGGAACCCCCCCTCCCACAAACCTAATGCCCAGTATAGGGTTAATCAGAAGATAATAAGATGAGAATTAAGAACACTAAAATAAGCGTACCTGTTGAGTTCTCAAGCATCACGCAGCACAGGTGACCTGACTTATCCTGCAGTACAGCTCTTCAGCGTCTGGCCTGTCCTGTGGATTAACAGCGAGCATGTCCTGTAAAAGGCTTCGTAGTGCACTAGACATGTGTGAACGGCGCCGCTGTGGAATGCTCAGCACCATCTTTGGATTCTCAAGCAACGCCTCACCCACGGGTACAATCTCTGCACCCTGACGCACATAGGTGCCAAGCAGCTCCCGCTTAGACTCGCCATCGATGAACGTAATCATCTCCATCATGGCCCAGATGATAATACCCAGAGCAAAAATATCCGCCTTGGCCGTGTAATGACCCTCCCACACCTCGGGCGCCATGTAGAAGTCCGAGCCACATGCAGAAGACAACCAGTATCGGTTTACATTCAGGCCGTTTTTGTTTTTGCTGTCCGTGTCATCGCCGCCGCTGGGGCTCAATGCAAATCCTGCACATACTTTGCTCAGTCCGAAGTCGGCCACCTTAACCACAGGCACACCGGAGCGCTCCGAGATCAGGATGTTGTCTGGCTTGAGGTCTCTATGCACAATGTTGTTCTGGTGAAGGAAAGCTACCGCGCTGCTCAGCTGCAGCATGAAGCTGGCCTTCGTGTTTGCATTGGGGTGCCGGGACAGGACAAAATGGTTTAGGTCTCCGCCGTCACAGAACTCCATCACAAACCACAAGTAACACGGCTCGTCTGGGACTGACATCACACGTTCACCTGCACAAACATCCATGAAGAATATTTATTACAATACAATACACATTCAGCACATTCACAGTCTACAGTCAAAAACCAAAATCGAATAGCGTGGTCGCCCTGTTGGTAGGGTGGAGGATTAATCTGAAGGCTTGAACCCCAAATCCCAACGTGAGACCCTAAGCAAGGCCCTTAAATGTAGTGCTCCAGGGGTGCTGGCTCATGGCTGACCCTGTGCTCTGAGCCCAAACATGAAGTTGGGATACTTCATGCAACATAAGCATAAGGTACAAATTATAAAATTATTATAAGCATAAGGTACAAATGTCTTTGTACCTCTGATAATTTTGCATATATTATAACATTTTTCGGGGCGACATGGTGGCTTAGTGGTTAGCATGTTCTCCTCTCAGCGCTAGGGATTCCCGGTTCGAATCCCAATCTGGGTGGAGTTTCCATGTTCTCCCCGTGTCCGCGTGGGTTTTTTTTATCTGGGTTCTCCGGTTTCCTCCCACAGTCCAAAAACTTGGATCAAGTCAATTGAGTTCTCCAAATTGCCCCATATAGAGTGTGTCTGTGTGTGTGCCCAGCAATAGATTGGTGCCCTGTCCTGGGTGTATCTGCCCAGCGCCCGAGACGTTGGAACCCCCCCCGCCCCGCTACACTAATAGAGGATAAAAGCGGAAGATAATGAATGAATGAATGAATAACATTTTTCCTCTGAGATTAATAAAGTGTTCTGATAAGTGGAAAGTGACTTGTAAATGAATTTAGAAGCTGCTAGATATAGAAATCCATTTGCTACACTGAATGCACACTCATGCAGATAAACATACTCATTAAAAAGCTTTTTATTTATTACACAGAATTCTCTAAACACTCCCTGATTACTGAAACCAACATTAGGACAAAGAATATTTATTATTAAATTAATCTTGTTAACATAAAACCTGATAATAGTTCAATTCTGCGGAAATGTTTGCCCACGATGCACTGAGCAGCATTTGGAGGAACCCAAATACATTATATCAGCACAAAGGAAATCATACCAACTCTCAAGCACGGTGGTGGAGTGGTGATGGGGTTTTTTGGGTTTTCTCTCATGAAGTGGGCATCATGCAAGTCACAGCATGGAAATTCTACAGGTATATCACACAATCTGGTAAATGCATCGCTTTCGCGTGGCACTACTCGTTGCCCATTGAATCACCCAGGGAGGAGATTTCATAACACTACTTTACATAATAAAATGACCGTCTACCACAACATACGTCTGTTATTTACACACTTCCGTCAGAACGGAAAATTGTGTCCTCATCATGCCAGACAAACTTCAAATGCACCACAACATCCCTATAATAAACAATATTAACATAAATTCAAAAATAGAAGTGAATATTACATAAGAATCCCAGGTTGATGGTTGGGGTCAGAGTGCATGGTCAGTGCACCTGGGGTAATGCAGGTAATAAAGACCTCATTGGCAGCTTTGGTGGACAGAGGTTTGACCTGCCAACCTTAGATTGACGGACCAACAACAAACCCACTGAGTTGAGTCAGTTGAATAGCTTCAAACAAAGCACCAAGCCTCATGCATGTGTCTTTACCACCTGTATATTTGGCCTAAACATAACTGTACATATTTATTATTAATTTAAAAAAATCTGTTAATCATGTGCAAGTCTTTTATGCATGTCTTTGAAACGTAGTTAAATTCATTCATCCATTATCTTCCACTTTATCCTCCATTAGGGTCGCGGGGGGTCCCCCATGCCCATCCAGGGGAGAACATCTCGGGCGCTGGGCAGATACACCCAGGAGAGGGCGCCAATCTATCGCTGGGCACACACTCACTCACACACACACACACACACACACACTCTATATGGGGCAATTTGGAAAATTCAGTTTTTTCATGTTTTTGGACTGTGGGAGGAAACCAGAGAACCCGGAGGAAACCAGATTGGGATTCGAACTGGGAATCCCTAGCACTGAGAGGAGAACATGCTAACCACTAAGCCACCGTGCTGTCCACGTAGTTAAATTCATTCATTCATTATCGTCCGCTTTATCCTATATTGGGGTTGCAGGGGGGTTCCCCATGCCCATCCAGGGGAGAACGTCTTGGGCGCTGGGCAAATACACCCAGGACAGGGTGCCAATCTATCGCTGGGCACACACTCACACAGACACACACACACACTATATGGGGCAATTTGGAGAACTCAATTGACTTGATCCATGTTTTTGGACTGTGGGAGGAAACCAGAGAAGCCGGAGGAAACCCACGCGGACACGGGGAGAACATAGAAACTCCACCCAGATGGGGATTCGAACCGGGAATCCCTAGTGCTGAGAGGAGAACATGCTAACCACTAAGCCACTGTGCCGCCCTATATTTTTTTGTTAATTGTGTACAAGTCTTTTATGCATGTCTTTGAAACGTAGTTACATTTACATTTGGTCATTTATTGGACGTTTTCATCCAAAGCGACTTACAAGGTGAGCACAGGGTTAATCACAACATCCCTGCAGCAATGAGGGTTAAGGGTCTTGCTCAAGAACCCACACTGGTAACTTCAGTGGACCTGAGATTTGAACCCCCAACCTTCAGATTGATAGACCAACACCCTGACCACTGAACTACCAAGTCCAGTAGTTAAATTCATTCATTCATTATCTCCCGCTTTATCCTCTATTAAGGTCGCGGGGGGGGTCCCCCATGCCCATCCAGGGGAGAACGTCTCAGGCGCTGGGCAGATACACCCAGGAGAGGGCGCCAATCTATCGCTGGGCACACACTCACTCACACACACACACACTCTATACGGGGCAATTTGGAGAATTCAATTGATTCATGAGACTGAGAATTCAGCTGATTCATGTTTTTGGACTGTGGGAGGAAACCGGAGAACCCGGAGGAAACCAGATTGGGATTCGAAATGGGAATCGCTAGCACTGAGAGGAGAACATGCTCACCACTAAGCCACCGTGCTGTCCACGTAGTTAAATTCATTCATTATCGTCCGCTTTATCCTATATTGGGGTCGCGGGGGGGGGGTTCCCCATTCCCATCCGGGGGAGAACATTTCAGGCGCTGGGCAGATACACCCAAGACAGGGCGCCAATCTATCGCTGGGCACACACTCACTCACACAGACACACTATATGGGGCAATTTGGAGAACTCAATTGACTTGATCCATGTTTTTGGACTGTGGGAAGAAACCGGAGAACCCGTAGGAAATCCACGCGGACACGGGGAGAACATGGAAACTCCACCCAGATTGGAATTCGAACTGTGAATACCTAGTGCTGAGAGGAGAACATGCTAACCACTAAGCCACCGGGCCGCGACACGTAGTTAAATTGAATTGCTAAATAACACTGGCTCTGGGAAATAGTGACAAAATAAATATCTTTTTTTTTTGTGACATCAAACCAAAAAGGAAGATGACATTACTGGGTGATGAGTGTTTTGATCGGCCTTATGTTGCACTTGCTTAATTATTGAAACATCTATGAGTCTAATCACCTCCACAGCAAAAATGGTGATGAAGTGAAAGGTTTAACTGAATGAAGCAACAACAACGTAGTGCCCAACACTCCAAAACAAAGATGAGTGGATCTGAGAAAGAAATCAGACCCTCTCCCTCTCCACATCACTGAAGTACTGAAATGAGTGGAGAGTGGGAACATCCTCGTACTCCACATAAAACATCCATCAGAGACTCCCAACAACATATACCTAACCATTTGTTCTCTAAAACAAATAAATAAATGATTCCAGAGATTTTTGGACTTCGTGAGAAACAGGAGACGAAATGTAAACACCCACCAGCGAACTATTCCAAAACAATGAAAACACTGTTCCTCTTTTGAATCTCTGGTTTCTTTGTCTTTATAAGGCCTCTCTCAGCTGCCAACAGCCTGCTATGCTAATGCTAAATAGCTAACTAGTGAATACTAACTAGCGAAATCTAATCTGCAAAGCGCTCCATATCCTTTCATTCATTCATTATCTTCCGCTTTATCCTCTATTAGCGTCGCGCGGGGGGGGGGGGGGGGGGGGGGGGGGGGGGGGGGGGGTTCCCCATGCCCATCCAGGAGAGAACGTTTCGGGCACTGGGCAGATACACCCCGGACAGAGTGCCAATCTATCACTGAACTCAATTGACCTTGATCCATGTTTTTGGACTGTGAGAGGAAACCGGAGATCCCGGAGGAAAGCCACGCGGACACAGGGAGAACATGGAAACTCCACCCAGATGGGGATTCGAACCGGGAATCCCTAGGCGCGCCATATCAATATTCATAATTAAATTAAAACAAAGATGACTGTACCAAAATATTTGAGTATAGATTAATGATTATTAATAAACATTGGAACAGGTGACACGGTGGCTTAGTTGTTAGCATGTTCTCCTCTCAGCACAGTTCAAATCTCCATCTGGGTGGAGTTTCCATGTTCTCCCCGTGTCCGCGTGGGTTTCCTCCGGGTTCTCCGGTTTCCTCCCACAGTCCAAAAACATGGATCAAGTCAATTGAGTTCAGTGATAGATTGGCGTCCTGGGTGTATCTGCCCAGTGCCCGAAACGTTCTCTCCTGGATGGGCATGGGGGTTTCCTCCGGGTTCTCCGGTTTCCTCCCACAGTCCAAAAACATGGATCAAGGTCAATTGAATTCTCCAAATTGCCCCTTATAGAGTGTGTGTGTGTGTGTGTGTGTGAGTGTGTGTCCAGTGATAGATTGGTGTCCTGTCCTGGGTGTATCTGCCCAGCGCCTGAGATGTTCTCCCCTGGATGGGCATGGGGAACCCCCCCCCCCCACGACCCTAATAGAGGATAAAGCGGAAGATAATGGATGGATGGATGGAACTTGAACAGTGGTGATGTGACCTCTTATGTCAAGTGGGTTTTGTGATTGGAAATTGTGTGGTTACTACATACTCACAAACTTAAAAAGCCTTTTGTTTTACTTATTAAACAATATTTACTAGACTAAAACAAGTATATCCAACTTTGTAGGTGTATTAGGACACATCTTAAAAGGCTTAAAGGCTTAATAGGGTTCACATTAGGATTGAGAAAAAGTGCTTAATTACTTAATGAATCGTAATTATTGTTTTACTTAAACTCTGCAGACAGGTCCTCACTCTCTTGTTGTGACCATCCATTATCTTCTACTTTATCCTCTATTAGGGTCGCGGGGGGGGGGGGGGGGGGGGGGGGGGGGGGGGGGGGTGGGGGGGGGGGGGTTCTACATGCCCATCCAGGGGAGAACGTTTCGGGCGCTGGTCAGATACACCCAGGACAGGGCGCCAATCTATCACTGGGCACACACTCACACAGACATGTATATGGGGCAATTTGGAGAACTCAATTTACTTGATCCATGTTTTTGGAGGAAACCGGAGAACCCGGAGGAAACCCACACGGACACGGGGAGAACATGGAAACTCCACCCAGATTGGGATTCGATCCATAATCCCCATGTTCCCCATGCCCATCCAGGGGAGAACATTTCGGGCGCTGGGCAGATACACTCAGGACAGGACGCCAATCTATCGCTGGGCACACACTCACTCACACAGACACACTCTATATGGGGCAATTTGGAGAACTCAATTGACCAGGGTCCAGGTTTATAGAGGAAACCGGAGAACCCGGAGGAAACCCACACGGATACAGGGAGAACATGGAAACTCCACCCAGATTGGGATTCGATCCGTAATCCCCATGTTCCCCATGCCTATCCAGGGGAGAACATTCCGGGCGCTGGGCAGATACACTCAGGACAGGACGCCAATCTATCGCTGGGCACACACTCACTCACACAGACCCACACGGATCCAGGGAGAACATGGAAACTCCACCCATATTGGGATTCGAACCAGGAATCCCTAGTGCTGAGGAGAACATGCTAACCACTAAGACACAGTGCTGCCCTCTTACCCTGTAACCATTATAAATAACTTCCAGAGGGTGATGATAGCTCAGTGGTCAGGGTGTTGGGCTATCAATCTGAAGGTTGGGGGTTCAAATCCCAGGTCCACTGAAGTTACCAATGTGGGTTCTTGAGCAAGACCCTTAACCCTCATTGCTGCAGGGATGTTGTGATGAACCCTGTGCTCACCTTGTAAGTCGCTTTGGATAAAAGCGTCCAATAAATGACCAAATGTAATTTTAATTTAAGGAAAGATGAGTCGAGATGTTGCGTCACAAAACAATGTCGGCCCAACACACTAAGTAGAGAGTTGCGTATTGTCTCTTTAAAGCGGGAGGTGCATAAAACACGAGGCTCACCTTTTAACGAGGTCTCCACCAAACGCAAATACTGCTTCGAGCGCTTGTTCCCGTGGCTTATCTTCTGCGCCATGTCTCTCCTCTGGAGAACACACTCCTCCAGATGCACCACGTTCTCATGGCGTTTCTCCAAACTGGTCAGAGCCCAGAACTCGGCCAGGGCGAGCTCCACGTTCTCCGGCGCGTCGCAGCGCAGCTTCTTCACCGCCACCACGTTCCCCGAGCTCCTCGCCACCGCCTCGTAAACCACCCCGTAGCTGCCCCGGCCCAGCTCCCGAACCAGGTTGTACCGCGGGGCCGCCAGCTTTCGCTCCAGCAGCCCGTTTTGGAGCCAGCCGCCGCCACCGCCGCCGCCATCCTCCTCGAGCGCGTCGTCCCCGGGGCTCCGTGCGGGCGGGACGGCGGCGGGCTCACGCTTTGTCCGGGCTCGCTGAGGCGTCTCGCTCCGCTTGCAGGCCCGCGTTAGCCGCTTTCTCCCTCCGTCGTCGGCGTCCATTACCGCTCATTACTTCATGGCCAACTTTCAGAAATGTCGCCGTGCAGGCGCACACACCACACCACACCACACCACACCGTCGCGCTGCCCGGAGCTCGGACCGCTGCAGCGGACTGTGTGTTCGCTTTGCTCGCGCGTTCTCAGCTCACGCCATTTAGAACGTTTGAATGGCGAGACCCGCGTGCCGTCGAATTCGGACGCCCCGGCAGAATTCGACGCCTCAGCGCGCATGCGCGATGCTTAACCCTGTACCAACACGCTTAGCCATTCAACCAGGGTTTTTTTAGGGTTCTAAAACATCCATCCATCCATTATCTTCCGCTTTATCCTCTATTAGGGTCGCGGGGGGGTTCCCCATGCCCATCCAGGGGAGAACTTTTCGGGCGCTGGGCAGATACACCCAGGACAGGACGCCAATCCATCGCTGGGCACACACTCACTCACACAGACACACTCTATATGGGGCAATTTGGAGAACTCAATTGACTTGATCCATGTTTTTGGACTGTCGGAGGAAACCGGAGAACCCGGTGGAAACCCACACGGACACGGGGAGAACATGGAAACTCCATCCAGATTGGGATTCGAACCGGGAATCCCTAGTGCTGAGAGGAGAACATGCCAACCACTAATCCACTAGGGTGTATCTCCCCTGGATGGGCATGGGGAACCCCACCGTGACCCTAATAGAGGATAAAGCTGAAGATAATGAATGAATGAATTAAATTACATTTGAAATGCACATCTTGCACATATATGCACAACACACTTATAAGACCATTTTACATTTACATTACATTACATTTAGTCATTTAACAGACGCTTTTATCCAAAGCGACTTACAAATGAGAACACCACAAGTCAGAAGCCATGGAGAAAACCAGCTATACTGTAAATTCATCAAACCTGATTGTTATTCGAAGCTGCGCCCCCGAATTTTAGTCGACATTGGTTATAGTGCAATAATTGTACAGTTTCTCTTTTTTAGATTTTTTTTTTAATTATGTAAATTGCACAGTGTAAATACATATTTCATAATTTTTTTTCTTTTTATTTTAAAATTTAACTTTTTATCTTTATTCATTTAACTTTATGTGGAGATGTCAGGGAAGAATTTCACTGCTGGCTGTAACATGTATATCTACGCATCTGACAAATAAACCTGATTTGATTCGAAATGTGTCTGTCAGCAGTGGAGAGCACATTCAGTTTTAATAAATGATGTTTTGGCTGAAACATTTTAAATAAATGAACCTGAGCTTCAGCAGAAAAGCATGAATCTGTTTTTACGAGTCGGTCGCAGATCAGACTTTTAATGAGGGTTTGATTTGAAATACCGTAACTTTGCAAAAGTTTGCGCCTTCAAAAAAATTCTGACGGTTTGTGAAAGCTGAGAAGCTACTCTTTACAGCCAATATACAGTTATTACGGTAACTTTACTCCTGATACTAGTGTAAAAAATCTGTCTCCCTCACACACACACACACACACACACACACACACACACACACACACACACAGAGCTTGGAAGCACACACAGTTGCTCTGGGGCTACTGACAAAACACCCGGGACATTAGCCCCGAAAGCCCAGGTCTAACGACGCCCCTGCATTCAACACTAATCACAATTGTTCGCGAATTCTGTTTTTATTTTAATTGTAATTACTGTAATTAATTTTCAGGCGCGAATTAACGCATTTTCCCTGAAATAAAGCTTATAAAATGGACTAGGTTCAGTTCCAACAGTGTTGCAACAAGTTGGAACCCCGACACAAAATGCACCCTCTCTGCGCGCGCGAACGTGACGTCAGTCCTTGCTGATCGGAAGGACGCGAGTAGTGATGGAATTCCGGCTCTTTTCAGAGAGCCGGTTCTTTTGGCTCGGCTCTCTCCCAAGTGGCTCCTTTGACTCTTTATTATCAAATTATGTGTAAAACTAATTACTACTGTAAAAACACATTATAGGGATGAAAATCAGCACCTCCAAATCTGAGGCCATGGTTCTCAGTCGGAAAAGGGTGGAGAGTCCTCTCTGGGTCAGGGATCAGATCTTACATTTACATTACATTTACATTTAGTCATTCAGCAGACGCTTTTATACAAAGGGACTTACAAATGAGAACATTACAAGTCAGAAGCCATGGAGAAAACCAACTATACTGTAAATTCATCAAACCTGATTGTTATTCGATGCTGCGGCCCTCTCCCCCCCCCCCCCCCCCCCCCCCCCCCCCCCCCCCCCCCCCCCCCCCCCCCCCCCCCCCTTTTTAAATTTTTTTTATTATTATTATTTTTTTACTACAACAGGTATTTGTTAAAGATATGTGTCTTCAGTAGTTTCTTAAAACTGTTTAGTGATTCTGCCTTACGGACAGAGTTGGGAAGATGGTTCCACCATTTTGCAGTGGTGAACGCCACTGAGTGAGAATCAGCTCCTCGGTGAGGTGGAATCGCCAGGCGGCAATCATCACTGGAGTGAAGTGAACGAGTCGGAGTGTATTTTATCAATATAGAGTGAAGGTAAGAGGGGGAAGATCCAGAAATGGTTCTGTAGATCAGAGTCAGTGACTTGCAGCAGCTACAGGGAGCCAATGGAGGGAAAGGAGTAATGGAGTGATGTGAGTTCGCTTGGGCTGGTTAAACACAAGATCTTGCCTCAAGTGGAGGAGTTTAAGGTTCTCAGGGTCTTGTTCATGAGTGATGGTAAGCTGCATGAGATGGACAGACGGATGGACGCGGGGTCAGCAGTGATGCGAACCCTATACCGGTCTGTTGTGGTGAAGAAGGAGCTGGGCCATAAGGCAAGGCTCTCGATTTACCACTCGATCTACGTTCCGCCCCTCAGCTATGGTCATGAGCTTTGGATAATGACCGAAAGAACGAGATCCCCAATACGAGCGGCCGAAGTGGGTTCTCTCCGTAGGGTGGCTGGGCTCTCCCTTAGAGACAGGGTGAGAAGCTCGGTCATCCCGGAGAGACTCGGAGTGGAGCCGCTACTCCTCCACATCGAAAGGAGCCAGTTGAGGTGGTTGGGGCATCTGGTAAGGATGCCTCCTGGGCGCCTCCCTAGGGAGGTGTTCCAGGCAAGTCCAGCTGGGAGGAGACCCCGGGGAAGACCCAGGACACGCTGGAGGGATTATATCTCTCAGCTGGTCTGGGAACGTCTCGGTGTTCCTCCAGTCGAGCTGGTGGAGGTGGGTGGTGCGAGGGAGGTCTGGGTCTCCCTACTTCGGTTGCTGCCCCCGCGACCCGAACCCCGGACAAGCGGAAGGTAATGGATGGATGGATGAAAAGCACGTTATAAATGTTTTTATTTATAATATTGTTTTATTTAGTGCGGCATGGTGGCTTAGTGGTTAGCATGTTCTCCTCTCAGTGTTAGGGATTGCCACGGGGTTCGGATCCCAATCTGAGTGGAGTTTCATGTTCTCCGTGTCCACGTGGGTTTCCTCCGGGTTCTCCGGTTTCCTCCCACAGTCCAAAAACATGGATCAATTGAGTTCTCCAAATTGCCCCATATAGAGTGTGTTTGTGAGAGTGAGTGTGTGCTCACTGATAGATTGGCGTCCTGTCCTGGGTGTATCTGCCCAAAGCCCGAAACGTTCTCCCCTGGATGGGAATGGGGAACCCCCCCCCTGGATGGGAATGGGGACCCCCCCCCCCCATAAATGATCACATTTGGTCATTTATTGGACGCTTTTATCCAAAGCGACTTACAAGGTGAGCACAGGGTTAATCACAACATCCCTGCAGCAATGAGGGTTAAGGGTCTTGCTCAAGAACCCACATTGGTAACTTCAGTGGACCTGGGATTTGAACCCCCAACCTTCAGGTTGATAGTCCAACATCCTGACCACTAAGCCAC
>JAFMOC010000579.1:32500-62500 GCA_019802505.1 Corydoras sp. C115 | reverse complement strand
GCAGTCCTGAAACTCATAAAGGATGCAGAACGTCTGATCCAGTATGTAGTAATAGTATGATCTCATTTTTGCTTCGGAAAGAAAAAAAAAGTTGAAATGGGATGTTATTAATGGCAGGCCACCTCCCGATAATGCACCCGTTTCGAAATCTGGTTACAGCGATGATGCACTGCTGAAACTTTTACAGGCAACAGGCAACCCATTAGCCCGAATTTTTGCTTTAAAAGAAAAAATAATACTCTTTAGCAGGACACACAAATCTGTAACCAGTATGTAATAATACTATTATCTCATATTTGGTAAAACGGGAAAAATGATGGGAATGGGACGCTATTTATAACAGACCATCTGTCAGATAATGCACCAGATATTACACTGTCCTGAAACTTAAACAGGACACACACCCCATGAGTCAGTGTGTAGTAATATTGTTATTTCATTATAGCTGCAGCAGTGAAAAATAAAATGGGATTATACAGTATGTGATATTAAATTTAAAGTGGAACACAACCTTTAAGACGCAACCCATCACCCCCCCCCCCAAAAAAAAAAAAAAAACAGGCATAATATCATAATATGAGTCAGATCATCATAAGATTAAAATTGTAAGTCTTGTTTACCTTCTGTAGTGTGTCTTCTGTAACAGTCTTTTTGCTCTACAACATTCCATCCATCAATTATCTTCCGCTTTATCCTCTTCTAGGGTCGTTCGGGGAAGTGGGGGGGTTCCCCATGCCTATCCAGGGGAGAACGTCTCGGGCGCGGGGCAAATACACCCAGGGCAGGGCACCAATCTATCACTGGACACACACTCACATAAACACACTCTATATGGGGCAATTTGGAGAACTCAATTGACCTTGATCCATGTTTTTGGATTATGGGAGGACACCGGAGAACCCGGAGGAAACCCACGTGGACACGGGGAGGACATGGAAACTCCACCCAGATTGGGATTCGAACCGGGAATTCCTAGTGCTGAGAGGAGAACATGCCAACCACTAAGCCAACATGCCGCCTTCTCTACAATATTAAATTTAGGTTCCTGTCACAGGAACAAGACGAAAATCTTCATCGGTCCTCATTGTGTCCTTTATTTTTAATGTCCACCTCTCAGTTCTGGGGATCCAGGTTTGAATCCCGATCTAAGTTTCCATGGTCTCCTTGTGTCTGCGTGGGTTTCCTCCCACAGTCCAAAAACATGGCTTTAGGGTGAATTGGCGGCTCTAAATCGCCTCTATCTAAATTGCCCCTATATAAAGTGTGTGTCTGCGTGTGTGAGCGAGTATGCCCAGCAATAGATTGGTGCCCTGTTCTTGGTGTATTTCTCCAGCATCTGAAACGTTCTCCCCTGGATGTGCATGGGGACACCCCACTCCTCCCCCCAAACCTAGAAGAAGATTTCAGCAGAAGATAATGGATGGACGTTCCATCTGAACATCAAAAGTCTATAAAAAGCTTCCCTTTCTTATTATCCATCCATCTTCTGCTTTATCCTATATTAAGGTCGTGAGGGGGGGGGGGGGTACCCCATGCCCATCCAGCAGAGAATGTTTCGGGTGCTGGGCAGATACACCCAGGACAGGGCGCCAATCTATCACTGGGCACACACTCACTCACACAAACACACACTTTATATGGGGCAATTTGGAGAACTCAATTGACTTGATCCATGTTTTTGGACTGTGGGAGGAAACCGGAGAACCCAGAGGAAACCCACATGGACACAGGGAGAACATGGAAACTCCACCCAGATGGGGATTTGAACCAGGAATCCCTAGTGCTGAGAGGAGAACATGCTAATCACTAAGCCACCATGCCCCCCCCCCCCCTTTCTCATTATACTGTAATTCATTCATTCATTATCTTCCGCTTTATCCTCTATTAGGGTCGCGGGGGGGGGGGGGGGGTTCCCCATGCCATCCAGGGGAGAACGTCTCGGGCGCTGGGCAGATAGACCCAGGACAGGGCGCCAATCTATCGCTGGGCACACACTCACTCACACAGACACACTCTATATGGGGCAATTTGGAGAATTCAATTGACCTTGCTCCTTGCTTGTTTTAGGACTGTGGGAGGAAACCGGAGAACCCGGAGGAAACCCACACAGACACGAGAACATGGAAAGAACATGGAAACTCCACCCAGATTGGGATTCGAACCGGGAATCCCTAGAGCTGAGAGGAGAACATGCTAACCACTAAGCCACCATGCCCCCCCCTTTCTCATTATACTGTAATATAATGTAAAACCTCTGTAGGCCCGCAGTTCATCATTTATATGATACAAATGTAAATATTGCACTTTTTACTTTTTCAGTACAGTCATCACAAACTTTCCAACTTCTCCATCCCTTCAGCGGATGTGACTATAACTGCTTTCCACTCTTCGTATAATGAGGCCTGTGGTAAGCACAGAATTTAGGACGTGTTGTAACCCGCTTCCTCTTTTGAATTCAGAGCCACTCCTGCTTCAAGCCTGTTTACTGGGTTCTCTCGGTGTGCACTGCAACCGCACTGCGGCTCTTTGAAGTGAAAACTGTTTTGTTTGTGTTCCCATTTCTTGTTTTGTTTTCATTTTCCAGATATTAATTACAGTATTTTTAATGAGTTTGATTTTCCTGTGGCGGCACAGGTGGCTTAGTGGTTGGCATGTTCGCCTCTCAGCGCTAGGGATTCCTGGTTCGAATCCCATCTGGGTCGAATTTCCATGTTCTCCCAGTGTCTGCGTGGGTTTCCTCCGGGTTCTCCGGTTTCCTCCCAGTCCAAAAACATGGATCAAGTTAATTGAATTCTCAAAAAATTGCCCCATATAGAGTGTGTGTCTGTGTGAGTGAGTGTGTACAGTGATAGATTGGTGTCCTGTCCTGGGTGTATCTGCCCAGCGCCCGAAACGTTCTCCCCTGGCTGGGCATGGGGAACCCCACCGCGACCCTAATAGAGGATAAAGCGGAAGATAATGAATGAATGAATGAATGATTTTCCTGTAAAGGGGTTAACACAGATACCAGGTGGGATATGGATGTGAGATAAATATCACACTTTATCCATCCATTATCTTCCGCTTTATCCTCTATTAGGGTCGCGGGGGGTTTCGGGCGCTGGGCAGATACACCCAGGACAGGACGCCAATCTATCACTGGGCACACACTCACTCACACAAACACACTCTACATGGGGCAATTTGGAGAATTCCACTGATCTTTTCATTCATCCATTATCTTCCGCTTTATCCTCTATTAGGGTTGCGGGGGGGTTCCCCATGCCCATCCAGGGGAGAACATCTCAGGTGCTGGGCAGATACACCCAGGACAGGACGCCAATCCATCGCTGGACACACACTCACTCACTCACACAGACACACTCTTCATTCATTCATTATCTCCCGCTTTATCCTCTATTAGGGTCGCGGTGGGGTTCCCCATGCCCATCCAGGGGAGAACGTTTCGGGCGCTGGGCAGATACACCCAGGACAGGGCGCCAATCAATCGCTGGGCACACACTCACTCACACAGCCACACTCTATATGGGGCAATTTGAAGAACTCAATTGACTTGATCCATGTTTTTGGACTGTGGGAGGAAACCGGAGAACCCGGAGGAAACCCACGTGGACACGGGGAGAACATGGAAACGCCACCCAGATGGGGATTCGAACCGGGAATCCCTAGCGCTGAGAGGAGAACATGCAAACCACTAAGCCACCGGGCCCAGGACTACAATAATAGCCCATAAACATTTGGTTGCCAGGACTACTATAATCCCTTGTTTTTGTTATGATATTAATTTATTAAACATTCATTCATCCATTATCTTCCACTTTATCCTCTATTAGGGTCGCGGTGGGGTTCCCCATGCCCATCCAGGGGAGAACGTTTCGGGTGCTGGGCACATACACCCAGGACAGGACGCCAATCCATTGCTGGACACACACTCACTCACTCACACAGACACACTCTATATGGGGCAATTTGAAGAACTCAATTGACTTGATCCATGTTTTTGGACCTTGGGAGGAAACCGGAGAACCCGGAGGAAACCCACGTGGACACGGGGAGAACATGGAAATTCCACCCAGATTGGGATTCGAACCGGGAATCCCTAGCGCTGAGAGGAGAACATGCCAACCACAAAGCCACCGTGCCGCCCGAATTTATTAAACAGATTCGTGTAATTCAGAAACTAGAACGTGCTGAAATAAAGAATGTGAATTGAAGACACAACACAGGAAATAGATCTGGGTCATTAAAGGGTTATTCAGACTTTCAACAAGTCTGATTCATAAACTTAAATCATCCGGACAAGCCTCTAAATACAGTGGCTTTGTTTAATTGCACAGTTGATTCATGCAAATTAGAAAAAAAAGTTGGATTTGCTAAAAAAAAAAAAAAACCAGAAAAATCGCCACAATCATGCAAGCAGGTGTTCAGTTCCTCAGTCTGAGCAGGAAACTCAGCCGCGCTAAATAAGGCACATCGTGTGGTTTCCATCCAGTGTTGGGAAACCGTGTTGGCCCACAACCTCAATCATGTGCCACACATACGTCATGTATCTCTCCCCACACACACACCTCTGTATTTTACGAGCTGAGATAAGCCTTGGGCTGTGGTTCAAAGACGGCAGCTGAAGATCGCCGGACAGATTAAAGACCAAAACAAGGTAAGATAGTATATACACTGCTCCTGCAGTCTGTCCTTTACACATAAAGTACTTTTTTTTAAAGATACCACACAAAAAAGTTATAATATTTATAATAATTATTAAAGTATTAGAATTATTTGGTAATTATTGAAAAATATCTAAACAACAGTAATAAAAAATGGCATTTGGATGTTCTGACTGTTATGATCTGTGGTTGCTTCGATCGGTCAGGTCGAGGTTCAGCAACGTTATGCGGTTAACTGAATAAACTAAAGACCAGGTCATCTCATCCGTTGTTACCTGGTGGTACTGACGTTTTATTAGAATTTATTCAGTATATCCTCAACCTGACCGATCGAAGCAACCACAGATCATAACAGTCATAACATCCAAATGCCATTTTTTATGTTTCTTTATGTATCTAATATTGTTTAGATATTTAAATAAAGTGACCAGAAACCCTTCTATTCTACTTATTCTACTTATTTAATTATTATTATTAATATTATAACTAAACTTAAAATTAATTAATTTTAAAATTAAACTGGTGGTTTAGTGGTTGGCATGTTCTCCTCTCAGCGCTAGGGATTCCCGGTTCGAATCCCCATCTGGGTGGAGTTTCCATGTTCTCCCCGTGTCTGCGTGGGTTTCCTCCGGGTTCTCCGGTTTCCTCCCACAGTCCAAAAACATGGATCAAGTCAATTGAGTTCTCCAAATTGCCCCATATAGAGTGTGTCTGTGTGACTGAGTGTGTGCCCAGCGATGGATTGGCGCCCAGTCCTGGGTGTATCTGCCCAGCGCCCGAAACGTTCTCCCTCGCGACCCTAATAGAGGATAAAGCGGAAGATAATAGATGAATGAATGAATGTGTGGTATCTTTAAAAAAAAAGTACTTTATGTTCAAAGGACAGACTAAAGGAGTTATAATATTAATAATAATTATTAAATAAGTAGAATAATTGTTATTTTTCTGGTCACTTTATTTAAATAAAGCTGAAGATCGCCGGACAGATTAAAGACCAAAACAAGGTAAGATAGTATATACACTACTCCTGCAGTCTGTCCTTTACACATAAAGTACTTTTTTTTAAAGATACCACACAAAAAAGTTATAATATTTATAATAATTATTAAATTATTAGAATAATTGTTAATTATTTAAAAATATCTAAACAACAGTAATAAAAAATGGCATTTGGATGTTCTGACTGTTATGATCTGTGGTTGCTTCGATCGGTCAGGTCGAGGTTCAGCAACGTTATGCGGTTAACTGAATAAACTAAAGACCAGGTCATCTCATCCGTTGTTACCTGATGGCACTGACGTTTTATTAGAATTTATTCAAGATTTATTAGACGGGCAGATCCTAAACTAAACAGCTAAACGTCACAATATTTCAACTAAAATAAAGACATTTCTACATACACACATTTCACAATGTGATGATGAAACAAAGTCAGGTTAATCAGATGCCACGATCAGAGCCGAGTTGCTCCACGGACATTCGAATGTATATGTAAAATATATAAATAGTGGGCGGCACGGTGGCTTAGTGGTTAGCATGTTCTCCTCTCAGCTCTAGGGATTCCCGGTTCGAATCCCAATCTGGGCGGAGTTTCCATGTTCTCCCCGTGTCCACGTGGGTTTCCTCCGGGTTCTCCGGTTTCCTCCCACAGTCCAAAAACATGGATCAAGTCAATTGAGTTCAATTGAATTCTCCAAATTGCCCCATATAGAGTGTGTCTGTGAGAGTGAGTGTGTGCCCAGTGATGGATTGGTGTCCTGTCCTGGGTGTATCTGCCCAGCGCCTGAAACGTTCTGGGCATGGGGAACCCCACCGCGACCCTAATAGAGGATAAAGCAGGAGATAATGGATGGATGGATGGTTTATTGTCAGTTCTGCAGTGACACTGATGCGGTGAGAGGGTTTAGTCCACCTCAGTGACACTGCTGGGATAGGAATAACACACAAACCAAATAATATCTGCTCTGTGATGGTACTATTGGGGACCTGACCATTACAGAACAAAGGGGACGTACACAGTGTGTACTCTAGTCCACAGATGTGTCTGTCTGGAATCGTAGAACTATTTTTACCCATGAAAGAGCTCTTGCACAGGGATCACTTCCTATGGTTATAAGGATTCAAGGATTTTTATTGGTCACATCACCTAGTCTGTGGTACTAGTGAGTGAAAAACTTATGAGCAAGTACCCACAACTGTGCAAAAAACGCAATATTTACAAATATAAAGACGAATGTACAATAAATTTGAAATATAAAATATGAGAAGGGTAGGCGGTGGCTTAGAGGCTTAGTGGTTTAGCACGTTCGCCTCTCAGCGCTAGGGATTCCCGGTTCGAATCCCCATCTGGGTGGAGTTTCCATGTTCTCCCCGTGTCTGCGTGGGTTTCCTCCGGGTTCTCCGGTTTCCTCCCACAGTCCAAAAACATGGATCAAGTCAATTGAATTCTCAAAAATTGCCCCATATAGAGTGTGTCTGTGTGAGTGAGTGTGTGCCCAGCGATGGATTGGCGCCCTGTCCTGGGTCTATCTGCCCAGCGCCCGAGACGTTCTCCCCTGGATGGGCATAGGGGAACCCCACCGCGACCCTAATATAGGATAAAGCGGGAGATAATGAATGAATGAATGAGAAGGGTATGTAAGAGTATATGTGGGTGTTGTGCAGTGAGGTGGAAATGGTCTGAGTATGGGCAGTTTGCAGTTCTACTGGCCGTTCCTTAGTCCGGTTGCCTGTGGGAAGAAGCTGTTCCTAAACCGGCTGGTATCTGTCCAGCACCCGAAACGTTCTCCCCTGGATGGGCATGAGGAACCCCCCCGCGACCCTAATAGAGGATAAAGCAGAAGATGATAATCTCTTATAAACATTTGGTTGCCAGAACTACTCTAATTTCTAATAAACATTTGGTTGCAAGAACTACTCTAATTTCTGATAAACATTTGGTTGCCAGAACTACTATAATCACTGATAAATATTTGGCTGCCAAAACTACTATAATCACCGATAAACATTTTGTTACCATAACTACTATAATCCCTGATAAAAAATTTGGTTGCCAGAATTACTATCATTGCCGATAAACATTTGGTTGCCAGAAGTACTACTATAATAGTGTATATCTTTATTGCTGGCTGTGTGATGTACATGCCTTTGACTGTGCAGCACATTTGGCTTTATTCCTCTGATTGTTGTTGCAGGTCAGGAACTGGTATTAGTAATAGTTTAAAGGTTCTGACCTCATGTCCTCTTTTTTTGAGGAACAATGAAGTGTGTTTGAGTGAAAGCAACATGAGTAATGAATATGAATGGAACGGTAGTCGGTCACTTACAGTTCATTTATCATTAACCATGATCATTAACCTCGTTTCACTTATTGCTGCAATTAATAACACAGCATGCCTTTAAAAATACAGAATTCTAGCATTTTATTAGTAAACAATACTAATATAAATGAATATAAATATCATATATATTTAAAACCTGCATATCTACCCATCAGAACTACTGTAATCAACAATAAACATTTGGTTGCCAGAACTACTATAATACTCAATAAACATTTGGTTGCCAGAACTACTATAATCACTGATAAATATTTGGCTGCCAGAACTACTATAATTCCCGATATTCATTTGGTTGCCAGAACAACTATAATCTCTTATAAACATTTGGTTGCCAGAACAACTACAATCCCCGATAGAAAATTGGTCGCTAGAACTACTATAATCCTCGATAAAAATTTGGGTGCCAGAAACTACTATAATACTCAATAAACATTTGGTTGCCAGAACTACTATAATCAACAATAAACATTTGGTTGCCAGAATTACCATCATTGCCGATAAACATTTGGTTGCCAGAAGTACTATAATTCCCAATAAACATTTGGTTGCCAGAACTACTATAATTCTCGATAAATATTTTGTTGCCAGAACTACTATAATCACCAATAAATATTTGGTTGCCAGAACTACTACAATGTCTTATAAACATTTGGTTGCCAGAACAACTACAACCCCGATAGAAAATTACTATAATCCCCAATAAATATTTGGCTGCCAGCACTACTATAATCCCCGATAAAAATGTGGGTGCCAGAACTACTATAATACTCAATAAACATTTGGTTGCCAGATCTACTATAATCACCAATAAACATTTGGTTGCCATAACTACTATAATCCCGATAAACATTTGGTTGCCAGAAGTACTATAATCCCTGATAAACATTTTGTTTCCAGAACTACTATAATCCCCGATAAACATTTGGTTGCCAGAAGTACTATAATCCCTGCTAAACATTTTGTTTCCAGAACTTCTATAATCTCTTATAAACATTTGGTTGCCAGAACTTCTATAATCCCCGATAAACATTTGGTTGCCGGAACTACTATAATCTCTTATAAACATTTGGTTGCCAGAACTACTCTAATCTCTAATAAACATTTGGTTGCCAGAACTACTCTAATCTCTAATAAACATTTGGTTGCCAGAACTACTATAATCACTGATAAATATTTGCCTGCCACAACTACTATAATCACCGATAAACATTTAGTTACCATAACTACTATAATCCCTGATAAAAATTGCTAAAATCCTTGATAAATATTTGGTTGCCAGAACTACTAAAATCACCAATAAATATTTGGTTGCCAGAACTACTATAATGTCTTATAAACTTTTGGTTGCCAGAACAACTACAATCCCCGATAGAAAATTGGTTGCTAAAATTACTATAATCCCCAATAAATATTTGGCTGCTAGAACTACTATAATCTCCGATAAAAATGTGGGTGCCAGAACTACTATAATACTCAATAAACAGTTGGTTGGCAGATCTACTATAATCACCAATAAACATTTCGTTGCCAGAACTACTATAAACCCCTATATACATTTGGTTGTATAATCCATTATATCTAATATCTAATCCATTATATTTATTTGTGTGTTTCAGCAGAAAAGAATAATGTTGCCAAATAACACCGACCCGTATGGGAACGACTCCTTCTCCTGCGCCTCCCCCTCAGTGGAAGGTTACCGTTACTTCGGTGTTCTGTTGGGATGCTTCGTGATTGTGATCGGAACCATAGGGAACGTCCTGACTGTGCTCGCCTTCGCCACCGACAGCCGCCTGCGAACACGCTTCAACGTTCTCATCGTAAACCTGGCACTGGCGGACATCTTGTACTGCACCATACTGCAGCCAGTCAGTGTGGACTCCTACCTGCACCTGCGCTGGAGGGGAGGTCCTACCTGGTGTCAACTGTTTGGGCTCCTCCTCTTCCTTTCCAACAGCGTGTCCATCATAACGCTATGCCTCATCGCTTTAAGTCGCTACCTGGTCGTCGCTCACCGTACGTCCCGTGTGGCCCGCCACCTGTTGTCTCGTGGTGGGGTGGCTGTGCTGGTGGTCAGCTCCTGGGCCCTGGGCCTGCTTAGCTTCGGCCCTCTCTGGCCCGTTTACGTGTTCACCCCACAGGTGTGCACCTGCAGCTTCCATCGCATCAAAGGCCGGCCTTACACCACCATCCTGCTTTTCCTCTACTTCTTCCTTGGACTCGGCTTTGTGGGACTTTTCTATCTGCTGATCTACCTCAAAGTGCGCGTGGCTGCCAAGGCGCTGGTCAAGTACAGGCCCAGCCGGCGGTCGTCGAGGCGCAAACAGGCCAACGCCGAAGGCACGGATGGCGACGACAGCGGGATCGTCACGGGGACCGCCGCGTCTCAGAGCACCGATGTCTCTGAAGAAGCCGTGGAGATGATCCACGATGAAACCGCAACGAGTGAAAAGGTTCCAGATTCCACCATCCCGCAAGAGAAGAGGCCTCCAACTAAGGAAGTCTCGAACCCCCCCAAAGTAATGCCCCCGGCCCCGGCTGCCACGGCACACTCTTCCCCAGAGGACAACGAGTTCCGGCGTGTAACGCGGATGTGCTTCACCGTGTTTCTCTGCTTCGTGGGATGCTTTGCGCCGTTTATATTTCTAAATATCGCCGACAAGAAGAGTGTCGCCCCGCGGGTTCTACACATGTTCTGCGCCAACCTCACCTGGCTCAACAGCTGCATTAATCCATTATTGTATGCGGCGATGAATCGGCAGTTTAACGAGGCCTACAAAGACCTGCTGTTTAAAGCTGCACGGCCATTTACAAACATCTGGACACGGCTTTAGAACGTACTAGAACATCAGTCTTCACTCACCGGCACTTTAATGGAAACACACACACCTCCATCTGTTTTTGGAATACAGTACATACTGTGTACTCTGTTCTAATGGTCAGAACCCCAATGGTACCACCACAGGGTAGGGGTTATTTGGTGGGTGCATTATTCCTATCCCAGCAGTGTCACTGAGGTGGAGAAATGAACCTCCAGCAGCACTGCTGCACTAAAACCCCCCTCACCACATCAGTGTCACTGCAGAACTGACAATAAACAATCCACCACCCAAATGATACCCGTTCTGTGATGGTGCTGACCAACAGAGAACAGAGAACCAACCAAAACAAAGGACACAGATGGACTACAGTCTGTAATTATGAAACTATAAACTCCATCTATATGCTAGGTGAAGGAAATAGACAATGGAGCAAGAAGGGGGCGTGTCCAAACATGACTGTTATTATATGTGGGGCATCACAGTGGCGCAACAGTTATTGTTGCCGCCTCACAGCAATAAGGTTCACAATTTCCGTTACTTTATGTACCTTGTTTCGTTCCACTTTCCAAAGGGGAGAACGTTTTGGGTGATGAGGAGATACACCCAGGACAGGGCACCAATCCATCGCTGGGCACACACTCACTCACACATACACACATTATTCATTCATCCATCCATTATCTTCCACTTTATCCTCTATCAGGGTCGCGGTGGGGTTCCCCATGCCCATCCAGGGGAGAACGTCTCGGGTGCTGGGCAGATACACCTAGGACAGGGCGCCAATCCAGCGCTGGGCACACACTCACTCACACATTATTAATTTATTCATTCATTATCTTCCGCTTTATCCTCTATTAGGGTCGCGGTGGGGTTCCCCATGCCCATCCAGGGGAGAACGTTTCGGGCGCTGGGCAGATAGACCCAGGACAGGACACCAATCTATCACTGGACACACACTCACTCACACAGACACACTTTATATGGGGCAATTTGAAGAACTCAATTGACTTGATCCATGGTTTTGGACTGTGGAAGGAAACCGGAGAACCCAGGAGGAAACCCACGCAGACGCGGGGAGAACATGGAAACTCCACCCAGATGGGGATTCGAATGAGATGGGGAATCCCTAGCGCTGAGAGGAGAACATGCTAACCACTAAGCCACCATGCCACCCTACACACATTATATAGAGGCAATTTAGAGCAGCCAATTCACCTTAAATCCACATGTTTGGATTGTGGGAGGAAACCGGACATGTGAACTCCACACAGAATCCACTGGGATTGGAAACCAGGACCTTCTTGCTGTGAAGTGGAAACACTGCGCTGCACCCCCAGCGTTGCCCCCGGTTACTCTGAAAACAACCGTGTTAACACTGAGCTGACTGAAACTTTACAGGATGGATATAGAAAAATAATAAATGATTATGTACAACAAGTAACATGGAAGAAAAGAAGAAGGTCTCTGTTACTGGAAATAGTTTTAAAAACTATAAGACTCTCTGGATCATTATGTATTCATTAAGTATTTCTGTACTTACAGTATTCAAATAGCATTTTATTTATACTATTTATCTCACCTCATTATCTTCCGCTTAATCCTCTACTATGGTTACTGGAGGATGGGGGCGTCCAGAACAAGGTGGTAATCCATCTCTGGGCGTAAACGCACACACACAAAATATAGGGGCAATTTAGAGCAGCCACCAGACTGAATCATCCATCCATCCATCTGTTATCTTCCGCTTTATCCTCTATTAGGGTCGCGGGGGGGGGGGGGGGGGGTTCCCCATGCCCATCCAGGGGAGAACGTTTCGGGCGCGGGGCAGATACACCCAGGCCAATCTATCACTGGGCACACACTCACACTCTATATGGGGCAATTTGGAGAACTCAACTGACTTGATCCATGTTTTTGGACTGTGGGAGGAAACCGGAGAACCCGGAGGAAACCCACGCGGACACGGGGAGAACATGAAAACTCCACCCAGATGGGGATTCGAACTGGGAATCCCTAGTGCTGAGAGGAGAACATGCTAATCACTAAGCCACCGTACCGCCCTTAGACTGAATCATTCATTAATTCATTCATTATCTTCCACTTTATCCTATATTATGGTCACGGGGGGGGGTTCCACATGCCCATCCAGGGGAGAACGTCTCGGGCACTGGGCAGATACACCCAGGACAGGGCGCCAATCTATCACTGGGCACACACTCACTCACACAGACACACTCTATATGGGGCAATTTGTAGAATTCAATTGACATGATCCATGTTTTTGGACTGTGGGAGGAAACCGGAGAACGGGGAGAACATGGAAACTCCACCCAGATGGGGATTCGAACCGGGAATCCCTAGTGCTGAGAGGAGAACATGCTAATCACTAAGCCACCGTGCCGCCCTTAGACTGAATCAATTCACAAAAATGACAATTTTCAATTTACCGCTCTATTTTTTATTTTCCCTACATTTATCGGCATATTTCACCCAAATCAGGTATCACAGAGGAGAAAAACATATTGTCTTAATACTGGACTTTTTTTGTATGTATGTAAATTCAGTTTTTCTTTTTAGACATGCATGATGTAAAATATGCATATATATATATTTTTTTTTTAACTGTATGAAACCTTTGAGTAAAACACTGGATGTAATGTGTCTGTGTGTGTGTGTGTGTGTGTGTGTACATCACCATGCCAATGTTATTATTAATAATCCACTGTTTCAATCTGTCCATTGTCAATTGTTTGCTACAGAAACAGAAACAGCAGGCTTCCTCAAAAACCAGCTGTTCCTTATTTCCAGAATTTCACAATCTAAGAATCTTATAAATAAGGGTGAAAGTCTGTGTGTGTGTGTGTGTGTGTGTGTGTGTGTGTGTCCTATACAAATCCATACTGTAGCTTTGATTACAAGGACAGGTAACGTAATTACTCTTTAGCCTTAGATTAGACTTTTCATTGTACTGATTCATTGTACACTTGGTGTTCGCAGAACGAAATTTCTTGCATTTGCTCGCATGTATAAGAAGAGGTTGTGAACGCCCGAAACGTTCTCCCCTGGGGAACTGTTACACTCACACACATTTCAAAAATTACATTCTCATTCCTTTTTTTTAACCTATGCTGCTGTATATATATATATGGGCGGCACGGTGGCTTAGTGGTTGGCATGTTCTCCTCTCAGCGCTAGGGATTCTCAGTTCGAATCCCCATCTGGGTGGAGTTTCCATGTTCTCCCCGTGTCTGTGTGGGTTTTATCCGGGATCATATAGAGTGTGTCTGTGTGAGTGAGTGTGTGCCCAGTGATAGATTGGTGTCCTGTCCTGGGTGTATCTGCCCAGCGCCCAAAACGTTCTCCCCTGGATGGGCATTGGGAACCCCACCGCGACCCTAATAGAGGATAAAGCGGATGATAATGAATGAATGAATGAATGAATGGATGTAGATCTTACTACAGTGTGAGCATCCCACATAAAATAAAAAAACAAAAAGGCAAAAAGCTTAGTGGTTAGCATGTTCTTCTCTCAGCACAAGGGATTCCTGGTTCCAATCCCAATCTGGAACACTAGGAGGAGCTGTCTACATTACTCACTCAGAATGAACACTGCCCCCAGAGGCTGTGAAATGACCAACAGCTCTTTTGACCCAATAAATAAGACTCTTGCTGCAAAATCTGACAAAGGTAAAATATAAATAAAGTTACACTGCAAACAATCTGTTAAAAAAAAAAAAAAAAAACACAAATCAAGAAAAAATTTACATAAATTAAGAAAATTCTGCCAATATAGTACGTAAAGGCCGGCACGGTGGCTTAATGGTTGGCATGTTCTCCTCTCAGTACTAGGGATTCCTGGTTCGAATCCCAATCTGGGTGGAGTTTCCATGTTCTCCCCGTGTCTGTGTGGGTTTCCTCCGGGTTCTCCGGTTTCCTCCCACAGTCCAAAAACATGGATCAAGTCAATTGAATTCTCCAAATTGCCCCATATAGAGTGTGTGTGAGTGTGTGTGTGGCCAGTGATAGATGGGCGTCCTGTCCTGGGTGTATCTGCCCAGCGCCCGAAACGTTCTCCCCTGGATGGGCATGGGGAACCACCCACCACCCTAATAGAGCATAAGGCAGAAGATAATGGATGGATGGACATAGAACGTAAATTTATCTTATTAATATTTCTTAAAATCTTTTCTAACACTCACTCACTCATTATCTCCCGCTTTATCCTCTATTAGGGTCGCGGTGGGGTTCCCCATGCCCATCCAGGGGAGAACGTCTCGGGCGCTGGGCAGATAGACCCAGGACAGGGCGCCAATCCATCGCTGGACACACACTCACTCACTCATACACACTCTATATGGGGCAATTTTGAGAATTCAATTGACTTGATCCATGTTTTTGGAGTGTGGGAGGAAACCGGAGAACCCGGAGGAAACCCACGCAGACATGGGGAGAACATGGAAACTCCACCCAGATGGGGATTTGAACCTGGAATCCCTAGCGCTGAGAGGCGAACGTGCTAACCGCTAAGCCACCGTGCCGCCCTTTTCTAACATTCATTCATTCATTATCTCCCGCTTTTATCCTCTATTAGGGTCGCGGTGGGGTTCCCCATGCCCATCCAGGGGAGAACGTCTCGGGCGCTGGGCAGATAGACCCAGGACAGGGCGCCAATCCATCGCTGGGCACCTTTTCTAACACTTTTTTAAAAAAAAGATTTTCTGACTGATTTTCTACAGTGTACAAATACAAACACAGACGAGGCTGATGACACGGGAAATGGATGCATTTATTTATGATGTTGTCAGAGAAATAAATACAATGCATTTCAATAAAAGAGAACGTTTAGGAAAGGAGCAATGTGCATCAACTGCACACGAATTCACAAGATCCAGTCTCAGGTCCAGTGATTAGAGCAGAACGAGATTTCTAGTTATTTTTATTCTTCATCAGATCTGTTTGGTAGGTCAACCTCCCAAAAATCTCCCTTTTCACGTCTCTAATATCGAAGCTCCATCTAGCAAAAAGTGCTATATAAAAGATTTAAATATTCAAAAATAAAATATTTCTGCAATATAACTTTCTAGATTACAAAGCGTCTTTCAATTCTGGCCCAGACTTGACGTTACAGTCATGTTTCACGCTGGCATTACAGCTCCATGCTCATAACCTGGAAAGAATATTGGGAAGTTGTGAATACCGTAACAATGTAAAGATTGGACACACCCCCTTATCGTCCACGTTCTCAGTTCCTCTTACTGTAAAGATGGACTTTGTAGTTCTACAATTCCAGACTGTAGTCCATCTGTTTATATTCTACAGTACATACTGTGAACGTCCCCTTTAGTCCCTTTTAAAACCTCTTCAGTGCATCAGTGTCAATGCAGAACTGACAAACAATCCATCGTCCATCCATCATCTTCCGCTTGTCCGGGGTTCGGGTCGCGGGGGCAGCAACCGAAGTAGGGAGACCCAGATCTCCCACCTCCACCAGCTCGACTGGGGGAACCCCGAGACGTTCCCAGACCAGCTGAGAGATATAATCCCTCCAGCGTGTCCTGGGTCGTCCTCGGGGTCTCCTCCCAGCTGGACTTGCCTGGAACACCTCCCTAGGGAGGCGCCCAGGAGGCATCCTTACCAGATGCCCCAACCACCTCAACTGGCTCCTTTCGATGTGGAGGAGTAGCAGCTCCACTCCGAGTCTCTCCCGGATGACCGAGCTTCTCACCCTGTCTCTAAGGGAGAGCCCAGCCACCCTGCAGAGAGAACCTCATATTGGCGATCTCGTTCTTTCGGTCATTACCCAAAGCTTATGACCATAGCTGAGGGTCGGAACGTAGATCGAGTGGTAAATCGAGAGCCTTGCCTTATGGGTTAGCCTTAAGTATTTATACATTTCCATTCCATTTGGTCATTTATTGGACGCTTTTATCCAAAGCGACTTACAAGGTGAGCACAGGGTTCATCACACCATCCCTGCAGCAATGAGGGTTAAGGGTCTTGCTCAAGAACCCACACTGGTAACTTCAGTGGACCTGGGATTTGAACCCTCAACCTTCTGATTGATAGACCAACACCCTGACCACTGAGCTACAACACCCGGTCTTTTCACAACAGACAGTATAGGGTCCGCATCACTCCTGACCCCACCCCCATCCATCTGTCCATCTCACACATCTTACCATCACTCATAAACAAGACCCCGAGAACCTTAAACTCCTCCACTTGAGGCAAGATCTGATCCCTGACCCAGAGAGGACTCTCTACAGGGGGACGAACACAAACAAAGATGGACTACAGTTGGTTATTGTAATACTACAAAGTCCATCTATATGGGAAGTAAAGGAAAGAATTATAAGAAGGGGGCGTGTCCAAACTTTTGACTGGTTAACTGTGATAAATACCAAAAAGGAAACTGAAGTTTTGTGCAAATAGTAATACATTTCCTATAATATAGAAAACCTGGACCGGTAAATGCACTTTATTTAATATTTGTGATATATGGATTAGGAAAGCAAGGCATGTTGACGTAAATTAAATCATCATGTACAAAATCCGTACATCTTTCCTATAAGCCCCTAAAGAAAAACAGAATATGTTTTGAGTGTACTGTGTGCAGGGGGAGGATCTTGTGTTTACAGCACCATAGTGACGGGATAAGTACTGACTGTATGTATAATAACGGAGGATGGGGCGGAACCTTAACTGAGTAATGGATGTATTCTGTCTGTCTCTTGTTTATTGGCTTCACTGTGCATAGGGTGACCAGATGTCCCGCTTTGTGCGGGACAGTCCTGCAATTTCGTTAATTTTCACGCGTCCCGCAAATTGAGACGTTGTCCCGCATTGTTATTGAAAGTGAGAGTCCAGTTTTTAAGCGTGTTTTATAATCCGACATTGGACGGCTGTGTTGTCTGTTATCGGGGAAGAGGCGGGCTGTTTGGATGTCAACCAATCGGGAACGCGGACGCATGTTAAGGGCGCGCCCACCAACACAAACAATGCAAATTAGGTCATATATATATATATATATATATACACACTATACATATATATAGGCGGCACGGTGGCTTAGTGGTTGGCATGTTCTCCTCTCAGCGCTAGGGATTCCCGGTTTGAATCCCCATCTGGGTAGAGTTTCCATGTTCTCCCTGTGTCTGCGTGGGTTTCCTCTGGGTTCTCTGGTTTCCTCCCACAGTCCAAAAACATAGATCAAAGTCAATTGAGTTCTCCAAATTGCCCCATATAGAGTGTGTCTGTGTGAGTGAGTGTGTGTCCAGCGATAGATTGGCGCCCTGTCCTGGGTGTATCTGCCCAGCGCCCGAGACGTTCTCCCCTGGATGGGCATGGGGAACCCCACCGCGACCCTGATAGAGGATTGCCTAGAGGATAGAGGATTCTAAAAATAGAAATTGCCCCATATAGTGTGTTTGTGTGCGTGTCTCTGAGTGTGTGCCCAGCGATAGATTGGCGCCCTGTCCTGGGTATGTCTGTCCAGTGCCTGAAACGTTCTCCCCTGGATGGGCATGGGCATGGCGAACCTAGTAGACCCTAGTACAGGATAAAGAAGAAGAGCATGCAGCAGCTACAGGGAGCCAATAAAGAGAGAGGAGAGGTGGAGTCACATGAGTTCTGTTGGGTGGTTGAACATAAGTCAGGCTGCAGAGTTCTGAATCAGTTGTAGAGGTCTGATTGTGGAAGCTGGAAGACCGACAAGCAAGGATGGATGGATGGATGGATGTATATATATATATATATATATACTGCAAAATAAAAACATACATATATATATATATATATATATATATATATATATATATATATATATATATATATATATATATACACTGCAAAATAAAAACATACGTATATATATATATATATATATATATATATATATATATATATATATATATATATATATATATATATATATATATATGGCAGTGCATTGGTGTCCAACATTGTCCCACACAAACATAGTCTTTGTCCCACATTTGGTGAATTGGAATCTGGTCACCCTAACTGTCCATCACTACGAACATGGACATTGTGGAGAAATCTGTATATGAATGACATCAGCTGAACAAACCGAGACCCTCTCTGCAGTAACGTGAGTTCTTGGTGTTGGTGCTTCCCAATGCATCTCAGCGTTGCTGAGGTCTGGTGCACTGCGTACCTTTATTGACGAGAAATGCGTGACTTCCCAAACTTGGTTGATAGTGGACCGTTAGTAACATGGATCTCCTGTTTCCTTGTCATTGTTATGGTGATGACCAAAAGAGAACAGGTCTGCAGCGTCTAATCTACCTCTGACATCAGCATCAGACGTTTGGACGGCAGGTCAGCATCCAAACAATACCTAAAACTAACTGACAGACAGGATAGGAAGTAAATACAATATGTGAATAGGTCACGGAACTGAACACCTACGAAAACCTTTATACCGGACCAGGCAAAAGTTTGGACACGCCCCCTTCCCGCTCCATCTTCTATCTATGTCTCCAATTACCATATAGATGGACTTTGTAGTTTTATAATTCCAGACTGTGGTCCATCTGTGTTCTTTGTTGTTGTTAGTCCCCTGTTGGTTCTCTGTTGGTCAGCACCATCACAGAACAGGTATCATTTGGGTGGTGGATTGTTTATTGTCAGTTCTGCAGTGACACTGATGTGGTGAGGGGGTTTTAGTGCAGCAGTGCTGCTGGAGGTTTATTTCTCCACCTCAGTGACACTGCTGGGATAGGAATAATGCACCAACCCAATAACCCCTGCTCTGTGGTGGTACTATTGGGGTCCTGACCATTAGAACAGAGTACACAGTATGTACTGTAGAACACAAACAGATGGAATTATAGAACTACAAGGTCTATATACACAATAAGTGGAGCATCAAGGGGGCGTGTCCAAACATGATTGGTACTGTATAATTAGATTCCAACATATTTAGTGCATTTTTTTAAGTTTGTGGAATCAATTAGTTCAACATTTAAATAAATTATTCCAGTTTATCGAAGCTACATAATATTTCTAATATTTTAGGGTCATCAACTTTTCCGGGGCGGCACGGTGGCATAATGGTTGGCATGTTCTCCTCTCAGTGCTAGGGATTCCCGGTTTGAATCCCGATCTAGGTAGGATTTCCATGTTCTCCCTGTGTCTGCGTGGGTTTCCTCCGGGTTCTCCGGTTTCCTCCCGCAGTCCAAAAACATGGCTCAAGGTCAATTGAATTCTCCAAATTGCCCCATACAGAGTGATAGTCCAATAGATTGGCACCCTGTTCGGCCCTTGAAACGTTCTCCCCTGGATGGATATAGGGAACCCCCTCGCGACCCTAGTGTTGGATAAAATGGAAGATAATGGATGGATGGATGGATCCACGTTTCCTTAAACACCACCAAGAGCATTTCATTAATCGATGTGACGCTTCCCCATAAATGACTGAGGTCACAAAAATCCTCAAACGAAGACGTCAGGGCAGCAGCGTGGACGATCGGACGCCGTTTAAAGACATATAAGGCGGAGTCGAGGACACGAGGAAGGTAACTGATGCACCCATCTCAGGTTCCTCTAATGGAATGCTCGCAGGGATTTAAAGAAAGGTGAGACCCATCTGCGGTAACGAGGAACGTTAAGATTGGTTTTGTGCGTTATATAGAAAAGCTCAGCTCTAACTGATTTGTTGATTTATTAAAGATTTACAAATCTAACGATAGAGACGTGTATACAGGGATCGTGAGCTGGAGTTTCCATAAAGGAATATAAAGCTGGTGGAGCTCTTAAAAATGAAGGGCATTAAAGCCCCCGACGTCTCCATTTATTCCAGCCAGGAGTTTCAGATCAGTAACGAACTCCTGCGTGAAGGGAGAGCCTGGGGACAGTGGGTCTATAAAGTCAGAGAAGGGAACTTTTATATTAGCAGTGTCAATCGTATGAAGGGTTTCGAACCCATTCTCATCAAAACCACCATATAAAGTGTTTTGAGAACTTTCTGGATCTTCGTTGGGCAAAGGCGCATCATTGGAGTAGCTGGAGAACATGGGTGAGCTGTCCGGCAGCATGCTGTCCTCAATCAGGTCCGGAAGAGGGTCTTGGAGGAAGAGAGAGAGAGAGAGAGAGAGAGAGAGAGAGAGAGAGAGAGTTGGCGTGAATGGTACATTTATGATGGATTATAAAACCACACAAAGTTAATGCTTACAATTCATGCAAAAGATTAAGAATAGAAATGAAGGTGGGAGGGGGGGGGGGTACAGTGGTGTAGTGGTTAGCACATCAGCCTCTCAGCGCTGGAGATCCAGGTTCGAATCCCAATCTTTTCCATGTCCATGTGGGGTTTTCCCTGTGTTCTCCAGGATGCTCTAAATAACCCCTATATAGTGTGTGTCTGTAATAGATTGCCCCCCTGTCTTGGAACCCTAGAAAGGTTCTCCCCTGGATGGGCATGGGGAACCCACCCCTCCCCCAGGATCAAGCGGAAGATAATGAGATGAGATGAGAAGGACAGGACAGAACAGGTGAGATCATGATGGAAGTTCTGTCACTGATGCAAAGATTGATTTGTGAAATTGATTTATTGATGCTTCTGTTAAAATCGTATGAAATCCGCAATTAAACTGTGAAACTGACAGAATGAATGTGGAAAGATTACCAACACTCACAAAAACCTTTGTCTTTCTTAACACACGGACGTTTCAACTGCGAAAGATGACCTGACATCCGCGTCTAGAGGGTTTTTCTCTAACCATAAAGACCTGCGACTGCGTCTGAAGCCAGGTTTTGGTCTTAGTGTGGGGTCTCACATATCGTTACAGCACAGGGCAACCGTTGCCAAGTGCGGAGCTGACTCTTTTTCTGGCGCTGAATGCAGTGCACATAGCGCCACCACTCAGCAGAGTGCAGTCAGTCACATCCCCATCCTGGTCCTTTTTTATTAAACCCACGGATGTTGGAAATTGTAACGTTGGGGCCACGTGTTGGACCGAAGCATCAGCGCAGAAGCGAGCTGTTGGGTAACTACGGCGTGAACAAAAAAAAAATAAAATAAATAAATGAATAAATAAATAAATAAATAAAAAGGATGGCATGGTGGCTTAGTGATTGGCATGTTCTCCTCTCAGCACTAGGGATTCCCTGTTCGAATCCCAATCTGGGTGGAGTTTCCATGTTCTCCCCGTGTCCACGTGGGTTTCCTCTTTTGATTTCCTCCCACAGTCCAAAAACATGGATCAAGTCAATTGAATTCTCCAAATTGCCCCATATAGAGTGTGTCTGTGTGAGTGAGTGTGTATCCAGTGATGGATTGGCGTCCTGTCCTGGGTGTATCTGCCCAGCGCCCGAGACGTTCTCCACTGGATGGACATGTGGGACCCCCCCCGCGACCCTAATAGAGGATAAAGTGGAAGATGATGGATAAATGAATAAATAAATCAAAAGTGTGGCACGGTGGCTTAGTGGTTGGCATGTTCTCCTCTCAGCACTAGGGATTCCCGGTTCAAATCCCCATCTGGGTGGAGTTTCCATGTTCTCCCCGTGTCTGCGTGGGTTTCCTGTGGGTTCTCCGATTTCCTTCCACAGTCCAAAAACATGGATCAAGTCAATTGAGTTCTCCAAATTGCCCCATATAGAGTGTATGTCTGTGTGAGTGAGTGATTGTGTGTCCAGTGATAGATTGGCGTCCTGTCCTGGGTGTATCTGCCCAGAGCCCGAGACGTTCTCCCTTGGATGGGCATGGGGGAACCCCCCCCCCCCCCCCCCCCCACCCCCCCCCCCCCCGCGACCCTAATAGAGGATAAAGCGGAAGATAATGGATGGATGGACTGAATATAAATAAAAACATAGGACCGAACTGAAACAGTCCCCCAAAGACACACACTCTAAATGAGCGTGCACACAAACACAAGCCACGCCCCCAAGCCTGACTCAACACTGACACGCATTGCCAATTTTAGGAACGCACCCAAAATAACCCCGGTAAACACGAGGGGGAAGAAAACAAACAGAACCGGTTCAGCTCATACCTGAGATATCTGTCGTCCTGAACACAGGACACAGACACCACCCCACAAGAACCACAGAGGAGCCATGAAGGGTTTAGAACCGGCGCCTGAACCACAGTGTAGACTGAGCACCAGCGTTCCTCAGGGTTCCACACTGGGTTCCATTGGGGCACATGGCTCACGGAGGGAATGGAAACGGGTAGCAGAATAAGACGGGCTGCTGGAGCGTCCACTCCCTGCATACTATTAGACATATCTAACCACAATGCTTGGCCTTATGGGTACAAAAACAATGACTGTGCCCCGCCAAGGTATGGTACTATTTGTTTATAGGGGTTAAATGCTATTCATGTTTTCATTGAAAAGAATCTAGAGGGCGCTGTCCTATAGCACGAGCCACGTCCAGCTGCGACCTTTACAATTACAGTAGCTGCAGTAAAGGTTTAACCTTAGTTATCATGAAAACCTTAATATGTTTACTGTGCTTATTCTGTGCTCAGCGATTAATTATTACTGTGATTCACATCTACGACTCGAAAATGTCCAACACGTTGCCATAGAAACATCCAAGACAAGATATTTGTGAGGTCCTTAGAATTAACACTATACACACACTCACCGGCCATAGTTCCACACTCAGTGTGTGTTTTTAGTTCCACTGATCATATAGATGGACTTTGTAGTTCTACAATTCCATTCTGTAGTCCATCTGTTCCTCTACATATTTTGTTAGACCACTTTAGTATGTTCTCTGATAATCAGGACCCACAGAGGAGGTATTAGGGTGCTGGATTCTCAGTACTACAGTGACTGACATGGTGGTGCAGGTGTGTGAGTGGATCAGACACAGCAGTGCTGCTGGACAGAGAACAGTCCACCAATCAGAACATACAGGGGTCGGATCCACTCGTACCATCACCCACCACCCTAATAATACAGGTATTATTAAGGTGGTGGATGATGGTACGAGTGGATCCGACCCCTGTGGGGTCCAGTTCATCAGAGAACATACTAAAGCAGACATAACAGTATGTAGAGGAACAGATGGACTACAGAATGGAACTGTATGTATGAACTACAAAGTCCATCTATACGGTAAGCGGAGGAACGACGTGCTGTATCTAATAAAATGGCCGGTGTGTGTATATGTATATAATGATAAAGCAAACATGAGAGTGATGAGAGGGTTACAGGACTGTTAATCAGAACAGTGATACGTGAAGGGATGAAGGGCCCTTCCAAAGGGATTTCGAGAACCAGAACATCAGAGAATGAGGGATAGCGATTACATGAATCGGAGACGGCCAAACATTCAACATAAGAGCGACAGGTTGTTATGGCAGCCGTGGACAGGAGGAGACAGTTCATCTGCAGGATGCATCATAAGATCTGTGAGACAGTGAGACAGGACTCACCATTGTTCTGAGCACACTGCTCAGGTGCTGGCGCTTCAGACACACTCGAACCCCCATTCCTGTTGCAACCAAGCACACAGTACCAATTACAGTCCAGAACACAGCACCCCCCCGAGGAAGGTGACAGCCGCCTCAATGTACCGACATGCGCTAGAAAATCATTTCTATTAATAATGCAACCTCAGCATTATTTTAAATGTTGTTTTAAATAGCCGGCACGGCAGGTACGAAAGTGCGACGGGGATAAGAGTCACGAATAGAAAATTAATCGCTGCTTAAGAGGTCGTCAGGGGTCAGAAACCTGTTACATTTACATTACATTTGGTCATTTATTGGACGCTTTTATCCAAAATGACTTACAAGGTGAGCACAGGGTTAATTACACCATAAGGGTCTTGCTCAAGAACCCACAATGGTAACTACAGTGGACCTGGGATTTGAACCCCCAACCTTCAGATTGATAGACCAACACCCTGACCACTGAACTATCACTCCCTTCTGTTTGAACCTGAGAGCCACCTTAAAATAACACAAATACAAAAAAGGTTCACCTTTAATGGAATTATTAATACTAATATATATATATCCATGTTTTTGAACTGTGGGAGGAAACCCACGCAGACACGGGGAGAACATGGAAACTCCACCCAGATTGGGATTCGAACCAGGAATCCCTAGCACTGAAAGGAGAACATGCCAAACCACTAAGCCACCATGCCGCCAGTGATATAAATGATATATTATATAGTACTAATTTAATACATTTATGGTCGTGTACTTTTAAATATGGCATGATAAAATAGGGCGGCACGGTGGGTTAGTGATTAGCATGTTCTCCTCACGGTTCGAATCCCAATCTGAGTGGAGTTTCCATGTCCTCCCCGTGTCCGCGTGGGTTTCCTGCGGGTTCTCCGGTTTCCTCCCACAGACCAAAAACATGGATCAAGGTCAAGTGAGTTCTCCAAATTGCCCCATATAGAGTGTGTCTGTGTGAGTGAGTGTGCCCAGTGATAGATTGGCGTCCTGTCCTGGGTGTAACTGCCCAGCGCCCGAAACGTTCTCCCCTGGATGGGCATAGGGAACCCCCCCCCGCGACCCTAATATAGGATAAAGTGGGAGATAATGGATGGATGGATGTTAAAATAAAGTAGTTCTACTTTATTTATACCATATTCACTCAAACTAGTTTGGAAATCTGGCTGGCTGTCCATCCATCAGTCATCACTGCACGTCAACCGAGATCCGCAGTGATGATTAATAATACACTGACATTTAAAACATTCCTTTAGAATAATACTCAAGCCTCCAGCTCTGTGACCTACGTCTTGGGCACCCCCTGGTTTAAACTAGATTCTTCTGCAGTCTGCAGCATTCTGAGCGTAAGCCACAAGCTGAATACAACGACAACAAGCTGCAGTGTTTAGAAGCTGAACAAAGGAGATCAACATCAAAAAACAAAACGAACAAAAGACGTCTGCGGAAGAATGTCATTGAACGATTCCCCACCCATTAATCATCCTCTCTTAATCACATTAATCACACGACATCCTCTAAAAACATGTCTCTTTATTAAAAGTATTTAACCTGCTATTTTAGTTTCCTTTGTAAAATCAATTTCTAGTACTAGGTTATTAATATGGTGGCATGGTGGCTTAGTGGTTAGCATGTTCTCCTCTCAGCACTAGGGATTCCTGGTTCCAATCCCCATCTAGGTGAAGTTTCCATGTTCTCCCCGTGTCCGCGTGGGTTTCCTCCCGGTTCTCCGGTTTCCTCCCACAGTCCAAAAACATGGATCAAGGTCAATTGAATGCTCCAAATTGCCCCATATAGAGTGTGTCTATGTGAGTGAGTGAGCTCAGCAATAGATTGGCGTCCTGTCCTGGGTGTATCTGCCCAGCGCCTGAAATGTTCTCCCCTGGATGGGCAGGGGGAACCCCGCCGCCACCCTAGTGGATGATAAAGCGGAAGATAATGGATGGTACAAGGTCCGCACCCTGTTCCTGAAGCTCCAAATTGCCCCATATAGATTGTGTGTGTGTGAGTGAGTGTGTGCCCAGTGATAGATTGGCGTCCTGTCCTGGGTGTATCTGCCCAGCGCCCGAAACGTTCTCCCCTGGATGGGCATGGGGAACCCCCCTGCGATTCTAGTACAGGATAAAGTGGAAGATAATGGATGGATGGATGTTATTAATAGAGGGAGAACATGCCACTTTGTCACCATTGTTGTGGCATTGAAGTAACTTCAACTATTTTTAACCTGTCATCGGTTTACCACTGTTCCTTCCTTGGATGAGGTTACATTGATACTGACCCCTGCAGACCGGCACACCGCACAAGAGCTGCAGATTTTCAGACGATCCGATTCGGCCGTCTAACCATCTGAATGAAGAGGTTGTCCACTCAAATCCTCAGACTTCAACATTTTTATTTTTCTAAACTTAACTTTGAGGTTAAAGCATTCACTTGTGTCTTTAGTAGGGGTGTCTTCAACTAAGGATTTTCATAGTCGAATCTGATTCGTCAGATTTTCCCTATAGTCGAATCAGTTAAAATTTCACCACAAGATGGCGCTATAAGCGTGGTTTTTAAAAAGTTTTTTTTTTTATATTTTACTTGTTTTTCTAACAAAAGAAAACCTTTTTTTTGTTTTTGTTTTTTTTTTCTTCTAGAAATTAGGATGATTTTATTTGACAAAAGGCTACATACATAACGAAAACAAAGACAATTCATGTAAAAACTAATGCTTAGCAGCAGCCATGGGCACCCCATGTGGGCAAAATGGTACATTCGACTATGAGGTTCTTAGTCGACTACGGTTCTCCGAATCGAATCGTCGAATCCGCGAATATTGCAGTTCACCCATAGTCTTTAGGTATCCCACCCACATCATTACAATACGATGTGCAGCGTCAAGTGTTCATGTGATGACACCAACATCACGGACTAGAACCTAAACTGGTAGCCAACAGATTCCACATATTAAGGTGCACTTATTTTTAAATAATTAATTTTGATGCTTAAATTAATCTACATTACATTTAGGGGTGCTAAAAAAAATCGATTCTTCAAAGGATCGCGATTCGTAGTCCTGGCGATTCTGAATCGATTCAAAATGCCCAAGAATCGATTTTTTAAAAAAAGCGTTTAAGTTTTATTTTTGGCGCCCCCTCCCGAGCGTACTGAATATCGCATTACGTATCCGCTCGGCCACCGTACAGCAAGCTTGTTAACCAGCTCCCGTCGTCTGAATGGAGTCCGCTAGCATGGAGCAGGGGAGAGAGCGGGAATCGACACCCCGTCGTCGTTAAAAGCCGGCGTTTGGCTTTTAAAGCCAGGAACATAGAGCTCGACATGAGAACAACTGTTTACAAAGAGTGTAAAATGAAATCGAGGTAGTTTGGAAATACGACAAATGCGCAAGCCTGTTTGTCATGAAATCTACCTGAACTACAAGAAATTTAAAATCATTTTAATATTTAAGGTTAAGTTTTGAAAATGTAGCGAATGTTGGTGCAATATAGTTAAAAAGACTGAAGTATGGATTTTATTTTTAATGTTTTAAAGATTTACAGAATCTAAATGCACTCTGACTGTAAAGTCTGGATTTTAGTTTGGATTAAAGGTTAATGCACCATGGTAAACTTTTGTATTATTATATTTAGAATTATTTGGTCATTAATGGGGCGGCATGGTGTCTTAGTGGTTGGCATGTTCTCCTCTCAGCACTAGGGATTCCCGGTTCGAATCCTAATCTGGGTGGAGTTTCCATGTTCTCTCCGTGTCCGTGTGGGTTTCCTCCGGGTTCCTCCCACAGTCCAAAAACATGGATCAAGGTCAACTGAATTCTCCAAATTGCCCCATATAGTGTGTGTCTGTGTGAGTGAGTGTGGGGCGGCACGGTGGCTTAGTGGTTGGCATGTTCTCCTCTCAGCGCTAAGGATTCCCAGTTCGAATCCCAATCTGGGTGGAGTTTCCATGTTCTCCCCGTGTCCGTGTGGGTTTCCTCCGGGATCCTCCCACAGTCCAAAATCATGGATCAAGGTCAATTGAATTCCGTTCGTCATGACATCACTCTGAACTGCAAGTAATTTAAAATCATTTTAAAAATTTAAGGTTACGTTTTGAAAATGTAGCGAATGTTGGTGCAATATAGTTAAAAAGACTGAAGTATGGATTTTATTTTTAATGTTTTAAAGATTTGCTGAATCTAAATGCACTCTGACTGTAAGTCTGTATTTTAGTTTGGATTAAAGGTTAATGCACCATGGTAAACTTTTGTATTAATATATTTTGAATTATTTGGTCATTGATGGGGCGGCACGGTGGCTTAGAGGTTAGCATGTTCTCCTCTCAGTACTAGAGATTCCCGGTTCGAATCCCAATCTTGGTGGAGTTTCCATGTTCTCCCCGTGTCCGTGTGGGTTTCCTCCGGGTTCTCCGGTTTCCTCCCACAGTCCAAAAACATGGATCAAGTCAATCGAGTTCTCCAAATTGCCCCATATAGAGTGTTTATGCGTGCGTGAGTGTGTGCCCAGTGATAGATTGGCACCATGTCCTGGGCATGGGGAACCCCCCCACGACCCTAATATAGGATAAAAGCGGGAGATAATGAATGGATGAATGTTCATTGATGGATGTTTTTTATGTAAGAAAAATTCAGGCAGCTAAGCGAACCTAACACTGCTCATTTTAATTTAGCGCAATCCTATTTTTATATAAATATAAAATGATGCAGAAAGATTTGATACAGGAAGAAACCTAAAGTATTGTTTTAAATAAATGTTCTATTTGTTTACATCGTCATTTCATCTCGTCAATCACATCATTTAAAATAAATTTATAGACCATTTGAACTGAAAAATCGATTCTGAGTCGAATCGAATCGCCAGACACAGAGATTCGCACCCCTAGTTATTGTTCACTGAAGCTATTGTCATCTCATATATCATTATTTATACAAACATGTGTATATGCACCTTTCCAAGGTTACTATGGAACCTCGCCGTACGATGTGGTAATAGTAACTTGAAGTTTAGTTGGATAACAAACATCAGAATGTTAATTTCAGAAATTCAACTTACTCTTTTGAGACGAAGACAAGCTTGGTCTTGATGTACTTTATGTAGGGACTCTCCTCTGAAACACACAGACGAAATGAGGGTTACATCATTTAGCTTAGAGCATGTGTACACAACGCCGGAGAAGAAAGCCTCGGTTGTGGTTCTACTGCGATTTCATCAGAACTCAAAGTGGTTTTGTGTAGACGCCAAACATTCATCCATTATCTTTATCCTCTATTAGGGTCGTGGGGGGGTTCCCCATGCCCATCCAGAGGAGAACATTTCGGGCGCTGGGCAGATAGACCCAGGACAGGACGCCAATCTATCGCTGGGCACACGCTCACTCACACAAACACACTCTATATGGGGCAATTTGGAGAGTTCAATTGACCTGATCCATGTTTTTGGACTGTGGGAGGAAACCGGAGAACCCGGAAGAAACCCACGCGGACACGGGGAGAACATGGAAACTCCACCCAGATGGGGATTCGAACCGGGAATCCCTAGTGCTGAGAGGAGAACATGCTAACCACTAAGCCATGCCGGCTGCGAAGGAGAATCAGTGTTTGAATTTATCTCCAGTGCTAATTGATTATATCAAAGGCAGCACATCGAAACCTTTAAATCATATAATTACGAGACAAAACAAAGACAGTTCGACTGGGAAAGGAAATTACAGGGTTCTTCGACGGTGACGAAGAACCC
>JAFMOC010000579.1:0-27500 GCA_019802505.1 Corydoras sp. C115 | reverse complement strand
TTCAGCCTTGGGGTTTATAATATATGTTATATAATAAAGGGTTGTTGTGTTGCTACTAGGGGTGCAGAAAAAAATCGATTCTTCAAAGAATCGCGATTCGTAGTCCTGGCGATTCTGAATCGATTCAACTTGATGGCTGGGGTCAAAATACAGGGACCTAAAAGCAATGAAGGTTAAGGGCCTTACTCAAGGGCCCACATTGGTAACTTCAGTTACATGGGATTTGAACCCACAACCTTCAGATTGACAGCCCAACACCCCGACCACTGAGCTACCACACCCTCAATAAAAGAAATAAGTCAATTCTATTGTCTTACTACTGCTGAATTAATACAAGATTTAGAACTCTCAAAGATTTAGAACTCTCCATCCTGTCTATGCTGATGATATACAAAGAACTCCATTATTTTCTGCTTTATCCTCTATTAGGGTCGCGGGGGGTTCCCCATGCCCATCCAGGGGAGAACGTTTCGGGCGCTGGGCAGATACCCAGGACAGGACGCCAATCTATCACTGGATCCACACATTGACAAACACTCTATATGGGGCAATTTGGAGAACTCAGTTGACCTTGATCCATGTTTTTGGACTGTGGAAGGAAACCGGAGAACCCGGAGGAAACCCACGCAGACACGGGGAGAACATGGAAACTCCACCCAGATTGGGATTCGAACCGGGAATCCCTAGTGCTGGGAGGAGAACATGCCAACCACTAAGCCACCATACTAATTATGAGTTTTATTAATGAATTCCACTCACTATAAAGATTCAATTTGTTGTTCAACAACATACGTTTTTGTGATCACAAGATCCGTTCCTCGAGGTAGCGAAATCCAGTCCTCGTGATAACGAAGAACGTCTCTCGCGATACCGCTGAATATATTTCGAGATAACGATGTCTGTTTTTCGCAAATAGGTCGTTCGTTTTACGAGATAACGTCGTATGTTTTTCGGGATAACAACGTACGTTACTCTTGAAAACGACGTACGTTTTTTGCGAGTACAGCGTACGTTTCTCGGAAAAACGTCGCTTAATTCTCGAGTTAATGACATTCGTTTGGCATGATAACGACGTACGTTTCTCGCAGTAATGACATTCATTACTTGCAATAACGTACGTTTTTCATGACAACGAAGCATACGTCTCGAGATAACGACGTTTATTCCCTGCGAGAATGACGTCTGGTTCGGCTGGAAAACAAACATAACTTAAGCTCGCAAAGTTTTCCATCACGGTACACAGTCCAAACCCTCCGGCTTCGATCTTATCATTCGACTAACGGAACTCCATCCATCCATCCATTATCTTCAGCTTTATCCTCTATTAAAAGGATAAAGGGGGGGGGGGGGGTGACTGTGGCAGTCGACTATAGGGAAAATCTGATGAATCAGATTTGACTATGAAAATCCTTAGTTGAAGACACCCCTAGTTTGGAATGACCCATGCGGCATCTTGTGTAAACGGTCTGATCTGATGTTGAGTTGTGTTTGTGGATTGTCCGTTTTAAAAATGGTTGGATTTCATGCAGTTTGTTGTTAGTTTTTGGTCCCACTCTTCTTGCCTTTTGGTTTTGATGAAGAGCTTTATAGTGTAGTACCCTAGTAGAGGTCTATAGCTGTCCTACATTATCATAGCTGTCCTACACTGTTGGTCCCCCACTGAGTCTTGGTCCTCACAAGGTTTCTTCCTTAAATAACAACATAACGGAGTTTTTTCTGTCCACTGTCGCTTCAGCTTGCTCTTTGGGGGTTTAAAGGCTTTTCATTCTGTAAAGCTGCTTTGTGACAATGTACTGTTGTAAAAAGCTCTCTATAAATAAATAACTTGACTTGAACTTAGAGGATAAAGTGGGAGATAATGGAATGGAATGGATTCTGATGGTATTCAGGTGTCTGGTGTTTATAACCTCTGTTAAAACAGCTCATGGATTTTTAAGACACTTAAATGTCTGTGGACTGGTCCGTACCTTATGGTCATTGCAGAGCATGTTGAACCACAGCACGGACGCCCAGGCGCTCTGCTGCTGGCTGGAATTAGAGATCACAATCACAGGCAGAGCGTCGGTCTAAAAACGGAGACGAAAAACATACAGCAGGGTGAGTATATCAGAGGGAATCGCTCGAAATGATTCAAACATATGAGGAATTACCTCCAGAGACGCCGAAACACCATGCAGATCGAACTGGGTCTCAAAGTGTATGGTGTGGAGCTCCTCGGTGACGCTCAGAGACAGCTGGAGACACAGGGACAAACAAATAGCTTATAGACATGCTTTACATGATATATCAAGCTGGTGGCACGTTGGTTTAGTGCTTTGAATGTTCTCCTCTCATCACTAGTGATTCCCAGTTCGAATCCCCATCTGGGTGGAGTTTCCATGTTCTCCCCGTGGAGTTTCCTCCAGGTTCTCCGGTTTCCTCCCACAGTCCAAAAACATGGATCAAGGTCACTTGAGTTCTCCAAATTGCCCCATATAGAGTCTGTGTGTGAGAGTGTGTGCCCAGCGATAGATTGGCATCCTGTCCTGAGTGTATCTTATCTGCCCAGCACCCGAAACGTTCTTCAATGGATGGGCATAAGAACCCCACCCCCCACAAGCCCCAAGCCCCACAATAGGATAAGGCGAAAAAAAAGCAAAAAATAATGAATTAATTTGGGCGGCACGGTGGCTTAGTGGTTAGCATGTTCTCCTCTCAGAGCTAGGGATTCCCGGTTCAAATCCCAATCTGGGTGGAGTTTCCATGTTCTCCCCGTGTCCACGTGGGTTTCCACTGGGTTTTCCGGTTTCCTCCCACAGTCCAAAAACATGGTGAAGTCAATTGAGTTCTCCAAATTGCCCCATATAGAGTGTGTCTGTGTGAGTGAGTGTGTGTCCAGTGATAGATTGGCGTCCTGTCCTGGGTGTATCTGCCCAGCGCCAGAAACTTTCTCCCCTGGATGGGCATGGGGAACACCCTCCCCCCCCGCAACCCTAATAGAGGATAAAGCGGAAGATGATGGATGGATGGAATTAATTAATTTCCATTATAAAGAATGTTTGTGTGTGTGAGTGAGATGGATTGGCACCCTGTCCTGGGTGTATCTGCCCAGTGCCCAAAACATTCTGCACTAGTTGGTCATGGGCACCCCCAACTCACAGTACAGAACCATTGTGACGTCAACAACAGAATTAAAATGTAACCTCTTTATATTGTGCTTTTTTTTTTTTTTTAAGTTGGCCGAAAGCGTTGAAACAAAAACTAATAAACTCACATCGTTAATCCCCTTTCCTCCGGCTCCAACCTTCTGCTCTTTCAAAGTCTAAAACACATTAAACATACCTTTAAAAACATGATAGCAGGGTCACAGAACACAAAACAAATCAATAAAGAAGGATTACCAAATGTCTGAAGTCTGCCACCATGCCACCGTTCATGCTGTCGGACATATTCAGGGCTTTTGTACAAGTTCCCAGAACATTAAACCTGCGGTACCTAAAAAGTGAACAAAACATGGTTCCATTAACCGAATGCATGGAACATAAAGAGTTATTCAGATTCAAATGTTTTCAGTGCCTTACCCTTTTATATTTGGAGCCTCCCTGAAACACAATGAAACGCAGGTGAGGTTAATATCTTTATTTACAATTTTTTTTTAAATCAGGACATCTGTATCTCACATAAAACACTTTTATTTAGAAAAATTTACATGATGGTGTAGCGCAGTGGTGTCCACACTTTTCTGGCCCGAGATCTACTTTTCCATTGGACAGGTCATCGAGATCTACCACGGTCAATAATTTTTTTAGGTTTTTATATTGAAACCTGTTTACACACATCATGTTAATATTGGGGGGGCACGTTGGCTTCGTGGTTGGCATGTTCTCCTCTTAGCACTAGGGATTCCCGGTTCAAATCCCAGGTGTAGTTTCCATGTTCTCCCCGTGTCCGCGTAGGTTTCCTCCGGGTTCTCCGGTTTCCTCCCACAGTCCAAAAACATGGATCAAGTCAAGTGTGTTCTCCAAATTGCCCCATATAGAGTGTGTCTGTGTGAGTGAGTGTGTGTCCAGTGATAGATTGGCGTCCTGCCCTGGGGGTATCTGCCCAGCGCCTGAAACGTTCTTCCCTGGATGGGCATGGGGAACCCCCCCGCGACCCTAATAGAGGATAAAGCAGGAGATAATGGATGGATAGATGGTCAGTGATGGGGCGGCACTGTGGTTTAGTGATTAGCATGTTCTCCTCTCAGCGCTAGGGATACCCGGTTCAAATCCCAGGTGTAGTTTCCATGTTCTCCCCGTGTCTGCGTGTCCTCCGGGTTCTCCGGTTTCCTCCCACAGTCCAAAAACATGGATCAAGTCAATTGAGTTCTCCAAATTGCCCCATATAGAGTGTGTCTGTGTGAGTGAGTGTGTGTCCAGTGATAGATTGGTGTCCTGTCCTGGGTGTATCTGCCCAGCGCCCGAAACGTTCTCCCCTGGATGGGCATGGGGAACCCCCCCCACGACCCTAATAGAGGATAAAGCGGAAGATAATGGATGGAAGAAGGAAACAGTATTTACCTGTCAATGGACACTGTGACCTTCATGGCATGGTTGAGTTCAGGGACCTTAAACAGAAACCTGCCAACAAAACACCACACATCAGAACTGCAACCTTTTTTTTTTATTGACGCTGATTTTATAACGTTCACTGCACAACATACCCATTTATAGGGTTTATTAATCTTATCCTGTATCTGTAAGTTGAGTAAACACACGTTAATGCACTTTTAAAGGTTAAAGTGATAAGTGATACGTTCTCACCTGGTTTTGACGGAGAACTGGACATTAGTACGCAGCACAAGAGGACCTCGACCCTGCGGCATGGAGGGCTGTGTCTCCACCACGAAAGCACTAAAGTCAACACAGAGCATTTACCTTATTTTACATCTCACCCATTAACACAGCGTAACAGACCTTGAATGCCACTGCATTCAAGTAACTCTGATATTCCAGCCATCCATTATCTTCCGTTTTATCCTCTATTAGGGTCACGGGGGGGTTCCCCATGCCCATCCAGGGGAGAACGTTTCGGGCGCTGGGCAGATACACCCAGGGCAGGGCGCCAATCTATCACTGGGCACACACTCACTCACACAGACACATTCTATATGGGGCAATTTGGAGAACTCAATTGACTTGATCCATGTTTTTGGACTGTGGGAGGAAACCGGAGAACCCGGAGGACATGCAGACATGGGGAGGACATGGAAACTCCACCCGGGATTTGAACTGAGAATCCCTAGTGCTGAGAGGAGAACATGCTAATCACTAAACCACAGCGCCGCCCCATCACTGACCATCCATCCATCCATCATCTTCTGCTTTATCCTCTATTAGGGTCGCGGGGGGGTTCCTCATGCCCATCCAGGGGAGAACGTTTCGGGCGCTGGGCAGATACACCCAGGACAGGGCGTCAATATATCCCTGGACACACACTCACTCACACAGACACACTCTATATGGGGCAATTTGGAGAACTCAATTGACTTGATCCATGTTTATGGACTGTAGGAGGAAACCCACGAGGAAACCCACGCGGACACGGGGAGAACATGGAAACTCCACCCAGATTGGGATTCGAACTGGGAATCCCTAGTGCTGAGAGGAGAATGTACTAACCACCGCTCCGCCCACTGTTCATAATCCTTAGAATTAAATGGGAATCTGACTTGGACGAACCAATAAGCAGTTCTTATGGTCTGCTTTAAACCAGAGGGGTGTAAGATAGCAATGAGCATCACGGCGCGCCTTGCGCAGGGTGAACGATAGGACCCTGAATCTAAATAGGCTTAGTAGTGGTGGCTTAGTGGTTAGCATGTTCTCCTCTCAGCACTAGGGATTGCCGGTTCAAATCCCAATCTGGGTGGAGTTTCCATCTGGGTGTATCTGCCCAACGCCTGAGACGTTCTCCCTGGATGGGCATGGGGAACCCCCCTGGGACCCTAGTGGAGGATAAAGAAGAAGATAATGGATGGATGGAAGGTATTAGGAACAGCTTAACTCGTATAATTCTACTCCACTAGAAAAATAAATGGGAATCAAACACCCATTTGAACTATATATATATATATATATATATATATATATATATATATATATATATATATATATATATATATATAGGGCGGCATGGTGGCTTAGTGGTTGGCATGTTCTCCTCTCAGCACTAGGGATTCCCGGTTCAAATCCCCATCTGGGTGGAGTTTCCATGTTCTCCCCGTGTCCGCGTGGGTTTCCTCCGGGTTCTCCGGTTCCCTCCCACAGTCCAAAAACATGGATCAAGTCAATTGAGTTCTCCAAATTGACCCATATAGAATGTGTTTGTGAGTGAGTGTGTGCCCAGTGATAGATTGGCATCCTGTCCTGGGTGTATCTGCCCAGCGAAACGTTCTACCCTGGATGGGCACGGGAAACCCCCCCGCGACCCAAATATAGGATAAAGCGGAAGCCTCTCGGGTTGCCCCCCCCCCCAACTCTAGTCCCTAATATGGGATTAAACAGAAGACAATGATATGGGCTACAACAAATAATATAAAATAAACTTTAAAAACAGCTACTATCATTAGTATATTAAAAAGCATTGTGATGTGCATGTTTGTTCTAGTTTGTGTTCCGTGCAGAACCCATCAGCTGTCCAGCTGATTAAACCATGAAAAATACATCATCCTATTCAATAAAATGTCCCATGTACAGCTTTTATAAAGCTCTAGAGCCTTTAGTGCATTAGATATGAAACATAAAACAGAGGCAGCGCCAGGTGTGGATCAGGTTTCATACATGACCTCTGTGTGTGTGTGTGTGTGTGTGTGTGTGTGTGTGTGTGTGACCGCACCTGACCCTCTTTGTGTTACCTTTTCAGCAGAGTTATTATCAGTGAGTAAACTTGCTCCTGGAGTCGGGGCTGTTCGTTCTTGATGGGGTCGTCATCATAGCTTAGCTTCACCTGCAGCTCCTCCAGCTTCTGCAGAAACTTGCGCAGCTGGAACATTCCGTCTCCCACCTGCATGAACCTGTCAGAAGAAAACTTATAATTACAATCAACCAAAAAAAAAAGGATTAAATAGTTATATCAGGTTGCATTCCAGGCTGTATCTGGTTGCCTGAAGGCCCGTCATCGCAAATTAAATTTGGCAAAAACAGAGCTTCTTCCAAAATTCCAGCTAAACCCACAATCCAGCATGACCTGACCTGACCTGACCTGACCTGACCAAATTTATGACTCTACAATCTCTCCATCCGGCGGCACAGTGGCTTAGTGGTTGGAATGTTCTCCTCTCAGCGCTAGGGATTCCCGGTTCGAATCCTAATCTGGGTGGAGTTACCATGTTCTCCCCGTGTCCATGTGGGTTTCCTCCAAGTTCTCCGGTTTCCTCCCACAGTCCAAAAACATGGATCAAGGTCAATTGAAATCTGCAAATTGACCCATATAGAGTGTGTCTGTGTGAGTGAGTGTGTGTACAGTGATAGATTGGTGTCCTGTCCTGGGTGTATCTGCCCAGCGCCCGAAACGTTCTCCCCTGGATGGGCATGGGGAACCCCCCCGCGACCCTAATAGAGGATAAAGCGGAAGATAATGAATGAATTAATGAATGAATGAATCTCTCCATCCCACTCGGTCCGTAACCTTGGTTTCATAATTGACTCACATCAGGTCATTTAAACAATAAGCCCGTCCCCATGCCCATCCAGGGGAGAACGTTTCGGGCGCTGGGCAGATACACCCAGGACAGGACGCCAATCTATCACTGGGCACACACTCACTCACACAGACACACTCTATATGGGGCAATTTGGAGAATCCAATTGACCTTGATCCATGTTTTTGGACTGTGGGAGGAAACCGGAGAACCCGGAGGAAACCCACGCAGATACGGGGAGAACATGGAAACTCCACCCAGATTGGGATTCGAACCAGGAATCCCTAGTGCTGAGAGGAGAACATGCTAACCACTAAGCCACCGTGCCGCCCTCACCATACCTTTCTTATATTTTATATTTCAATTTGTAATATTTTAATTGTATGTATATTTTTTCCTTTATACTTGTAAATATTAAATAATAAAGTAAACCCCATGTCCATCCAGGGGAGAACGTTTCAGGGCGCTGGGCAGATACACCCAGGACAGGATGCCAATCCATCGCTGGGCACACACTTACTCACACAAACACACTGTACTACTGTATATATGGGGCAATTTGGAGAACTCAATTGACCTTGATCCATGTTTTTGGTCTGTGGGAGGAAACCGGAGAACCCGGAGGAAACCCACACGGACACGGGGAGAACATGGAAACTCCACCCAGATTGGGATTCGAACCGGGAATCCCTAGCGCTAAGAGGAGAACATGCCAACCACTAAGCCACCGTGCCGCCCTGCTGTAAGTCGCTTTGAATCTGCTAAATGATTAAAACTAATGTGATGTCACGTGATGTAATGGCGGTACCATTTCTCCAGGGGTTCGAGGTCCGTGTTCTCCGGAGCACCGATGCAGGAGGTCTGCTGTCTTCGTTTCCACTCCTCGACCTCAGTTGTGAGAATACGTATGAGGGGAGCAGCCTCATCCATCACGGATGTGATCTCACTGAGGAACGACTGAAACGGGGGAGAGGAGAGGACGCGACTGCAGACATGTTCATGTCGTGAAGAAAAGAATAAAGTGACGTAAATAAAACCCACCGTTCGAGAGGAGTTCAGCTTGTTGAGCAAAATCTGCAAAATCTGTAACTGTCTGTTCTTTCCACTTCATTGGTTGTGCCTGAAAACATAGTATCACAAAATCTTCATGATCCATTATCTTTATCCTCTATTAGGGTCGGGGGGGGGGGGGGTTCCCCATGCCCATCCAGGGGAGAACGTTTCGGGGCGCTGGGCAGATACACCTAGGACAGGACGCCAATCTATCACTGGACACACACTCACTCACACAGACACACTCTATATGGGGCAATTTGGAGAATTCAATTGACCTTGATCCATGTTTTTGGACTGTAGGAGGAAACCGGAGAACCCGGAGGAAACCCACGTGGACACGGGGAGAACACGGAAACTCCACCCAGATGGTGATTCGAACCGGGAATCCCTAGCGCTGAGAGGAGAACATGCCAACCACTAAGCCACCGTGCCGCCCTAATCTCGTGTGTTTTTTTTATATTTACATTTTCATTATTAAGGCGGCACGGTGGCTTAGTGGTTTGGCATGTTCTCCTCTCAGCACTAGGGATTCCCGGTTTGAATCCCAATCTGGGTGGAGTTTCCATGTTCTCCCCGTGTCTGCGTGGGTTTCCTCCAGGTTCTCCGGTTTCCTCCCACAGTCCAAAAACATGGATCAAGGTCAATTGAAAATTGCCCCATATAGAGTGTGTGTGTGTGAGTGAGTGTTTGCAGTGATGGATTGGCGTCCTGTCCTGGTGTATCTGCCCAGCGCCCGAGACGTTCTCCCCTGGATGGGCATGGGGAACCCCCCCCACAGCGACCCTAATAGAGGATAAAGCAGGGAGATAATGAATGAATTATTATATTCAGGAGCGGCACGCTGGCTTAGTGGTTGGCATGTTCTCCTCTCAGCACTGGGTATTCCTGGTTCGAATCCCAATCTGGGTGGAGTTTCCATGTTCTCCCCGTGTCCGCGTGGGTTTCCTCCGGGTTCTCCGGTTTCCTCCCACAATCCAAAAACATGGATCAAGTCAATTGCCCCATATAGTGAGTGTGAGTGTGTGTGTACAGTGATATATTGGCGCCCTGTTCTGGTGTGTATCTGCCCAGCGCCCGAAACGTTCCCCCTGGATGGGCATGGGGAACCCCAGTAGAGGATAATGCGGAAGGCAATGGATGGATGGATGGATAATGCAATGTAAATGTAGGTGGAAGTTCTCCAAATTGCCTCATATAGAGTGTGTGTGTCTGTGTGTGTGAGTGTGTGCCCAACGATGGATTGACGCCCAGTCCTGGGTGTATCTGCCCAGCGCCCGAGAAACGTTCTCCCCTGGATGGACATGGGGAACACCCCCCCCTCCCCCCCACCACGACCCTAGTAGAGGATGAAGTGGATAATAAGATGAGCTAAAATAAAAGAGGTGCTTCTTACCGTCCATTTTGTGCGTCTGATATTTGAAGTCGAATTCATCTTGCTGCTCTTCTAAACACCTCAGTGAGTGTTCCATCACCTGCCAATCAAACGGTTCCTCAATCTCAACCCTTTATTCCGTAATCTCCTCATAGCACTGAGCTGAGCCATCAGTCAACCACCCACACACCCACGGAGAGAGCGACATACCTGAACTCTGCACCTGAAATCTTTGACGTTCTTCTCCACATGTCGATGGCAGTCTGATTCGGCTGCGCTTTGTTCAACCTGTAACTGCTGCACCTAAAGAAAAAAACACAATCCTTAAATGTTAACATCACCTTTAAACTGAATAAACGGATTGAATCTGATTAAAGGCCAGAAAGTCATAGTTATGTGGAGTGTATGCCTTTAATGACAGGTGTGGGTAAATCACAGCAACAGTTCTGAGTGAAGAAATAACATTTATTAATACAACAGAGGGGCGGCACGGTGGCTTAGTGGTTGGCATGTTCTCCTCTCAGCGCTAGGGATTCCCGGTTCCAATCCCAATCTGGGTGGAGTTTCCATGTTCTCCCCGTGTCCACGTGGGTTTATAGAAGTATAGAAGAATTATAGAAGTATAGCTAAACAATGTCATTTCGAGACGGCCACGCCCATGTCGGGAGATATATTCACATACAGTGTTGCTATTTAAACGACGCAGGCAGAAGGCGGGAAACAAATGACCTTTAGTTTGGGAATGCAAATCTTTACGTTGTAGAAATACTGTATGTGCTTCTGTTTAAAGGCTTTTCATTTCTGTAAAGCTGCTCTGTGACAATGTACTATATAAATAAATTACCGTATTTTCCGGACCATAAGGCGGAGTTTCCATGTTCTCCCCGTGTCTGCGTGGGTTTCCTCCGGGTTCTCCGGTTTCCACCCACAGTCCAAAAACATGGATCAAGTCAATTGAGTTCTCCAAATTGCCCCAGATAGAGTGTGAGTGAGTGTGTGTCCAGTGATAGATTGGCGTCCTGTCCTGGGTGTATCTGCCCAGCGCCCGAAACGTTCTCCTCTGGATGCCTGCCCCCCCCCCCCCCCCCCCCCCGACCCTAATATCGGATAAAGTGGAAGATAATGGAGGAAGATCTGTTAAATGAATAATGTTGAGGTAAATGTATGAGTAGAGGGAAGGAGTAAACAGTAGTTTGCCAACACACCCCACCACCCACCAGCCCCACGCACCACACACACACACACACACACACACACACACACACACACACACACTCACACTCACATAAGCACAGTTTGCATTGTGGGGACTTTTAATAGACGTCCATTTATTTAGTACCGTATTTTCCGGACCATAAGGCGCACCGTACTATAAGGCGCAGTCTGAATTAGGGACTCTATTTCTGTACGGTACTTATTCTGTACGGCAGCGTGTTATAAGACACTCGCTAAAACATACGATCTACAAGAAAAGTAAAGGATGCAAAACGCTGATTTAGAATTGAAGTTTATTCTACTACTTGATAAAACACACATTATTTTAATCACTCTTCTCCCACAAATCCATCAAAGTCCTCGTCTTCTGTGTCTGAATTAAAAAGCTGCACTCCGGGTTCCCTCTCATCGATGTCTGAGTCCGTCTCGTCTCCGGGCGGCCGTTCGGCGACGATGCCGGCTTTCGCGAAAGCTCGGACGACGGTTACAGCAGAACCCTCAGTCCAGGCTTCCACAATCCATTCACAGACGGTGGCGTAACTCGCCCCGCCGCCGCCTCCCGAGTTTTAGTAAACGTGTGTTCACCGTCTATCATCCATCGCTCCCGGTTCCCCATGCCCATCCAGGGGAGAACGTTTCAGGCGCTGGGCAGATACACCCAGGACAGGACGCCAATCTATCGCTGTGCACACACTCACTCACACAAACACACTCTATATGGGGCAATTTGGAGAACTTAATTGACTTGATCCATGTTTTTGGACTGTGGGAGGAAACCGGAGAACCTGGAGGAAACCCACGCGGACACGGGGAGAACATGGTAACTCCACCCAGATGGGGATTCAAACCGGGAATCCCTAGCGCTGAGAGGAGAACATGCCAACCACTAAGCCACCGTGGCGCCCCGTTTACTACTTGTAAATATTAAATGCGTAATAATGCTCATTACGTCCCCTAACAGGTCACATGTTAATGATTCAACGCAGTAACTCCACTGCGTGTCCGAAAACGACGAAGCTTCATCCCACTCATCAACATTCTATGAATTCTTGGGCAATAACAAGCTTTACAACGCGGCAGTGTAATAATAATCCTTATGATTCAGATGATCTGACAGCTTTACGACTGATAACAAATGTTCAACAGGCTGAATATTGAAATGATTTGTTGTTTCAGTAACATCAGATGATCGTATCACGTGGAACCGGTTATCTCAGGGTGCAGTGGTTATGATGCCATTACTTCCTTTAAGGGAACAACCTTTAATATAATACTCTTTGAAGTGCAAAAGTGTTTTGGACAAACCAGTGATGTATGGTGACTGTACAGAATGAACATCCATCCATTATCTTCCACTTTATCCTCTATTAGGGTCGCGGGGGGGGGGGGGGGGGGGGGGGGGGGTTCCCCATGCCCATCCAGGGGAAAATGTTTCGGGAGCTGGGCAGATAGACCCAGGGCAGGAAGCCAATCCATCACTGAGCTCACTCACTCACATAGACACACTCTATATGGGGCAAATTGGAGAACTCAATTGACTTGATCCATGTTTTCGACTGTGGGAGGAAACCGGAGAACCCGGAGGAAACCCACGCGGACACGGGGAGAACATGGAAACTCCACCCAGATGGGGATTCGAACCAGGAATCCCTAGTGCTGAGAGGAGAACATGCCAACCACTAAACCACCGTGCCGCCCCAGAATGAACATCCATACATCCATTATATTCCGCTTTATCCTCTATTACGGTCGCGCGGGGGGGGGTTCCCCATGCCCATCCAGGGGAGAACGTCTCGGGCGCTGGGCAGATACACCCAGGACAGGACACCAATCTATCGCGGAGTTCACTTACACAGACACACTCCATATGGGGCAATTTGGAGAACTCAATTGACTTGATCCATGTTTTTCGACTGTGGGAGGAAACCGGACCACCCGGAGGAAACCCACACGGACACAGGGAGAACATGGAATCTCCACCCAGATTGGGATTCGAACCGGGAATCCCTAGTGCTGAGAGGAGAACATGCTAACCACTAAACCACCGTGCCGCCCCTGAATGAACATCCATCCATCCATTATATTCCGCAATTATCCTCTAGTAGGGTCGGGGGGGGGGGGGGGGGGGGGGGGGGGGGGGGGGGGGGGGGGGGGGGGGGGGGGGGGGGGGGGGGGTGTTCCCCATGCCCATCCAGGGGAGAACGTTTCAGGTGCTGGGCAGATACACCCAGGACAGGGCGCCAATCTATCACTGGGCACACACTCACTCACTCACACACACTCTATATGGGGCAATTTGGAGAACTCAATTGACTTGATCCATGTTTTTGGACTGTGGGAGCAAACATGATGTGTGGAAACAGGTTTTAACATTAAATCTGATCCTGGTAGATCTCATGACCTGTCCACTGGAACAAGTAGATCTCAGGCCAAAAAGTGTGGGCACACCTGATCTACACCATACTGTGGGTTCTCCATTCACAAGATACGTGCACACCTGACATCAACGATGCCGCAAATGCAAATACCGCACCTACAGCCCAAACCATGCCTCGGGCGTGCGCTACTCTTACAAAGGTTTATGAGCTTAGATGGTTACCTCAGGAACGCAATAACAGTGCAGCAGCTGCAATAAATGAACAAGGCGATAAGACGATTAATCAGACAACCTTTTCTCTACTGTGAATGTGTTGGGAATGAAAATTATTCCCCTGAAACAGCAATAAAATCCATCATTATTGCAATCATTTCATTAATTGTCTTTTCTTAAACTGTGGGAGGAAACCGGAGAACCCGGAGGAAACCCACCCGGACACGGGGAGAACATGGAAACTCCACCCAGATGGGGATTCGAACCGGGAATCCATAGTGCTGAGAGGAGAACGTGCTAACCACTAAGCCAACGTGCCCCCCCCCCCAATACTAACATTCATTCATTATCTCCCGCTTTATCCTCTATTAGGGTCGCGGTGGGGTTCCCCATGCCCATCCAGGGGAGAACGTCTCGGGCACTGGGCAGATAGACCCAGGACAGGACGCCAATCTATCGCTGGACACACACTCACACAGACACACTCTATATGGGGCAATTTGGAGAATTCAATTGACTTGATCCATGTTTTTGGACTGTGGGAGGAAACCGGAGAACCCGGAGGAAACCCATGTGGACACAGGAGAGAACATGGAAACTCCATCCAGATTGGGATTCGAACCGGGAATACCTAGTGCTGAGAGGAGAACATGCTAACCACTAAACCACCATGCCGCCCCTGAATGAACATCCATCCATCCATTATATTCCGCTTTATCCTCTATTAGGGTTGCATGGGGGGGGTTTGGGGGGGTCCCCATGCCCATCCAGGGGAGCACGTCTCGGGCGCTGGGCAGATAGACCCAGGACAGGGCGCCAATCCATCACTGGACACACACTCACTCACACAGACACACTCTATATGGGGCAATTTGGAGAATTCAATTGACTTGATCCATGTTTTTGGACTGTGGGAGGAAACCGGAGAACCCGGAGGAAACCCACGCGGACACAGGGAGAACATGGAAACTCCACCAGATGGGGATTCGAACCGGGAATCCCTAGTGCTGAGAGGAGAACGTGCTAACCACTAAGCCACCATGCCGCCCAATACTAACATGATGTGTGTAAACAGGTTTCAATATAAAAGCCTAAAAACATTATTAACCCTGGTAGATCTGGATGACCCGTCCAATGGAAAAGTAGATCTCAGGCCAGAAAAGTGTGGGCACCCCTGATCTAAGGGCAATGGTAACGCCAAGCATTAGTTGTATTAATGTTGCAGGACGCTTCAGATTAATGGTAATCAGTGTCTTTAGTTCTTAGAGGGTGTAGATCAGTGGATGTGATGTTGGTGGTGCTAATGTTGAGCAGGTACTGACTCCTTGGGCAAGCTCCGCAGTCTGTAGAATCTCCTTCTCCTTGGTAAGAAACCAGTAGATGATTTCAGCCAGCTTACAGGGATCCTCCTGATACCTCTGCAACAACAAAACTATTTTAAAATCCCCCAGTCGTGACCAATAGAATATCAGGATCCGAAAACCCCCAAAAAAGCCTGAAGAAAACCGAAGCTCCCACCTGAAAGTTTTGTTTGTAGCGTCGGAAATTGCGCTGCATCAGGAAATTGGTTTCCTGGATGAACCGGCTGTACTGATTGTCAAGATTCTCCAGTAAGATCTGAAATAGGACCACCGCCCGGGAGGTGTTCCGTGAAGCTCCCGCCCTGGAGAACAGGCAAGTCGGACACAGTGAGGTTCCACCGAGGCCATTATTTATTCAGCCATTTTATTTCACCAATACAAACTCAATGGGTGTTCTTACCAGTCCTGGTCCTCAATCCACTGGGCCAGGTAGTCCCTCACCGCCATGGGGAGCTCTTCTCTGAGGTACAGCTCATCTACCTTCTGCACAAACGCTGTGTCCAGTTGCTTTAAGCAATTCCACTGTGCCATTCTGCAGATATATACATACAGGCTTTGAACTTAAACAGCTACCCTGCTGGATGAATGTCACATGCATGTCAGCCTAGAACTAGACATGTATTTCCAGTAGGAACTACGGAGATGGCTTTTGAATGCTGGGCCCATGAAGGGGTTAAAATTTGGAGAAAGTGGCAGTTAATTTGCCCTGTTGCCCCACAAATAACACCATCAGGGTGGTAGCTTATTGTTCAGGGTGGCTCCTTGAGCAAACCACATGAGCCTCATCCCTCCATGGGGCTGTATCATGGTTGACCCAGCGTTCTGAACCCAACCATCATGACGGGATACTTGTGAGTGGCTTTGGATAAAGGCATCTGGTACCATGTCATTAAGCATGAGACGATTAATCGTTTTTGCATTTAATCGCAATTAAAAACATTTCATTAATTAATTGATTACAATGATTAATTTACCAATCACCTCAACATCATCATGACAACATATGTATTAAGTAATGCAACACACACAGAACAAACTTTGTTGTTGTTTACTTTGTCCTTACAGGACTGTTTACTGTACTGTGTATCGTCTTGTATTTATTGTAATCCTTGTGTTTGCACATGTGCACTTTATGTTTTGTTTTTGTTTTTGTGTGGCGGCTGTTATGTGTAGCACCTTGTTCCTGGGGAACGCTGTCTCGTTCCACATATATTGCACTGTGCATTATATTGTGGAATGACAAAATACTTGAAACTTGAAAACAGGAAAATATGACTTTTTTTCACATGTATATGAAATATGTACAAGAAGGGACACAGATTTTCATGATTATTTCTTAGACAATAATCGTACCATCAAAATCAATAATCGTCTCATCCCTACAACACTAGATCTGGATTAACACATGGTACTGCGTTCATTGTGTACAATTATTATTATTTTTGTAATTATTATTATTTTTGTAATATAGCTTTTATTATTGTTGTTTTATTGTTTTTTCTTTGTAAGGTGACCTTGAGTGTCCAGAAAGGCGCCATCAAATAAAATGTATTATTATTATTATTATTATTACTGGATGGAACCTGGATTTTTATATTGGACTGGCGGTCCTGCAGGACGCCCTGAGTGGACTTATATAGTTTTCTAATTGTTAAATACGGGTCACCTCATCACCACAATCTGTACATGGCTGTCCTACACTGTTGATTCTGCCCGACTGCTCAAGGAGGATGAGTCCCCCACTGAGTCTTGGTCCTCACAAGGTTTCTTCTTTAAATAACAACATAACAGGGAGTTTCTTTTGCCACTGTCACTTCGGCTTGCTCCATGGGGTTTCAAAGGCTTATAAAACTGTAAAGCTGCTTTGTGACGATGTACTGTTGTAAAAACGCTTTATAAATAAATTACTTGAACTTGTGTCAGATATGGGCGGCACGGTGGCTTAGTGGTTATCACGTTCGCCTCTCAGCACTAGGGATTCCCGGTTCGAATCCCCATCTGGGTGGAGTTTCCATGTTCTCCCCGTGTCTGCGTGGGTTTCCTCCGGGTTCTCCGGTTTCCTCCCACAGTCCCAAGTTAATTAAGTTCTCTATATTGCCCCATATAGAGTGTGTCTGTGTGAGTGACTGTGTACCCAGCGATGGATTGGCGCCCTGTCCTGGGTGTATGTGCCCAGCGCCCGAGACGTTCTCCCCTGGATGGGCATGAGGAACCCCACCGCGACTCTAATAGAGGATAAAGCGGGAGATAATGAATGAATGAATGTGTCAGATATTTTTTAAATGGCACTGAAAAGTTTTATCCGATTCGAATTATTATAATCTGTGCTTAAGTCGCATACTGTTTAATAGAATTGATTTACGAAACGGTGAAATGTCGCCGTCTACGTCTGACATGCTGTTATTGTGGTCGTTTAAGGTAAAGCGGAAAACAATGAAACATAGGGTGAAAGAAATCCCAAGTCCAAGTTTAAATAATTTATTTATATAGCGCTTTTTACAACAGTACATTGGCACAGAGCAGATTTACAGGGTTGTAAGCCTTAAACCCCAAAATGCAAGCCGAAGTGACAGTGACAAGGAAAAAACTCCCCGTTATGTTGTTATTTTAAGGAAGAAACCTTGTGAGGACCGAGACTCAGTGGGGGACTCATCCTCCTTGAGCGGCCGGGCAGCATCAACAGTGTAGGCAACCTCAACCTCAACAGGCAACCTCAACCTCAAGAACTATGGATGTGGGGACTCTTCAGAATCCTGAAGGTGCAGATTCGCGGCACTTTATTATCACAAATCAATCTTTCATCCATCTTTAAATCAACGGCATGACGTCACTCAGCACTATGGCAGCTGTTTACAGCAGGGAGGCTCGATTTGACTATGCAATGTAAATCCCACACTCACAGAAGAGGTGTATTTACTTTGGTAATGGCATTTTGATGGATTTAACCCACTACACAGAGAGAACTGCAGTCACAATGAGGACAGAATCGGATGCATTACTTATGAATCTAAATCCACTTATTGAATAACTGGAAAAATTCTAACAATTGGAAAACCATGGAGGGCATCCTGCAGGACTGCCAGTCCAAAAACAACACAGCAACCAACCTCAACCTCAGGAACTACCTCCTAAGTGGATGTGGGGACTTTTCAGAATCCTGAAGGAAGCAGAAGGGGCAGATTCACTGCACTTTATTATCACAAATCAATCTTTCATCCATCTTTAAATCAACGGCATGACGTCATTCGGCACTATAGCAGCTGTTTAAAGCAGGGAGGCTCGATTTGACTATGCAATGTAAATCCCACACTCACCGAAAAAGTGTATTTACTTGTGTATTGGACATGGCATTTCGGTGATTAAACCCACTACACAGAGAGAACTGCAGTCACAATGAGGACAGAATCAGATGCATTACTTATGAATCTAAATCCACTTATTTAACAACATTTGGAAACCTATATAAGTCCATGGAGGGCATCCTGCAGCACCGCCAGTCTAATAGAAAAACATTAGCCAACTTCAACCTCAAGAACCACTGATGTGGGGACTTTTCAGAATCCTGAAGGAAGCAGAAGATTCACTCCACTTTATTATCACAAATCAATCTTTCATCCATCTTTAAATCAACGGCATGACGTCACTCGGCACTATAGCAGCTGTTTACAGCAGGGAGGCTCGATTTGACTATGCAATGTAAATCCCACACTCACCAAAAAAGTGTATTTACTTGTGTATTGGACATGGAATTTCGGTGATTAAACCCACTACACAGAGAGAACTGCAGTCTCGATGAGGACAGAATCAGCTACATTACTTATGAATCTAAAAAAAACTCTAACAATTGGAAACCTATATAAGTCCATTGAGGAAAGAAACACGGTAGGCAACCTCAACCTCAAGAACTATGGATGTGGGGACTCTTCAGAATCCTGAAGGAAGCAGAAGAGTCACTGCACTTTATTATCACAAATCAATCTTTCATCCATCTTTAAATCAACGGCATGACGTCACTCAGCACTATAGCAGCTGTTTACAGCAGGGAGGCTCGATTTGACTATGCAATGTAAATCCCACACTCACAGAAAAAGTGTATTTACTTGTGTATTGGACATGGCATTTCGGTGATTAATCCCACTGCACAGAGAGAAGTGCAGATGCATTACTTATGAATCTAAAAAAAACTAACAATTGGAAACCTATATAAGTCCAATTGAGGGCAGAAACACAGTAACCAACCTCAACCTCAGGAACTACCCCCTAAGCGGATGTGGGGACTCTTCAGAATCCTGAAGGAAGCAGAAGATTCACTGCACTTTCCATCCATCCATTATCTTCTGCTTTATTCTCTATTAGGGTCGCAGGGGGGGGGTTCCCCATGCCCATCCAGGGGAGAACGTTTCGGGCGCTGGGCAGATACACCCAGGACAGGAGCGCCAATCTATCGCTGAGCACACACTCACTCACTCACACACACAGACAGACAAGCACACAGACACACTCTCTATATGGGGCAATTTGGAGAACTCAATTGACCTTGATCCGTGTTTTTGGACTGTGGGAGGAAACCGGACAACCCGGAGGACACCGACGCGGACACGGGGAGAACATGGAAACTCCACCCAGATGGGGATTCAAACCAAGTGCTGAGAGGCGAACGTGCTGAACCACTAAGCCACCGTTCACTGCACTTTATTATCACAAATCAATCTTTCATCCATCTTTAAATCAACGGCATGACGTCACTCGGCACCTGTTTACAACAGGGAGGCTCGATTTTACTATACAATGTAAATCCCACACTGACCAAAAAAGTGTATTGAGTTGTGTATTGGACATGGAATTTCGGTGATCTAAACTCACTACACAGAGAGAAGTGCAGATGCATTATTTATGAATCTAAAACTCGAAAGGAAAGTCTGAATCAGAACGACGGTCCCGTCGCGTCATCTGAAAATACACGTTTATTACAACTAACGCGTTTTGAAGCACTCAGAACTCATTTTAACGACGCTGCACGACGTTTGGTGGGTTTGTAATCACTGTTTAATTCTTTTAAAGAATTTAAAAAATAAATAATAAAGCCGTGAGGAAGTTTACTGCCTTACCTGTGACAGCAGACGGACAGGTAACCTGTAAAACTCGGAAAATTCAGAAGAAAGCGCGACAACACGCCACATGTAAATTATGTATCTCTCCAAAACAGCTGATCGAGGCGCACGAGCGCATCAGAGATCGACGCTGAGGTAAACAAAAACAAAACAAATCCGCGACGTCCAGAGTGCAGCCGAGCCGTGGTCGTCCTCGCCTCGACGCCGCTGATTGGTTAATCGGTCCCAGCGGGTCCGAATTCTCCTCTCCTATTGGTACATTATCCGTACGGTCTGCCTCCTCGGTGTAATTTGACTGACAGCCACGGATGCGTTTATCTCGTTTACTAGTAATATTTGTAAATGATCTGCTCGGTTATTAAACATACATTTAGATTTTAAACCTCCCTCCAAATTAACAACGTTTCCTTCGGTGTCATATCGGTCATCCACGTGTTTGGAGCAGCTCGTCGGGCTGTTGATTGGACGACGAGGTTGTCCATCACGGCAGCCGAGGGAGGGCGAAGGGAACAGCGCAAACGAAACTTAAGAACCGAGCTGCGGCTCTTCCAAGAAATGACGAAGCGAAAGTTAAAATGGCGCCGGGTTTGCGCGCCAAAATCCAAACTGTGCTCACTACAACTTTAACAATGTGAACGGTTTAACTTAATAAGACACGAATTTCTAAATACAAGGAAGTTTGTATATTAACTCTGAAGTTTAATTATTATTTAGTTGACTCTCTTTAACAGTGAAGTCAATCTGGTTTTTATTTTCATATAGAATTCTCACAGTCTGTAATTAAAATATATCATTCATTCATTCATTATCTCCCGCTTTATCCTCTATTAGGGTCGCGGTGGGGTTCCCCATGCCCATCCAGGGGAGAACGTCTCGGGCGCTGGGCAGATAGACCCAGGACAGGGCGCCAATCCATCGCTGGGCACACACTCACACAGACACACTCTATATGGGGCAATTTTGAGAATTCAATTGACTTGATCCATGTTTTTGGACTGTGGGAGGAAACCGGAGAACCCGGAGGAAACCCACGCAGACACAGGGAGAACATGGAAACTCCACCCAGATGGGGATTCGAACCGGGAATCCCTAGCGCTGAGAGGCGATCGTGCTAACCACTAAGCCACCGTGCCGCCTATTAAAATATATTATTAAAATAAAACACTCCATTATGTTCATATTGTAGCATTACATGTCGTCCAAGCCATGTGGAGGTCATCGAGGTGGGGCCATGTTTGAGCGCCAAAGCACGGGTTGGCAGGTTGCATTGCCAATGGGGATGGTTCCCGTGGGCTTTCCCAACATGCCTTGCGGCATGGGGATATAAGGGGGAGCAAGGGAGTGTCCGCAGTGTGAGAGAGAAGATGGGTGTAAGACGGGTGTTGGTGACTTGTGTGGATCACCCATCTTCTGCTTTATCCTCTACTTGGTTCCCCATGCTAACGTATGCCGTGTCAGTGTGGCACTCCAGCTGCACAGAGGCGGACAGAAGAAGACTGCAGAAAGTGACCAACACAGCCAAAAAAAATCATTGGCTGCTCCCTGCCTTCCATAACCTCCATCTACCACTCCCGCTGTCTCAGCAGCGCCAGGAAAATCCTAAAGGACAATACTCACCCCGGCTTCCACCTTTTCAACCTGCTGCCTTCTGGCAGACGCTACAGGTCCATACGGGCCAAAACAAACAAACAGACTCAGGGACAGCTTCTTTACCAAATCCATCACAATACTAAACAGGAACCTGCACTAATTGGCACATCATTTTACACATTACACGTCTATTTGCGCAGTACATTTTTGCACATGTCTTTTCTATTGTTTTTTCTATTTATATAAAATGCCATGTGCACCTTAAGGAGGAGCTTAAATCTCGTTATACGATGTATACTGTGTATGCGGGGTATACCCGTTCTCCCCTGGAACCTTAATTTCGTTGTACCTGGTATAATGACAATAAAGATATTCTGATTCTGATTCTAACACCACCAGAGCACTACAGCAGCTACAAGTACTGGACAGAACCTGGATTTCTGTTGGACTAGTGGCATTGCAGTCCTGCCAAGATGGACTTTTGATCATCATACAATCTACATGTCCAGCACTGTGAACGCTGTCCGACCACTTGAGGAGGATGAGCCCTCCACTGAGCCTCGCTCCTTCCAAGGGTTCTTTCAACAACACAAGGGAGGTTTTACTTGCCACTGTCACTTTGGCTTGCTCTTGTGAGGTTCAGGCTTGGAACACTGTAAAGCTGAGACAGTGTACTATTGCAAAAAGTGCTATATAAATAAATAAACCTTAACTTGAACTAGAATAATACCATACCAAACATACCAAAGATGTGAGCATCCTGTAGGCGGCACCCTGTGAGCACAGGATTAAAGGATAACTAAATCAAACAGCACAGGTGCAGGTGAGCTTCTGCCTTTGCTTTTTGGGCTAAAGAAATAAGGTAGGCGGCACGGTGGCTTAGTGGTTAGCACGTTCGCCTCTCAGCGCTAGGGATTCCCGGTTCGAATCCCCATCTGGGTGGAGTTTCCATGTTCTCCCCGTGTCTGCGTGGGTTTCCTCCGGGTTCTCCGGTTTCCTCCCACAGTCCAAAAACATGGATCAAGTCAATTGAGTTCTCCAAATTGCCCCATATAGAGTGTGTATGAGTGAGTGAATGTGTGCCCAGCGATGGATTGGCGCCCTGTCCTGGGTCTGTCTGCCCAGCGCCCGAGATGTTCTCCCCTGGATGGGCATGGGGAACCCCACTGCGACCCTAATAGAAGATAAAGCGGGAGATAATGAATGAATGAATGAATGAAATAAGGTAGATGTTCATCCATCCATCCATCCATTTTCTTCCGCTTTATCCTCTACTAGGGTCGCGGGGGGTTCCCCATGCCCATCCAGGGGAGAACATTTCGGGCGCTGGGCAGATACACCCAGGACAGGGCGCCAATCTATCGCTGGACACACACTCATTCACACAGACACACTCTATATGGGGCAATTTGGAGTTCTCAATTGACTTAATCCATGTTTTTGGACTTGTTATGTTCCAATAAACAGTCATAAGTCGGCGGTTTTGTTCCAAAAGAATTTAATGCGGTTTACTGAATAGACAAACAAGTGTACAGGATAAATCATCAATGGCGGCAACCACAATTAATGAGAGAGCTCTGAATTCTCAAAGATGCTGCTTCAGTATATAACCCTTAGGTGGACTGTCCTTCTTCTGTGTGGATGAGTGTGACTGGACCTTCCAAATATGGTAGGATTTTCTGAGCCCCCAGTCCCAATAATACATTTATCAAATGTTACTTGCCCCCTAAATCTATATTTTCACAGGTCACCCTGCGACTTTCTGACTCCTTCTAACGCTCATTCGACAAGTGGTCATTCCTACAATTTACACACTCAACGCCCACCTGGTCATTCCCTCTGCCAATCAGCAGTTGTTTACATATTGTAAATTACAAAAATAACATAACAAAGGTAAAAGCATTCCAAAGTTGACCAAACCTTTCAAATAATGCAATTCATGTTTTTTTACGGCGGCACGGTGGCTTAGTGGTCAGCAGGTTCGCCTCTCAGCGCTAGGGATTCCCGGTTCGAATCCCCTTCTGGGTGGAGTTTCCATGTTCTCCCAGTGTCTGCGTGGGTTTCCTCCGGGTTCTCCGGTTTCCTCCCACAGTCCAAAAACATGGATCAAGTCAATTGAGTTCTCCAAATTGCCCCATATAGAGTGTGTATGAGTGAGTGAATGTGTGCCCAGCGATGGATTGGCGCCCTGTCCTGGGTCTGTCTGCCCAGCGCCCGAGACGTTCTCCCCTGGATGGACATGGGGAACCCCACCGCGACCCTAATAGAGGATAAAGCGGGAGATAATGAATGAATGAATGTCTTTTTACGTTCAATAAATTCCAACTGACTGTGGAGGAAACCGAAGAACCAGGAGTAAACCCGGGGAGAACATGGAACTCCACCCAGATGGGGACTGGGAATCCCTAGCGGTGAGAGGAGAACATGCCAACCACTAAGCCACCGTGCCGCCCTAAGGTAGATGTGTATAATGGAACGCACAGTGATGGGTCCATTTGAACTGCTGTGGGTGATTTATTGTAGCAAAACAACATTCACTACACTTCTACAAACACACCACTAATACATCAGTGTCCTGCGGAAGTCCTGCCATTTAACCTAGCACCTAAATGTTATCAAAAAAGCAATTGCATGGCAATAACATGCTAACATGTCGTTTAACAGCATGATAAAGCGACTTATTACTGCCATTAATCACAGTAAACCCACACACCCAGACTAACAGAGTATGTACTCTAGACCTCAAACCTAAGGGACTACAGTCTGCAATTGCAGAACCACAACTTCCATTTTTATGGTAAGTGGAACTGATAACATGGACAATAAGTGGAGCAACAAGGAGAACTTTAGGTATGTTTATGAAATCCTTTATTCATTTTGGGTCCAAGTTCAGCTATATGGTATGGGCAATGTTTCCAGAACTTATATCATTCTATTGTATATAATTACTAATATTTTGTAATTCATTCATTAATTCATTCATTATCTTCCGCTTTATCCTATATTAGGGTCGCGGGGGAGGGGGGGGGGGTTCCCCATGCCCATCGTAGAGGTAAGAATCAGACAAAGCATATATATATAGTATATATATATATATATACATATATATGTATATATGTATGTATGTATGTGGGTATATATATATATATATATATATATATATATATATATATACTATATATATACTATATATATATATATATATATTTCATTCATTCATTATCTCCCACTTCATCCTCTATTAGGGTCGCGGGGGGGTTCCCCATGCCTATCCAGGGGAGAACGTTTCGGGCGCTGGGCAGATACACCCAGGACAGAACGCCACTCTATCACTGGACACACACTCACTCACACAGACACACTCTATATGGGGCAATTCGGAGAACTCAATTGACTTGATCCATGTTTTTGGACAGTGGGAGGAAACCGGAGAACCCGGAGGAAACCCACGCGGACTCGGGGAGAACATGGAAACTCCACCCAGATTGGGATTCGAACCGGGAATCCCTAGTGCTGAGAGGAGAACATGCAAACCACTAAGCCACCATGCCGGCCTATTTTGTAATGAATTATTAAATATCATTATCATTTCTAGGACTGAATGTACAGTGGGGGCCAGAAGGTTCATGTTTTTGTGTCTGTAGGAAAATCACAGACATGCATCACGCATCAGTTACCACAGTCACCTGACTCACACCACATCCTTTATCGTTTAAGAGGAACTTAAAGACAGGAAGTCAGGCTTTTAGTTAAATCCAAAAATGCCATTCAGGACTTTAAGAAGTGACTCATTAGATTTTTACTGATGTTGGGCTGTCTGTACAGCAAAGGAGAACATACCATCTACTAGTTCTTACTAGTACGTGCTTCATTATCAGCTCTAACTGCCTTCCTTGTCTGTTTCTTTTGAGGTGTCCCCCGGCTTCCTGAAGATCTTCATCCATGGTTCTGCCGACGAATACTGGATGAAACCTGAATATTAATTGGACTGGTGGTCCTGCAGGACGCCCCCTAATGGACTCACATATAATTTTCCAGTTGTTAGTTCCCTTTAAAATACAACATAACAGGTTTTTTTTCTTCCACTGTCTCTTCGGTTTGCTCTTTGGGGGTTTAAAGGCTTTTCTTTCTGTAAAGCTGTTTTGTGACGATGTACTGTTGAAAAAAAGCCGAATAAATAAATACTTGAACTTAATTATAGCCATCCCCCCTTTTCTTCCACTTTTTCCAATATTTGGGTCGGGGGGGGGGGCCCCATCCCATCCAAGCGAGAAAGTCTCGGGGGGTTGGGGAGATAACCCAGGACAGGGGAGATCACCCCGGATGGAAACCCAAAGACCTGATCCATGTTTTTTTGGGTTGGGGGGGAAAACCCGGGGAACCCGGGGGAAACCCACCCCGGGGCAAGGGAAAAAACGTTTAGGAGCAGGCAGATAACCCGTCCCCACATGCTGTGCGGGCTTCCCCCCTGGTGGAGTTTTTATGTGCTCCCCGTGTCCTGTGGGTTTCCTCCGGGTTCTCCGGTTTCCTCCCACAGTCCAAAAACATGGATCATGTCTATTTAATCCCAAATGGGGGGGGGGGGGGGTTTCCCCATGCCCATCCCGGGGGGAAAGTTCGGGGCTAGGCAGATACACCCAATCCCCACATGCTGATGCGGATCCCCCCCGGGGGGAGTTTTCATGTGTCCCCGGCCCGTGGGTTCCTCCGGGTTTCCCGGTTTTCCCCCCCAGCCAAAAAAAATGGATCAAGTCTATTTAATTCTCCAAATTTCCCCATATAATTGTGTTAAATTTTTCAACCCCCCGAAATAAAGTTTTTGGGGCCCGTTTTACATTGATTGGGGTAAAATTCGATTTATTTAAATTAAAAATAAAGAGGCACTTAAAAAGAAAATATAACAAATTATGGGGGGGAAAAAAAACCCCAAAAACCCACAACATTTCCCTTTTATTAACCCCTTTTTAAAAAATTATTTGTTTTTACTTAGAAACATCCTTTTCCCGTTTTACACTTTCAACGTGAAGCTTTTTTGAACCCCAAGTGTCTTTCAACCCCCTTTTTATAGCCATTCTTAGGCAAAACTTTTAGTTTTTAAATTCTTATTGGCCAGCAATGCCTTTTTTTTGGGGCCACCAGGGGGTTTCCAAAAGGATTAAGGTTTTATTATGGCCATCTAAAGTTTAAATTTAAATTTTCAACCGGGGTTAGTGGTTGGTTTTCTTGGTAAATTTCCCGGGAACCAACCTTCCCGCCCCGGGGGTTTGGGCTGATCCCAAAAATTTTCCTCAAGGGACCCAGAAGGGAATTCATGGTCCGCCCAACGGAAACTTTCCCCCGTCCCCTTGAACAAAACACCCCAAAAGATAAAAAATTGAGATGTAAGTAGGAAAATTTTTTTTTATAAATGGTTTTTCTTTTAAACATAGGGCCCTTATTTCCGGGAAAAGTTCCCTTTATTTCATTGCCCGTACACTTTTCCCAAAAAATTTTTTTTTTTGGTTTGCCCCATGACTTTATCTCAAATTTTCTTTTCTTTGGGACG
>JAFMOC010000578.1:465000-472500 GCA_019802505.1 Corydoras sp. C115 | reverse complement strand
AACCTTCTGCAGGAACCTTCTGCAGGAAACTTCTGAATGAACTTTCTGCAGGAACCTTCTGCAGCAACCTTCTTAACGAACCTTCTGCAGGAACCTTCTGAACGAACCTTCTGCAGGAACCTTCTGAAGGAACCTTCTGCAGGAACCTTCTGAATGAACTTTCTGCAGGAACCTTCTGCAGGAACCTTCTGAATGAACTTTCTGCAGGAACCTTCTGAACGAACCTTCTGAATGAACCATCTGCAGGAACCTTCTGCAGGAACCTTCTGCAGGAACCTTCTGAATGAACTTTCTGCAGGAACCTTCTGCAGGAACCTTCTGAATGAAACTTCAGCAGGAACCTTCTGCAGGAACCTTCTGCAGGAACCTTCTTCAGGGTGATATCTGGATTGTTCTGCTGATCTACTTCACCACTCCACGTATCAGAACGTGGATGTCAATCCTGAACGTTATCTTGAATTGTAACGTCGAGACGGTAACGCGGTCGCCGCCGCCGAACCGAACGACATTCAGATGACGACGCATAACAAACTGAGCCAAAAAGACGGGATAATCTTTTATAAATATTTAAGCAGGCTGCGGTCGGGGGGTCATGAGGAGTTCGCCTCGGCGTCATGTGACCCTCGGAAGGTCTTTGTACCGATATCAGTTTCTAGCGACTGAATAAATACGAATCTGTTCCTCAGCCGTGTTGACATTCTGCGGCGGCGGGACGGCCGTCGTCTTCTACGTATAGATCGTGGACGGCGTGAATTCTTTGATGTTTGATGGACTGGTCTGATAAACATCTTATTTGAACGTCGGGTCGTGAAAGACCAAACGCTACAAACAAAAGAATTGGGACTCCCACCTTGTTCGAGACTCTTCCACCTGTTCCACCTTCCACTCTCTGTTGGATTATGTCTAATGGGGATACATGTTCATTCATCCAGTTCAGCACTGCTGAGGTCAGGCACTGATGTTGGACCAGAGGACCTGGACTGCAATCTCAGTTCCAGTTCATCCCAAAGGAGGTTAAAGTCAAGGCTCTGTGTTGATCCACATTAAGCTTATGTTCAGGACATACGGGCCTTCCCCAAACTGTTCTCACACATTTGGACGCATACCGGCGTCCGACATGGCTGACCGGGTGCTTGACTTTTTACACCGGTGGTAATGGGACCAAATGAAATCTGATTGGCCGAGCCACGGCATCATTAACGATAACACACGCCTCTGAGTGCTCTACGGTCGTATCAATGCGTGAATATACAATACATTATTTTCCTGATGGATTTTTTTAAACAGTGTTCTGTAATTTGGCCACTAGATGGCCGTATGTGATCGTTAGAGAAATGGGAATCCTGTTACTCAGCGATCAGCGTTCACTTTAAAAAAACGGACTAGAATACGTCGTGGAAGAGCAGATTCCATCCATCCATTATCTTCCGCTTTATACTCTATTAGGTTCCTGCAGAAGGTTCCTGCAGAAGGTTTGTTCAGAAGGTTCCTGCAGAAGGTTCCTGCAGAAGGTTCGTTCAGAAGGTTCATTCAAAAGGTTCCTGCTGAAGGTTCGTTCAGAAGGTTCATTCAGAAGGTTCATTCAGAAGGTTCCTGCAGAAGGTTCCTGCAGAAGGTTTCTGCAGAAGGTTCCTGCAGAAGGTTCCTGCAGAAGGTACATTCAGAAGGTTCATTCAGAAGATTCGTTCATAAGGTTCCTGCAGAAGGTTCCTGCAGAAGGTTCATTCAGAAGGTTCCTCAAGAAGGTTCCTCAAGAAGGTTCCTCAAGGAGGTCCACATGTTGTTCTACTCACTAACTCACCAATCAGCTCAATGGGGTTCAAATCTGGAGACGGTGCAGGACATCCATCCATTATCTTCTGATTTATCCTCTATCAGGTTTGTGGGGGGGTGGAGGGGTTCCCCACGTCCATCCAGGGGATAACGTTTCGGGCGCTGGGCAGATACACCCAGGACAGGACGCCAATCTATCACTGGACACACACTCACACACACTCTATATGGGGCAATTTGGAGAATTCAATTGACCTTGAATTCATGTTTTTGGACGGTGGGAGGAAACCGGAGAACCCGGAGGAAACCCACACGGACACGGGGAGAACATGCAAACTCCGCCCAGATGGGGAATCGAACCGGGAATCCCCAGCGCTGAGAGGAGAACATGCCAAACACTAAGCCACCGTGACACCCTTGCATTGCTTTATTAAATATTTTCAATTAAATGTTTGAAATAAATAGGTTGTAAAATGACGGAGTCCAGGTCTTCTGGTCCAGCATCGGTGCCTGACCGTCGAAATGCTCCAGAAAACTGTAACAGAGGGCGGGGCAGGTCTGAACGTGATGTCACAGAGGGGTCGTGCAGGTGTGACGTGTCCATCAGTGTGTCCATCCAGATTTGTTTGCAGGTCGACTTGGGACCTGGGATTTCGACACAAATTCGTAAAGGTGAGCCGCTTGTCCAGGGGACGAGGACGAAACGAGACGATTGCGAGAGCGAGGAGGGACGTCGGAGACTCTAATGGTGTATCTGCCCAGCGCCTGAAACGTTCTCCACTGGATGGGCATGGGGAACCCCCCCCCCAATAGAGGATAAAGCAGAGGACAATGGATGAATGGAATCTAGTCGACGTAATCTAGTCCGGTTTTTAAAGTGAACGCTGATCGCTGAGTAACAGGATTCCCATTTCTATAACAATCACATACGGCCATCTCTAAATGACCCCGATTTGATTTGGTCAACTTGGGATTCCGACGCAACTCTGTGAAGGTGAGCAGCACAGCAGGCTATTGGCCCCCTTGTCCAGGGGACGAGGACGAAACGAGACACTTGCGAGAGCGAAAAGGGACGTCGGAGTCTCTAACAATGTATCTGCCCAGCGCCCAAAACGTTCTCCCCTTTATGGGCATGGGGAACCCCCCCCCCCAATAGAGGATAAAGTGGAGGACAATGGATGGATGGAATCTAGTCGACGTAATCTAGTCCGGTTTTTAAAGTGAACGCTGATCGCTGAGTAACAGGATTCCCATTTCTCTAACGATCACATACGGCCATCTCTAAATGACCCCGGTTTGATTTGGTCGACTTGGGATTCCGACGCAACTCTGTGAAGGTGAGCCACTCGGCAGGCCATTGGCCCCCACGTCCAGGAGACGAGGACGAAACGAGACGAAACGAGACGAAACGAGACGATTGCGAGAGCGAGGAGGGACGTTGGAGACTCTAACGGTGTATCTTCCCAGCGCCCGAAACGTTCTCCCCTGGATGGGCATGGGGAACCACCTCACGACCCTAATAGAGGATAAGGAGGACAATGGATGGATGGAATCTGCTCTTCCACGACGTAATACAGTCCGGTTTTTAAAGTGAACGCTGATCGCTGAGTAACAGGATTCCCATTTCTCTAACGATCACATACAGCCATCTCTAAATGACCCCGATTTGATTTGGTCGACTTGGGACTTGGGATTCCGACGCAACTCTGTGAAGGTGAGCCACTCGGCAGGCCATTGGCCCCCACGTCCAGGAGACGAGGACGAAACGAGACGAAACGAGACGAAACGAGACGATTGCGAGAGCGAGGAGGGACGTCGGAGACTCTAACGGTGTATCTTCCCAGCGCCTGAAACGTTCTCCACTAGTCTGGTTTTTAAAGTGAACGCTGATCGCTGAGTAACAGGATTCCCATTTCTCTAACGATCACATATGGCCATCTCTAAATGACCCCGATTTGATTGCAGGTCCACTTGGGATTCCGACGCAACTCTCTGAAGGTGAGCCCGTGACAGGCCATCGGCCTCCTCGTCCAGGGGACGAGGATGAAACGAGACGATTGCGAGAGCGAGGAGGGACGTCGGAGACTCTAATGGTGTATCTTCCCAGCGCCTGAAACGTTCTCCCCTGAGCATGGGGAACCACCTCGCGACCCTAATAGAGGATAAAGGACAATGGATGAATGGAATCTAGTCGACGTAATCTAGTCTGGTTTTTAAAGTGAACGCTGATCGCTGAGTAACAGGATTCCCATTTCTCTAACGATCACATACGGCCATCTCTAAATGACCCCGATTTGATTTGGTCGACTTGGGACTTGGGATTCCGACGCAACTCTGTGAAGGTGAGCCACTCGGCAGGCCATTGGCCCCCACGTCCAGGAGACGAGGACGAAACGAGACGAAACGAGACGAAACGAGACGATTGCGAGAGCGAGGAGGGACGTTGGAGACTCTAACGGTGTATCTTCCCAGCGCCCGAAACGTTCTCCCCTGGATGGGCATGGGGAACCACCTCACGACCCTAATAGAGGATAAGGAGGACAATGGATGGATGGAATCTGCTCTTCCACGACGTAATACAGTCCGGTTTTTAAAGTGAACGCTGATCGCTGAGTACCAGGATTCCCATTTCTATAGCGATCACATACTGCCATCTCTAAATGACCCCGATTTGATTTGGTCGACTTGGGACTTGGGATTCCGACGCAACTCTGTGAAGGTGACGGTGACGAGGACGAAACGAGACGAAACGAGACGATTGCGAGAGCGAGGAGGGACGTCAGAGTCTCTAATGGACGGCTGGAAATAGAGCCGAGTGCGCCTTCCGCTTGGAAAGCCACTCGCTGTAGACATTAAAATGTAAAAAGCACAGAGGTCTGTCTCCGTGGCGGTCAGCGAGGAGGGAAGGAAAAAAAAAAAGAAAGAAAGGAAAAAAAAAAGCCCTTAATGTGATGCAATCTCTGTAGAGCTAATCTCTATCCATAATCAAAGAGAGGGGCGGGGGAGGTGGAGACGGGGGCGGCGGGGGGGACGACTAAGAGCTTTGAACAAGGAGCACCAAATGGTGTGTGCAATTAATCTCAGATTCTCCAACACAAAAAAGCAATTTGTATGTTAAAGAATGGGAGTAGTGGGCCACCGGTTCGGCGGAGACTCCGGGGATGACCCCCAGGTACCCTCAGCACCAATCTGTTGCCTGCCTTTAATAAGGCACCATGTGCTGGATGAACGCCGAGAAGTGGCTGTCTCAGTTGGGGAGATGGAGACACACACACACACACACACACACACACACTCTGAATGGCTGGACGGATGGATGCCGACTCGCGGGCTGTGACGGCCCTCTCGCCTCTTTTGTCGTTTACTATCTCTCTCTCTTTTTCTACAAACACGGCGAGCGGCTCTGACTGCTGTCACCTCTCCTACGGCGGCTACAGACAGATGGCCGCGAGCAACACACACACACACACACACACACACACTCTTAACACACACACACACTCTCTTAACACGCCATTCTCAACGAGCTAAATTAGCAAATTGGGATCACAGCTTTGGATGAAAAGGAAAGCATGGTGGGATTTCCAACAAGCGTCTAATCACCCCTGTTTGGGTGGCGGTGGTGGTAGTGGTGGTGGAGGAGGTGGTGGAGGTGGTGGAGGAGGTGGTGGAGGAGGTGGTGGAGGTGGTGGTGCGAATGCCAACATGACAGTTTCATCATCGATGGCACAAAGCCGTAAACACGAGGTGTGTGGGTGCAGCATCTCTTCCAGGATTAGACGATGACGACCTAATGTCTCTGATTCTGCATCCCACAAGGTGGAGCAATAGGGTGGATGATTCTGGGTGACATGGTGGTGGTGGTGCAGGTGCGTTGTGCTGCTGGAGTTCTTCTATCGTCATCCACCAGTCTAATAATAGCTGCTCGGTCCATGGGCCTGATGGTCAGAGAACATACTCTGTCCATTTATCCATTTATCACTGGACACGCTCACACTATATATATATATATCCATTATGTTCCGCTTTATCCTCTATTAGGGTCGTGGGGGGGGTGGTGGTTCCCTATGCCCATCCAGGGGAGAACGTTTCGGGCGCTGGGCAGATACACCCAGGACAGGACACCAATCCATCATTGGACACACACTCACTCACACACACACTCTATATGGGGCAATTTGGAGAACTCAATTGACTTGAGCCATATTTTTGGACTGTGGAAGGAAACCGGCGAACCCGGAGGAAACCCACGCGGACACAGAGAGAACATGGAAACTCCACCCAGATCGGGATTCGAACCTGAATCCCCAGCGCTGAGAGGAGAACATGCTAAACACTACACACACACACTCTATATGGAGCAATTTGGAGAACTCAATTGACCTTGATCCATGTTTTTTGGACTGTGGGAGGAAACCGGAGAACCCGGAGGAAATCACGAACATGGGGAGGACATGAAAACTCCACCCAGATTGGGATTCGAACCGGGAATCCCCAGCGCTGAGAGGAGAACATGCTAAACATGGTTGGGGTGGGGGTTCCCATGCCCATCCAGGGGAGAACGTTTCGGGCGCTGGGCAGATACACCCAGGACAGGGGGGCAATCTATCACTGGGCACTCACTCACTCACACACACACACTCTATATGGGGCAATTTGGAGAATTCACCTCTACTGACCTTGATCCATGTTTTTGGACTGTGGGAGGAACCCGGAGAACCCGGAGGAAATCACAAACACGGGGAGGACATGGAAACTCCACCCAGATTGGGATTGGAACCTGAATCCCCAGCGCTGAGAGGAGAACATGCTAAACACACCAGGCCACCGTGCCACCCGTATTATTATTATTAATAATATTATTTATTTTGGCGGCACGGTGGCTTAGTGGTTTAGCATGTTCTCCTCTCAGCGCTGGGGATTCCCGGTTCGAATCCCCATCTGGGTGGAGTTTCCATGTTCTCCCCGTGTCGGCGTGGGCTTCCTCCGGGTTCTCCGGTTTCCTCCCACAGTCCAAAAACATGGCTCAAATCAATTGAGATCTCCAAATTGCCCCATATAGAGTGTGTGTGTGTGTGAGTGAGTGTGTGCCCAGTGATGGATTGGCGTCCTGTCCTGGGTGTATCTGCCCAGCGCCCGAAACGTTTTCCACCCCCCCCCCCCCCAACGTCCATCCTGACGGGACGTCGGTAATAAAAGGACACTGCGTGTTTGATGTCTGCTGTTCTGATGACACTTTGGGTTCTAAAGCCCGTCCCTGATGAATGGTAATGAATGTGAGATGTATAATCCCAGTGAAGTGGTTCATTACACTGGCTTCTCCTTTAATTAAAGCAGCCATGAGCGACGGGCGGGCGGCGGCGACGTCCGGATGAGATGAACCCGCGGCAACCCCGCGGCGCCGGCTTTAATTAGCTCCGAGGAAAGCTCGACCCCATCAGGGTGCCGTCCACTCTCCGCCGCTCGCCGGTCTGTTTGCCCCGGGTGCGGGTCGGCGAGGTGACCCGCCTGCGATGGGCGGACGCCGCCGCCGCGCCGGGCCCCGGATGACATCACCGCAGAAACGCCGCCGCGGTGATTAAGAGGCAATTTCAGGCCACGGGAGAGTCGGCAGCCCGATGCCACCCCTGCCTGACCGCCAAGCTCTCGCCCGGTCCGGAGTTATTAATGTCGTCACGGCGTCGTCACGGCGACCGGCGACGGTGCACCATACACACATGTGATTGG
>JAFMOC010000578.1:432500-460000 GCA_019802505.1 Corydoras sp. C115 | reverse complement strand
TCTATTGGGGTCGTGGGGGGTGAGGGTTCCCCATGTCCATCCAGGGGAGAACGTTTGGGGCGCTGGGCAGATATACCTAGATAAGACAGGGGGGCAATCTATCACTGTAAACACACTCACTCACGCTCACACACTCTATATGGGGCAATTTGGAGAATTCAATTCACCTTGATCCATGTTTTTGGACTGTGGAAGGAAACCGGAGAACCCGGAGGAAACCCACACGGACACGGGAAGGACATGGAAACTCCACCCAGATTGGGATTCGAACCGGGAACAATACAAATAGTTTTTATCAAATACTGTGTTCCCCCAGTGGGTGGGGCAGTGGGGGTGAGGTAGTTTAAGTCGGGGATGATGGTTGTGCCAGGACTGTCGGTGTCCCCCCGTCTCGATGGCCAGGTGATGTACGCTGAAACCTGGTCAGGGTGTGTCTCAGTTTGGGGTCGGTCACGCTGGTCACCCACCCCCCCCCCCACCAGGTGTAAAAGCAGAAATGCAGTCCTACCTTCTCTCCACTGAAGTTCGTGGAAGATGTTCAGAATGGAGGACTGTATGGACGTCCCCTAAAAAAGAAAGACATTTATTATAAATATAAAGAAAGGACAGTTACTGTCCTGCTCACCTCCCAATGAAACCAAGGTGAAGTTCTGAAACTGTGGACTGGAGGAACGTCAGGTTTGACGGAATGATATTTAAAAGAGATTACAGAAGTTGTGGCAACAGTTGAGTACAAGGAGTTACAGTTGCCGCGGCAACAAATGTTTAGAGGGATCATAGTAGTTGTATCAACTGTTATAGTTGTCCTGGCAACATTTTTCAATGAGGGATTATGGTAGTCATGGCAACGGTTGTTCATGAGCAATTATAGTTGTCACGGAGACATTTGTTAATGAGGGATTCTAGTAGTCATGGCAACAGTTGTTCATTAGGGATTATAGTCGCCACGGTAACAGTTGTTTTTAACGCCACACAAATGCGTACAAAACGAATGTAAGGATACACAGAGAGCGTAATCTTTTGTTAAAAAAAAATAAAATTTTAAAAATTTTGTAAAAAAATAAAAATAAAAAAGCGTAATCTTTCATTCATTCATTCATTCATTCATTATCTCCCACTTTATCCTCTATTAGGGTCGCGGTGGGGTTCCCCATGCCCATCCAGGGGAGAACGTCCCGGGCGCCGGGCAGACAGACCCGTAATCTTTAAACAAAAAAAACAAAAAAAACAAAAAAAAAAAAGCGTAATCTTTCATTCATTCATTCATTCATTCATTATCTCCCACTTTATCCTCTATTAGGGTCGCGGTGGGGTTCCCCATGCCCATCCAGGGGAGAACGTCCCAGGCACCGGGCAGACAGGCCCGTAATCTTTAAACAAAAAAAAAAAAACAAAAAAAAAAATAGTTGGTGTCCCAATCCTTCTGCCCGCAGAGCCTTCTGTTGTCTCCCTCCTCTTTGAAAGTTGGGTGCAGGGAATCTTATTTTGGACGGAACGGCGTCTCCAGTTTAATGTCTTTTTAAAACCTCGTTACTGTTTGACTCGGAGTCAATTAATATGTGACTCGGCCGGCTGCTGGAAAAACAGCACGGTGACCAATTAAAAAGCTCCGTGATCTGACGTCCACGTCCACCAACGCCCAATCCCACATTACCATCGCTGTCCTAATGAAAGCAGGTGCAAAATGTCAGAGTTTATGATTTTTAGGTCGTCGCCTGACTCCGGGGTGGTGGGTGGGGGGTGGGTGGTGGGTGGGGGGTGGGTGGTGGTGGGGGGTGGGTGGACACTCTGAGGACACGGCCCTCTGAATTAGTAACAACAGGTTCGAAGTCCCCGAGCGCCGCCACAGCCAGGCTCTGTTTTCAGAACACCATGTGCTCTTAAGCCCGCTGGTAAACATGACGGGATTAACTAATCTGCATTCGCGCCTTCTTGTCTTTCTCCGAGGGGGACAGTACGGAACCGGGTTCCCTCTTTTCAGACGTCCTGGACCCCGGCCAGCTCACGTTACGGGGCCTGGAAGTAAAGTGAGAGAGGAATGTTAAGGCTCTGAGTCGGCATGGTGTGACATCACGGCGTCTGTCCCGTAATCCGATCGTCCCGCCGTCCACAAATGTCCAACAACAAACAACACACGGCACCAAGGTGGACAAACACATGGTTCAAAATGGCTATTCTGACCTCCTTTAGCTTGATGACATCATCTAATTTACCTTTAATCGCACCTACATTATTTTCTCAATGAGGTCCTAAGTGTACGAGGAGACAAAAGACACTTTAATTTAGGATTTGTCTCAAACATCCGTCCATTATCTTCAGCTTTGTCCTCTATTAGGGTCGCGGGAGGTTGGGGGGGGGGTTCCCCATACCTATCCAGGGGGGGACGTATCGGGCGCTGGGCAGATACACCCAGGACAAGGGGGCAATCTATCACTGGACACACACTCACTCACACACACACACTCTATATGGGGCAATTTGGAGAACTCAATTCACCTTGAGACATGTTTTTGGACTGTGTCCTCCAGGTTCTCCGGTTTCCTCCCACAGTCCAAAAACATGGCTCAAGGTGAATTGAATTCTCCAAATTGCCCCATATAGAGTGTGTGTGTGAGTGAGTGAGTGTGTGCCCAGTGATAGATTGCCCCCCTGTCCTGGGTGTATCTGCCCAGCGCCCGAAACGTTCTCCCCTGGATGGGCATGGGGGGGTGGAACCAATTGACCCTAGTAGAGGATAAAGAGGAAGATAATGGATGAATGAAATAAACATGGGCGTCATGGGGGCTCAGTGGTTTGGCATGTTCTCCTCTCAGCGCTAGGGATTCCCGGTTCAAATCCCAATCTGGGTGGAGTTTGCATGTCCTCCCCGTGTCCTCCGTGGGTTTCCTCCAGGTTCTCCGGTTTCCTTCCACAGTCCAAAAAACATGGATCAAGGTCAATTGAATTCTCCAAATTGCCCCATATAGAGTGTGTGTGAGTGAGTGAGTGTGTGCCCAGTGATAGATTGCCCCCCTGTCCTGGGTGTATCTGCCCAGCGCCCGAAACGTTCCCCCCTGGATGGGCATGGGGAACCCCCCCCCCCCCCAGATGATGGACGGATGGTGACAACAGGACTCCTGCAGCATGGCATGTCTTAAATACGAATGATTTCCTCCCCTTTGGGTCTCGTGATGTCCAGCAGGATGGTGTTTTAAGGTGAATCGAGGCTGAAGGCGAGCTGTTGATGTCCAGAGGCCCGGCGCAGAGCCATTAACGCGCCCCTGTGAATGATTAGACTCGTGTTCCGCTTCAGAGGAGAGCCACGCACTTTGGCTTCCAGGTGTCGAGGTGAGAGAGAGAGAGGAACGGAATCTCAGCTCCGCCCTGCGAGTGTTCCGCCCCGCGAGTGTTCCACACCGCGAGTGTTCCACACCGCTGCCTCTCCCACAGACCGGCGGTGGGAACGGCTCACGACGCCCATTTCCTTCCCCGCGATTACAATCTCCGGCTTCGTTCAGCTAGAACGTCGGAGTTGCGGGCGGGGGGGGGCGGGGCAAGTGACATCAGCGTTCAGTCTGATGCAGGAGGCGGAGCCAGCACCTCATCCTTCCATCGGCCTTCGGTGGAGTAACCAAAAATCCATCCATCCATCCCATAATACATTCAGCTTTATCCTCTACTAGGGTCATGGGGGGGGGGTTCCCCATGCCCATCCAGGGGAGAACGTTTCGGGTGCTGGGCAGATACCCCCAGGACAGGGGGGCAAACTATCACTGGACACACACTCACTCACACACTCTATATGGGGCAATTTGGAGAATTCAATTCACCTTGATCCATGTTTTTTGGAATGTGGGAGGAAACCGGAGAACACGGAGGAAACCCACGCGGACACGGGGAGAACATGCAAATTCCACCCAGATTGGGATTCGAACCAGGAATCACTAGTGCTGAGAGGAGAACATGCTAAACCACTAAGCCACCGTCATTATGATGTCCATTCATTCATTATCTTCCGCTTTATCCTCTATTAGGGTTGGGGGGTTCCCCATGCCCATCCAGGGGAGAACGTTTCGGGCAGTGGGCAGATACACCCAGGACAGGGGGGCAATTTATCACTGGACACACACTCACTCTCACACACACACACACACACACACACTCTATATGGGGCAATTTGGAGAATTCAATTTACCTTGACCCATGTTTTTTGGAATGTGGGAGGAAACCTGAGATCCCGGAGGAAACCCACACGGACACGGGGAGGACATGGAAAGTCCACCCAGATTGGGATTCGAACCGGGAATCCCTAGCGCCGAGAGGAGAACATGCCAAACACATATGCCACCGCGCCATCCTGACCAGAATCCATCCATCCATTATCTTCCTCTTTATCCTCTACTAGGGGCGTTCTCCACCCAGGGGAGAACGTTTCGGGCACTGAGCCCCCTGGACAGGACGCCAATCTATCACTGGACACACTCTCACTCACACACACACACTCTATATGGGGCAATTTGGCGCATTCAATTGACTTTGATCCATGTTTTTGGACTGTGGGAGGAAACCGGAGAACCCGGAGGAAACCCATGCGGACACGGGGAGGACATGGGGATTCGAAGCCTCTATTCCTAATTATAGACACAGAGCATTGGCGGGCGGGACACGTCACGGGAATGGGCTGTGGACTCGAGAGGCTCTGATTGCCCCAGCTGTGAGAGGACGCGGGTCAGGAGTGCGCCTGGCTCAGTTGCCTGGCAACACATCTGTTTGGAGGACGCAGGCCGCCGCAGCCCCCTCGGCACCGGCGATCAGAAATCGAGGACGAAGACGGCGGGCGACAATAGATTAGAGTCAACAATAACCGTCTGACTCCTGCGTGGAGCTCCAGCCTTCAAAAAAAATAAAACAGTGTTGTAATGGATGTTCTGGAGGAGCGCGGGCCGGTGTCAGAGGGCTGCCGAAAATCACTACGGCAAACAGTAAACATCCATCAGCCGGGCGCCAGGACCGGCACCCTGCTTTGTTGACCTCCCTGATCCCCAGTTTAGACGGGACTAATTGGAGATCCTTGGGTATCGATTTTCATCTGCTCTTTTATTTGAAAAAGCAGCCGCACATATCCAGGGGACATTTATTGGCCCCGGCAGACGGATTGGAGAGCTCCGAATCTTTTCCAATTGTTTGCCAAAAATTGATTCGAGCAAATACACTATATCATGTTCCAGCGCGATGGAGTCCGAGCCATTGTTATTTCCAGATATGGGATTTTTTTTTTTTTTTTTTTCTTTCTTTAAAGTAACATTTTAAATCGCAGTGTGGTCATCGGGAGCTGAGAGGGACGTGTTTTGGGAAATTAAGGTCTAATAACGACTTAAATTAAGAGCCAATTAGCAGTAAATTACAGGGAGGACCCTCAGCACCCTGAACAGCGTTCATTCATCTCAGCATCTTCTGCTTAAGCCTCTACTAGGGTGTGTGTGTGGGAGGGGGGGGGTTCTCCATGCCCATCAAGGGGAGAACGTTTCGGGCGCTGGGCAGATACACCCAGATCAGGGTGCCAGTCTATCACTGGACACACACTCACACACACACACTCTATATGGGGCAATTTGGAGACCTCAATTGACCTTGATCCATGTTTTTAGACTGTGGGAGGAAACCGGAGGACCTGGAGGAAACCCACGGAGGACACGGGGAGGACATGGAAACTCCAGCCAGATGGGGATTCGAACCTGGATCGCAACGAGAGGAGAACATGCCAAACCACTAAGCCACCTCATCCTGAAGGTTAATTATATCCTGTAAATACAGAAAGGTTAAATATATATATATTTCCATCCATTATCTTCAGCTTTATCCTATATTAGGGCCGTGGGGGGGGGGGGGGGTTCCCATGCCCATCAAGGAGAGAACGTTTCGGGCGCTGGGCAGATACACCCAGGACAGGGGGGCAATCTATCGCTGGACACACACTCACTCAAACACACACACACTCTATATGGGGCAATTTGGAGAATTCAATTGACCTTGATCCATGTTTTTGGACTGTGGGAGGAAACCGGAGAACCCGGAGGAAACCTACGTGGACACGGGGAGAACATGCAAACTCCACCCAGATTGGGATTCGAACCGGGAATCCCCAGCGCTGAGAGGAGAACATGCCAAACCACTAAGCCACCGTGCCACCCTATATATATATATTGCCCAGTGATAGATATGCGTCCTGTCCTGGGTGTATCTGCCCAGCGCCCGAAACGTTCTCCCCTGGATGGGCATGGGGAACCCCCCCTCCAATTGTTCGAATACCAATCTGGGTGGAGTTTGCATGTACTCCCCGTGTCCGCGTGGGTTTCCTCCGGGTTCTCCGGTTTCCTCCCACAGTCCAAAAACATGGATCGAGGTCAATTAAATGCTCCAAATTGCCTCATATATAGTGTGTGTGAGTGTGTGTTCAGTGATAGATTGCCCCCCCCTGTCCTGGGTGTGTCTGCCCAGCTCCCGAAACGTTCTCCCCTGGATGGGCATGGGGAACCCCTCCCCCTTCAAATGGGTGAAAATGGATGGAATTTCACCCATGTGACTCCGGCACACCCGACTCGAACAGCAGAACTAAAAGAGGAAGAACCCGCAGGTGACCCAGTCATGAGGGCTCCACGGAACAGCAGCATTTCAGAACCGCGCGCCGTCCTCACTGTTCTCGCTGACCGATCGCAGAACATCAACTTCACACCGTCGAACCCGAGCTCCACAGAGATTTTAATTAAATTAAATTAATTAATTAAACAACAGCGTAAATAAACCCGTCGTTAATCTCCCGTTAACGCGTTCCCAGAATGTATAATACAACCAAAATCTGGGTCTGCCCCCCACCGGGGGGAGACTCCGCACCAAACGGCCACCCAGACGTTTGGATCCGCTCGGCCTCCCGTCTCCGTCGATGCGTTCCCCGTTCCCCGTTCCATGAGGATTAATATAATGTTTATATATTGTTTTAACGGCGACGGGTTCGTTTCCTGCCGACTCTCTGGTGGCTCGGTGCGTGCGAGAGCCGAAGCAAATAGATCTTTACTGCTGCACATGTTCTGCGTCGCGGCCATTCTCCAGTGGCGTAGCTTACACACGGCGGTAAGTGGAAATGCTCGTGGAAAAGAAAACGTACGTTTACGTTGCCATGAATATAAAAACGGGGATTTCAGAGACGGGAAAAAAAAACGAGGCGGCGACTCACAACGAGAAAACAATCTGCAACAAAACAAATACAACGACCAACTCAACCACTTTATATATTTATATTTATATTCTTTCATTATGTTCCACTTTATCCTCTATTAGGGTCCGGGGGGGTTCCCCATGCCCATCCAGGGGAGAACGTTTCGGGTGCTGGGCAGATACACCCAGGAAAGGGGGCAATCTATCACTGGGCACACACACACTCTATATGGGGCAATCTGGAGAACTCAATTGACTTGATCCATGTTTTTGGACTGTGGGAGGAAACCGGAGAACCCGGAGGAAACCCACACAGACACAGGGAGAACATGGAAACTCCACCCAGATGGGAATTCGAACCAGGAATCGCTAGTGCTGAGAGGAGAACATGCCCAACCACTAAACCACCGTGCCACCTATATATATATATATATAAAGAGAGCGAGAGAGAGAGAATAAAGTGCACCGTTGGCTTAGTGGTTTGGCATGTTCTCCTCTCAGCACTGGGGATTCCCGGTTCGAATCCCCATCTGGGTGGAGTTTCCATGTTCTCCCCGTGTCCGCGTGGGTTTCCTCCAGGTTCTCCGGTTTCCTCCCACAGTCCAAAAACATGGATCAAGTCAATTGAGTTCTCCAAATTGCCCCATATAGAGTGTGTCTGTGTGAGTGAGTGTGTGCCCAACGATGGATTGCCCCCCTGTCCTGGGTGTATCTGCCCAGCGCCTGAGACGTTCTCCCCTCGATGGGCATAGGGAACCCCCTGTCTCTGGTTCTGCATCCACAAGGTGGAGCAATAGAGTGAAGGTGTGTAATAGAGGGGACACTGACTGGATAACTGCTTAAACTCGAGCTAAAGTTCTTGATATCCATCCATTATCTTCCACTTTATCCTCTACTAAGGTCGGGTGGGGGGTTCCGCATGCCCATCCAGGGGAGAACGTCTCGGGCGCTGGGCAGATACACCCAGGACAGGGGGGCAATCTATCACTGTACACACTTACACACACTCTATATAGGGCAATTTGGAGAATTCAGTTGACCTTGAGCCATGTTTTTGGACTGTGGGAGGAAACCGGAGAACCCGGAGGAAAGCCACACGGACACACGGAGGACATGGAAACTCCACCCAGATTGGGATTCAAACCGGGAATCCCTAGAGCTGAGAGGAGAACATGCTAAACACTAAAGCCACCGTGCCACATTTCGAGTCGAGAACTTTGTAATGATCAATATTATTACATCTGAAAAATGGCGCTGGGCAGATACACCCATCACAGGCCGCCAGCCCATCGCTGGGCAAACACCGACTGGTTCCACAAAAAGCAAACAAGAAGCAAAAATGAGGACTGTGTTCCATCAGTCTGGTTCTGGTCCTGAAGAGGAACTGATTCTGTTTCTGAACAGAATTAGAACCGCAAACTTTCAGGGTTGTATTTTAAAAATACCCAGGTGACTCCACCTCTCCTCTCTCTCCATTGGCTCTCTGTAGCTGATCTATAGGACTCTGATCTACAGGACCATCTCTGGATCTGGCCCTTCTTACCTTCACTCTAGATTTCCAAAACACACTCGTTCACTTCACTCTAGTGATGAAAATCTCCTGGTGGTTCCACCTCACCGTGGTGCTAATGTTCACTCCGTATCGTTCATCAATAACCAATGACGGAACCATCTTCCCAACCCTGTCTGTCACGCTGAGTCAGCATCTTCAAGAAACATCTCAGAACACATCTCGTCCACAAACACTTGCTAGAAAACAATTTTAAAAATGTATACGTCTGATACATTTGTTCTCCATGAGCCCCAGCGCTGTTGGGTCCAACGTGAAAAACAGCTTTAACTAGAAAGGAAAGTTTGTGAACAAACTTTAAAGTTGGCTTGGATGGACTGACTGCTGCTGCAAAAAAAAGAAAGAAAGAAATAAAAACTACCAAAAAAACAAAAAAAAACTGAAAAAGAAAACAACAACCAAAAAACTAAACTAAAAAAATGCTAACTATGCTAATGTGGAAAACATGCCAAACTTCCAAAGGTTGACGGTGGCTAACCAAAAGGATAAGCAAAAAGACTTAGAAGGAAAAAAAGAAATAAAAACTTGTAAAGTTGTAGGAAATAAAAAAAAAATGCGGATGTGGAGAACATGCCAAACTTCCAAAACTCAACCAAAGCTCGACAAAAGAATGAACATCTAAGATTTAGAGGAAAGAAAGGGAAAAAAAGAAAGAAAAACCTGTAAAATTGAGAGAAAATCAACAAAAAAGCTGGGAAAAAAATTTTTTTTCAATGGAAGCTGATACGAAAAAAGGCCCCGAAAAAGGGGCGTGGCAGGAAAACCGTACGCCAAATATCTCCGAAAAGCACAAGCAACCTAAGTGGCTATAGGAATTACGACGCTACAAAATTTCAACGTTCTACGTCGAAAGCTGCGGGACGAAAATGAGCTAGAGGATCGCACAAGAATAAGAAGAAGATTAAGAAGAAAAGGAAGTCGGCTTCTTCCAAACCAACTTAATTAAACGAACAGAAAGTGCTAACGAGAGCGGAATGGTTTTTGCAACTTGTGATTTTAATTCAGAAAATGACGTACAAATAAAAGCGACACCCAGATTGGACTGGAACTAGATTGCAAACCAAACGGGAAATCTTTTTTTTTTTTTTTTTTTTTTTTTTTTTTGGTTATTGTTTTTTTTTTTTTTTTATCCATTCACATAATAAATACATTTGTCACTTGTGCATCAAAACATATTTTAGTGTATTTACATCATAAATAAATCTGAAGGACGAGTCAGGTTCACCCGTCCGGCAGTCTGAGAGCTGCATCAGAGTCCCGTCCTCCCAAAACCAGAACAGGACCTACTCGGACACGTCGCCCTGTCTGCCTCGCTCCTGGGTGACCTCCCGAAGCCTCCGGCCTCCACCCTCGACCTTCCACCTCATCTCCATATCCGTCAGATCTCCATCTTTCCTTTATAATTGGCGCCCAACGCATTCAGACGTTCTGCCTCATGAGATACGCATGTCTCGATGTATGTCTAAAGGCATGTGGACATCATCTCCGCACCCTCCGAACCCGGGGGGGGCAGTGTGGAGGCGCACCCTTTGTATCGCTGCCTAAAATCTTTTTCAAGGAACGTCCACAAACTTTTCTAGTGGTTTTGAAGCTATGCCCATTCAGCAAGAAGAAGGGGGACTATTTAGTTCTCATTAGTTGTATTCGGACCGAATCAAGCCAGTGGAACCACAGCTTTATGAGGACCACCAGTTTTATGATGACTCCCTTTGGCTTTACAGCTTTATGGGGACCCCTAGTAGAGCCAAAGTTTGATGGGGACTGCCAGAGGAACCACAGTTTTATGAGGACTCTCAGAGGAACCACAGTTTAATGAGGACCGCCAGTAAAACCACAGCGTTATGAGGAACATCAGTGGAGAGACAGTTTTATGAGGACCCCCATTGGATCCGCATCTTTATGAGGACCGCCAGTGGAACCACAGATTTACGAGGGCCAGTAGTGGAAACACAGCTTTATAAGGAGCCGCCAGTGGATCCACAGCTTTATGACGACCACCAGTGGAACCACAGTGTTATGAGGAACACCGGTGGAGCCACAATATTATAAGAACCACCAGTGGAACCACAGCTTTATGGGGACCCCTAGTAGAGCCATAGTTTTATGAGGCCTGCCAGTGCATCCACAGTTTAATGAGGACTGCCAGTGGAACCACAGATTTATGAGGACTGCCAGTGGAACCAGAGATTTATGAGGACTGCCAGTGGAACCACAGTTTCATAAGGACTGCCAGTGGAACCACAGTTTTATGAGGACCCCTAGTAAAACCACAGTGTTATGAGGAACACCAGTGGAGCCAGTTTTATAAGAACCACCAGTGGAACCACAGCTTTATGGGGACCCCTAGTAAAGCCACAGTTTTATGAGGACTGCCAGTGGATCCAAAGTTTCATGAGGACCAGTGTTTTAGAACTCTGAGGTCCGGTCTCAGTTTTTAGTTGTTAGTTAAGGTGCAGACATACAGTCTTACACACCGTATGTTCAAAAGTATTGGGACACCTCCACATTACACCTGTAGGGGCCATTTAGTTGCCCCACTCCCTTTTAACACATGTAAGAGCTTCTACCCATTTGGAAAATCTTTCTACAAGAACTTGTAGCATCTGTGTGGGCTTTTCCATTTCTTATTTTATCTCTGTTCTCTAAGCTGTTAGATAATCTCAAAGTCATTGTCCTTCAAACAATGATCTAAAGAACCAAGGAACCTGTAATGGATTGGGGCAGTGAGGTCCTACAGTGTAAATGCCCTCAACAGAGCCAGCTTGAGGACCAGAATCATAATCATAGTCTCTTTTTGTTATAGATGTTTTTTTTTTAAAGAAGACTGTCAATTTATTCATGAGATAAAAGGTCATCAATGCATATTCATCAATGTTCCAGTTTAATCCAGAGCTGCTCAGTACGGGAGCTCAGGGCTCTGCGCCATGTCTTTAGGAACCTTTCTTCATGCACGGAGACATAACGGAGAACATCCTAAACCTGTGAGCTAAAGCACGCTGTTGAGTGTTTGCATGCCGTGTACACTTCCTCGTGGTGTCCACATACTTTTGGCCATATAGTGTCCATTTCGCAGCGGTCGCTTGGGTCCCGTCGACTCCTCCCACCAGCTCTTTGCAGACGAACGAGCTAAAATAAAGACTTGCTTTAAGATCTCGCGGGAATCGGCGCCGATTGTACTTCTAAATGAATTCGACAGACGGGACGAGAACCGAACTCCTTCTGAGCGAATCGGACTTCTCCCAACGGACAGACAGACGGACGAGCTAAACTATGTCAGAGATTCGGTCAGCGCCTTCGGGCTGGAGGAACGCCTACGCCGAGGCTCCGAGTGTCAGCTGCCGTTGGAGATGATGACCGAGGTCCCTTTATGGCTGGAGGTTTGCTCGGCCTGCATGCGCAGGTGAGAGGTCACGTCGTAGTGGGAGGCGCCCGCGCAGCCCAGCGCATACCCTCTGAAGCTGTCCGCCTCATAGAGGTGCTCCAGGGCGTAGCCGCCGAGAGAATAGGCAGCGTGTTTATCCAGGTACTGGCGCGGGTGCGAGGGGTAGAGGGCGGGCGTGGGCGAGACGGAGCAGGCTCCACCGAGACCCAGCTGCTGCTGATGCTGCTGCTGCTGCTGCGGAGACGACAGGTCCGTCTGCAAGAAGTCCTTTGCTTTGGCCAGCCGCTCCGAGTCGGGGCTGCTAAGGCGGGAGAGGGGGGCGGGGCTGGAGGCGGGGCTGATCACCTGAGCTGGGCCTCGACATATGGCACCCTGAAGAGAGGACTGCGCAAACTCGGCGCCGAAACAGGACCCGTGGTTCTTGGGGAGACCGTTGGCCGGGCCCAGAGTCGCCGACGGTTCGGTTCCGCTCTTCCGCAGCTGCAGTCGGTTCTCCTCTTCTTTAATCATCTGCTGCGTGGCGCGGATCAGCGTCTCGATCTTGCTCGGCTCCTGGGGGCTCGGGCGGAAGTGCTCGATCCGGTACCGGTCCCCCGAGTCGCTGGCCGAGCCCGCGTCCGGAGAGCTGACGGTGCTGTCCTCGTCCCAGTGGCCTCTCACTGCAAGCAACGTTCGAATTAGCTCAACAAAAATGACCGCGCGTTTTAAACTTGCTAAAAATACATTGTTCTAGCACAGAGGAGAACATACCAAAGTTCACATGTACATAACATGAGCATGGAACAAATCATGGTCATAAACGCGGAGGGTACCATTGAAGGCTCACCGTGCAGGCTGTGGACGGAGGTGATGTGGGGCATCACCGCCTCGTAGCCGTCTCCGTTCTCGGGTGGAGACTTGGGGAGGGGCAGGAGCGAGCGCGCCGTACCCCACCACGTCTCCCGCCCGGCCTGGGGGGTTCCCAGGAAGTACCTCCCGGCCTCGCAGCGTCCGCGCTCGCAGGCCTGCGTGTGCCCGTGGCTTTGGTGCTCGGCCGAGACGTGGTGCTCTTCGGACAGAGGCAGGCTGTAGCACAGGGGGCGGGGCTCGGGGAACTGACGGTACACGCACGAGGCGTCCATGCTTTCACTCTGATCCAACAGCTGAGGAGAGGCGGAGTCGGTGAGAGGACTTCCACCCCACGGGCTGCTGTCCTGGTCCGACTCCGAGCGCTCGGTGTGGAAGCCTGGGTACTGAAAGAACGCGGAAAAAAACGCAAACTCAGTCAAAACACTCAGACAACCGAGTCGGCATTTTTTTTACCAGTGGCTCACTCTTAGCTCCAGACCAGGTTCTCTCTGTTTAAATGTCATTTTTAACGTGCAGCCTCCATACTGTATGATAATCGCATAGCAACTGAATAGCAACCACAGAGCAGTTACATAGTAACTGCATAGCAACAGCACAGCAACCACATAGCAACCATGTAACAACTGTATAATCGCATAGCAACCACAAAGCAACTGCAAAGCAACCACAGAGCAGTTACATAGTAACTGCATAGCAACAGCACAGCAACCACATAGCAACCATGTAACAACTGTATAATCGCATAGCAACCGCAAAGCAACCACTAAGCAACCACAGAGTCGTTACATAGTAACTGCATAGCAACAGCACAGCAACCACATAGCAACCATGTAACAACTGTATAATCGCATAACAACTGAATAGCAACCACAGAGCAGTTACATATTAACTGCATAGCAACAGCACAGCAACCACATAGCAACCATGTAACAACTGTATAATCGCATAGCAACCACAAAGCAACCACTAAGCAACCACAGAGTCGTTACATAGTAACTGCATAGCAACAGCACAGGAACCATATAGCAACCATGTAACAACTGTATAATCGCATAGCAACCGCAAAGCAACCACTAAGCAACCACAGAGCAGTTACATAGTAACTGCATAGCAACAGCACAGCAACCACATAGCAACCATGTAACAACTGTATAATCGCATAGCAACCGCAAAGCAACCACTAAGCAACCACAGAGTCGTTACATAGTAACTGCATAGCAACAGCACAGCAACCACATAGCAACCATGTAACAACTGTATAATCACATAGCAACCACAAAGCAACCACTAAGCAACCACAGAGCAGTTACATAGTAACTGCATAGCAACAGCACAGCAACCACATAGCAACCATGTAACAACTGTATAATCGCATAGCAACCGCAAAGCAACCACTAAGCAACCACAGAGCAGTTACATAGTAACTGCATAGCAACAGCACAGCAACCACATAGCAACCATGTAACAACTGTATAATCGCATAGCAACCGCAAAGCAACCACTAAGCAACCACAGAGCAGTTACATAGTAACTGCATAGCAACAGCACGGCAACCATATAGCAACCATGTAACAACTGTATAATCGCATAGCAACCGCAAAGCAACCGCAAAGCAACCACAGAGCAGTTACATAGTAACTGCTTGGCAACAGCACAGCAACCACATAGCAACCATGTAACAACTGTATAATCGCATAGCAACCGCAAAGCAACCACTAAGCAACCACAGAGCAGTTACATAGTAACTGCATAGCAACAGCACAACAACCATATAGCAACCATGTAACAACTGTATAATCGCATAGCAACCGCAAAGCAACCACTAAGCAACCACAGAGCAGTTACATAGTAACTGCATAGCAACAGCACAGCAACCACATAGCAACCATGTAACAACTGTATAATCGCATGGCAACCGCAAAGCAACCACAGAGCAGTTACATAGTAACTGCATAGCAACAGCACGGCAACCATATAGCAACCATGTAACAACTGTATAATCGCATAGCCTGCTTTTTAATGTTGTACTCTGTACAGCGACAAAAAAAAAAAAAAAAAAAACTTTTTACTTTTAAAATTCAATATTATTACAGTGAGAAATGTAACCAGGTCTTTAACATTTGATAAAAAAAAAAAAAGTTTGGTCTTTAGATTTTCAGATTCTAATCAGACTGTGGAAACATGCTGCCTGATTTATATACCTTGATTTATTATAAAGGGTCTTAATGATTAAGATTAAGATTTAATGGGGGACATTTATTATAAAGGAGGATCATCGTTATTTGAGTGAGGGAACCCTTGTTCTCACTGTTCTGAGGTGAAGTCCATGCCCATCCAGGGGAGAACATTTCGGGTGCTGGGCAGATACACCCAGGACAGGACGCCAATCTATCACCTGACACACAAACATACACTCTATATGGGGCAATTTGGAGAATTCAATTGACCTTGATCCATGTTTTTGGACTGTGGGAGGAAACCGGAGAACCCCGAGGAAACCCACGCGGACACGGGGAGAACATGCAAACTCCACCCAGATTAGGATTCGAACCGGGAATCCCTAGCGCTGAGAGGAGAACATGCCAAACCACTAAGCCACTGTATTTCTTAAAGAAAAGTCCATCCATTATCTCCAACTTTATCCTCTATTAGGGTTGTGGGGGGGAGGGGGGGTTGTCCATGCCCATCCAGGGGAGAACGTTTCGGGCGCTGGGCAGATACACCCAGGACAGGACGCCAATCTATCACCTGACACACAAACATACACTCTATATGGGGCAATTTGGAGAATTCAATTGAACTTGATCCATGTTTTTGGACTGTGGGAGGAAACCGGAGAACCCGGAGGAAACCCATGTGGACACAGGGAGGACATGCAAACTCCACCCAGATTTGGATTTGAACCGGATTTGAATTCCTAGCGCTGAGAGGAGAACATGCCAAACCACTAAGCCACCATGCCGCCCTGAGGTTGTACCATCCATCCATTATCTTCCGCTTTGTCCTATATTAAGGTTGTGGCGGGGGGGTTCCAAATGCCCATCCAGGGGAGAACGTTTCGGGCGCTGGGTAGATACACCCAGGACAGGGGGGCAATCTATCACTGGACACACACTCACTCACACAGACACACTCTATATGGGGCAATCTGGAGAACTCAATTGACCTTGATCCATGTTTTTGGACTGTGGGAGGAAACCGGAGAACCCTGAGGAAACCCACATGGACACGGGGAGAACATGGAAACTCCACCCAGATTGGGATCCGAACCGGGAATCCCCAGCGCTGAGAGGAGAACATGCCAAACCACTAAGCCACCGTGCCGCCCTGAGGTTGTACCAGATTTATTAAATCCCATTAATCCTGTGAGGGGACGAGGAGCCGTGAATTCCAGGAACCTCCATGTGGAACTGTCTGAATGGACGTTCCGCGGTCACTCACGTGAGAGTAGGGCGAGAGGCGTGTTTTGGGTTTGGGGCGCGGCACGCGGCCCTTGCCGGCCTTCCTGCCGTCGGTGCCGGGGTTGGGGGGGCTGCTGTAGGTGAAGGCCGGCTTGCTGGACGCGGCCTGGTCCAAAGACAGCTGCAGACCTTTGTACTCCGTCTCCCTGATGAGAGAAACAAAGCGTTAGTCAAATCCCCAAACGGGGTTCGAACCCACGTCCCCGTCCGGAGGAGCGGGGCCCGGCGCGAGCGCGTCCCCGCCGTCTCCATGTGGACGGGCTTTCGGGTTCCCGGACTCCTCGGCACCGCCGAAGGACGACAACATCTGCTCCGTAATTAAGACGCCGTTGCTCATTTGCGTCGGCGCGCCGGAGGAGACGGAGACACGGGCGGAGACGGAGACACGCCGATGGAAGTTAGGCTTTCACAAACACGCCGCAGAGGAGACACGTCCTCGTTCAAATACACAGGGAGATTAAAAGATGAAGCGAGTGCACACGCCTGTCCTGCGGGGGGGGGGGGGGGAACGCTAATTGATTTGCAATTTTGGGAAAAGAAAAACATTACCAAACGACGACGACGACGACGACAAAGGTACTGGGACACACATCTTCATGGTTCCCCATGTCCATCCAGGGGAGGACGTTTCGGGCACTGGGCAGATACACCCAGGACAGGGGGCAATCTATCGCAGGACACACACTCACTCACACACACACACTCTATATGGGGCAATTTGGAGAACTCAATTGACCTTGAGCCATGTTTTTGGACTGTGGGAGGAAACCGGAGAACCCGGAGGAAACCCATGTGGACACGGGGAGGAACCACAGATTGTGGGAGGAAACCGGAGAACCCGGAGGAAACCCATGCGGACACGGGGAGGAACCACAGATTGTGGGAGGAAACCGGAGAACCCGGAGGAAACCCATGCGGACATGGGGAGGAACCACAGATTGTGGGAGGAAACCCATGCGGACACGGGGAGGAACCACAGATTGGGGGAGGAAACCGGAGAACCCGGAGGAAACCCATGTGGACACGGGGAGGAACCACAGATTGTGGGAGGAAACCGGAGTACCCGGAGGAAACCCATGCTGACACGGGGAGGAACCACAGATTGTGGGAGGAAACCGGAGAACCCGGAGGAAACCCATGCGGACACGGGGAGGAACCACAGATTGGGGGAGGAAACCGGAGAACCCGGAGGAAACCCATGCGGACACGGGGAGGAACCACAGATTACGGGAGGAAACCGGAGAACCCGGAGGAAACCCACGTGGACACGGGGAGGACATGCAAACTCCACCCAGATTAGGATGCAAACCGGGAATCCCCAGCGCTGAGAGGAGAACATGCCAAACCACTAAGCCACCGTGCCGTCCCTATCGTTTACTCCCATAAGTCCCAAGGCACCCAATGCTTCCAACAGTTTGGGGAAGGCCCAAACTATGTTGTGTTTACATGACTGTGTCTCAAAGCATGGTTTAAATAGTCATGTGGGCAAATAAGGGCTTAGGGGTTTGGCATGTTCTCCTCTCAGCACTAGGGATTCCCGCTTCGAGTCCCAATCTGGGTGGAGTTCCCATGTTCTCCCATGTCCACATGGGTTTCCTCTGGGTTCTCCGGTTTCCTCCCACAGTCCATAAAACATGGATCAAGGTGAATTGAATGCTCCAAATTGCCCCATACAGAGTGTGTCTGTGTGAGTGAGTGTGTGTCCAGCGATAGATTGCCCCCCTGTCCTGGGTGTATCTGCCCAGCGCCTGAAACGTTCCCCCCTGGATGGACATGGGGGAACCCCCCCCACGACCCTAATAGAGGATAAAGAGGAAGATAATGGATGGATGAATATATAAAGATGGGCGGCACGGTGCCTTAGTGGTTTGGCATGTTCTCCTCTCAGCACTAGGGATTCCTGGTTCGAATCCCAATCTGGGTGGAGTTTGCATGTTCTCCCCATGTCCATGTGGGTTTCCTCCGGGTTCTCCGGTTTCCTCCCACAGTCCAAAAACATGGATCAAGGTCAATTGAGTTCTCCAAATTGCCCCATATAGAGTGTGTGTGTGAATGTGAGTGAGTGCGTGCTCAGCGATAGATTGGCGTCCTTTCCTGGGTCTATCTGCCCAGCGCCCGAAACGTTCTCCCCTGGACGTTCTCACCCCCACCCCCACCCCCCCAGAAGGTGATGCAAACGGTCCTCGGTTCGATACTCAGACAGTGAGACACCTCAGACCTCACACCTCCCACCCGGTCCTATGTTCTCAGATAAGAAAGCAGACGTTTTCACACACTCACACACACACACACACACACACACACACACACACACACACACACACACACACACACACACACACACACACACACTCAGAACAGCTTGTCCCGTTTTGCATTAAGTGAGAGCAGCTCCTGTCACAACACTGATGCAGCGAACACTCAGCAAGCTGCACGCTATAAACACTCATCATCTTTACGACCTATTAATTAAAACTCATAAACACTTCTTTTTACGAGCTGCGTAAAGCCACATGCGCCTCCTCTGCGCCTCCTCTGCGCCTCCTCTGCGCCTCCTCTGCGCCTCCTCTGCGCCTCACGGAGGATCTGACGGCGCCGACCTCTGCACATCTGCGGCGAGCCGGCCGGCCGAGCGGGACCTTCCACATGTGTGATCACTCATCCTCCCCGGGCCGGGCCCTCGGGTCCCCGGCCCCCGGCCCCCGGCCCCCGGCCCCCGGCCCTGGATGCGGTCTAATAGATGACTCTCCAGACGGAAGCGCGTTAATCTTTAGCGAGAATTCCTGCGATAATGTGTCTGTTTCGTCAGAATGAAAGCGTGACAGATAAATCACACACCCCCCCTCACACCCCACACACACCACCCCGGCGCAGCGAGTCCACTTTTTTTTTTTTTTTTTTTTTTTTTTTTTTTTTTTTTTACTTAAGAAGCACACAGAGGTCGAAGTGTTGAACAACCAGACCTTCCACCTGCTGGCAGCCGTGTCCACTTCCTGTAGAAAATCGGCGGGAGCTCCTGATTCATCGCCGAATGTTCGGGTGGGGGTGAATAATGATGATGATGCCACAGAGGCACCTGATTGGCTGTCGGTCTGAAGAATTTTTTAAAGAAATTTTAAGGTGCAAATATATATATTTGCCTCCTCATACAGTCAGTTCTTTTTGATAAAGGCTCCGTATATAAAGTAAATAAGTCATTATATATATATATATATATGTGTGTGTGTGTGTGTGTGTGCGTGTGTGTGTGTGTGTGTGTGTGTTAATCTAACTGTTCCTTGATTTAAAAAATGTATATCTTAGAACTAAATATATATACAGTATATATAGTCACGGTGGCTTAGTGGTTTGGCATGTTCTCCTCTCAGCGCTAGGGATTCCCGGTTCGAATCCCCATCTGGGTGGACTTTCCATGTCCTCGCCGTATCCACGTGGGTTTCCTCCGGGTTCTCCGGGTTCCTCCCACAGTCCAAAAAACGAGGATCAAGGTCAATTGAATTCTCCAAATTGCCCCATATAGATTGTGTGTATGTGTGAGTGAGTGTGTATCCAGTGATAGATTGCCCCCCTGTCCTGGGTGTATCTGCCCAGCGCCCGAAACGTTCTCCCCTGAATGGGAGAACCCCCCCCTCCCCCCGATGATAAAGTGGAAGATTATGGATGTATGGATATATATATATATAAAGATACTACTTTAGTTCTACGTTATACTTTTTTTGAACCAAGAAACAGTTTGATTAACATAAAACATCACTTTAAAAAAAAAAAAAAAAATTATGTATTGTGGCCCCAAAATATTAATTCAGTACGTTGATCTAATGTTTCTTGTTTTTTTTTTTTGTTAGTTTTTTTGTTTTTTTTTACAGAACCAGATATGGTTTAATACCTTTATTTTAAAGAGGAGGCACCACTTATTACCATTCACTAATTAACTAACTTTTATTTGTGGTTTTTGTCAGGTCTTTGAGGTCTACAGACCAAATGCTGCTGGTGGTACCTCGTACCCGTTTCAAAACCCGGGGTGACCGATCATTTCAGGTGCTGGCCCCAAAGCTCGGACTCTACTGAGCCTTTTAAGAAATCTCTTAAGACGTTTTTATTTACAGAGGCTTTTAGTTCATCTTTGTTTATTACTCATTTTTATATTCTTTTTTTAATATTTATTTTCTGCACTATTTTCACTTTTCACTTTCTGTGAAAGGTGCTATATAAATAATACTTATTTATTTAGTGCTTTAAATACAGAGAGGTGCACACAAGCAGACGTATAGGGACGCGTCTTTTATGGAATGTCATTCTCTACTCTTTGAAACGTCTGTGGTCATTTTTACCAATTTGGGAGGTCAGACACCGATGTTGGGCTAAAGGGGCCTGATTTAAAATCTCAGTTTTAGTTTTTCAGAAGTTCTCTGCAGGTCAGTCAAGCACCTCCACAATAAAATTGTGCCTTTATGGACCATAAAGTTGAATCATACAGACATAAAAAATATGCAGCGAGGTGCTGGATCACATAAAACACAAAGTGGAAGATTAAGAGGTGCATCCCGGTATTTTGTCCTTGCCCATTTTGTCCACACACGTGAGGTAGTTCAGTGGTCAAGGCGTTGGGCTATCAATCAGAAGGTTGTGGGTTCAAATCCCTGGTCCACTAAAGTTACCAATGTGGGTCCTGGAGCAAGACCCTTAACCCTCATTGCTCCAGGGGGCGCTGTCTGTTCTGACTCACAGCCAAGTTGGGATGCTTTTTTTTTTTTTTTTTTTTTTTTTTTTTTTTTAATTAAATGACCAAATGTAGTGTGTATTCAGTTCAGTGGAACAGGAACTATTTATTATTATTATTCTTTGAAGTGAGACATCATTTTCTCATTTAAATGATATTATAATTAGCAGTCGTAGTATTTGTACTAATTGTAATCAAGTTTTTTTTCTTTTAATAAATATGTGCGGTCATATTCTCACGTTATTTAAAGTCAATTTAGAAATGGTTTTCCAGTTTACTCTCACGCGTCATAAACTCTACATGATGATCTGCACGTCCATGGTTCCACAAGGAACTAAAAAGGTTCTCGTATGGCACTGTGAACTGTTCGCACGCTGTTCAGGCTCTTCAGTCCCGGGGTTCTTTGGGGCGAGACATTATTTTCCAGTTTACTGTCATGTGACACAAACTCTACAGAATGATCTGCACGTCCATGGTTCCACAAGGAACTAAAAAAGGTTCTCGTATGGCACTGTGAACTGTTCGCACGCTGTTCAGGTTCTTCAGTCCCGGGGTTCTTTGGGGTGAGACATTATTTTCCAGATTACTGTCACGTGACACGAACTCTACATAATGATCTGCACGTCCATGGTTCCACAAGGAACTAAAAAAGGTTCTCATATGCCACTGTGAACTGTTCGGGCTCTTCAGGTTCTTCAGTCCCGGGGTTCTTTGGGGCGAGACATTATTTTCCAGTTTACTGTCACGTGACACGAACTCTACATAATGATCTGCACGTCCATGGTTCCACAAGGAACTAAAAAAGGTTCTCGTATGGCACTACGAACTGTTTGGGCTCTTCAGGTTCTTCAGTCCCGGGGTTCTTTGGGCTGAGACATTATTTTCCAGTTTACTGTCACGTGACACGAACTCTACATAATGATCTGCACGTCCATGGTTCCACAAGGAACTAAAAAAGGTTCTCGTATGGCACTGCGAACTGTTCGCACGCTGTTCAGGCTCTTCAGTCCCGGGGTTCTTTGGGCTGAGACATTATTTTCCAGTTTACTGTCACGCGTCATAAACTCTACATGATGATCTGCACGTCCATGGTTCCACAAGGAACTAAAAAAGGTTCTCGTATGGCACTGCGAACTGTTCGCACGCTGTTCAGGCTCTTCAGTCCCGGGGTTCTTTGGGGCGAGACATTATTTTCCAGTTTACTGTCACGTGACACAAACTCTACATAATGATCTGCACGTCCATGGTTCCACAAGGAACTAAAAAAGGTTCTCGTATGGCACTGCGAACTGTTCGCACGCTGTGTGGGCTCTTCAGTCCCGGGGTTCTTTGGGGTGAGACATTATTTTCCAGTTTACTGTCATGTGACACAAACTCTACAGAATGATCTGCACGTCCATGGTTCCACCAGGAACTAAAAAGGTTCTTGTATGGCACTACGAACTGTTTGGGCTCTTCAGGCTCTTCAGTCCCGGGGTTCTTTGGGGTGAGACATTAATTTCCAGTTTACTGTCATGTGACACGAACTCTACATAATGATCTGCATGTCCATGGTTCCACAAGGAACTAAAAAAGGTTCTCGTATGGCACTCTGAACTGTTCGCACGCTGTTCAGGCTCTTTAGCTCCGGGGTTCTTTGGGGTGAGACATTATTTTCCAGTTTACTGTCACGTGACACAAACTCTACATAATGATCTGCACATCCATGGTTCCACAAGGAACTTAAAAAGGTTCTCGTATGGCACTGCGAACTGTTCACACGCTGTTCAGGCTCTTTAGCTCCGGGGTTCTTTGGGGTGAGACATTATTTTCCAGTTTACTGTCACGTGACACAAACTCTACAGAATGATCTGCATGTCCATGGTTCCACAAGGAACTAAAAAGGTTCTCGTATGGCACTGCGAACTGTGACACGGAACTTAACAACGAAGGTCATCGCTTTTTGATCCCGACCCGAACATGCTGGACTGTTCGGCCTCTTCAGGCTCTTCAGTCCCGGGGTTCTTTGAAGTGAGACATTATTTTCTCGTTTAAATGATATTATAATTAGCAGTCATAATATTTGTACTAATTGTAATCAAGTTTTTAATCTAAATAAATATGTGCGGTCATATTCTCACGTTATAGCGGTCACTCAGTGGTCAGGGCGTTGGGTTATCAATCTGAAGGTTGGGGGTTCAAATCCCAGGTCCACTGAAGTTACCAGTGTGGGTCCTTGAGCGAGGCCCTTAACCCTCATTGCTCCAGGGGGCGCTGTGATGAACCCTGCGCTCACCTTGTAAGTCGCTTTGGATAAAAGCGTCCAATAAATGACCAAAATGTTATTGAAAATAAATTTACTAATTATTTTCGAGTTTACTGTCACGTGACACAAACTCTACATGGTTCCACAAGCAACTAAAAAAAGGGTTCTCGAATGGGTTCTCACCGCGAACTGGGACAACGAAGGTCTTCTCTTTTTAATCCCGACCCGAACATGCTGCACCCGAACGTCCCTCCGAATCTTCGGTCCCGGGGCAATTAAGCCTCTGTAAGCTCCCCGGGGCGCAGGCGCGGTGTGCGCAGGCGCGGTGCGCACCTTCTCCGGTGCGCACGGACGTGCCAGCGCATCGCGATGAGCGCTTTTCGCCCCGCCGCGCGCACGAAAGGTTGCACAAGCCGAGCGACAGATCCGGGACGGAAGTGTCCATTTGAGGGACAGAGACAGCAGTGTCTCACCGAGCTGCCGCGCAGGGACCCGCGTCTGAGGGCGGCGAGGTCAGGCGCGCCTTTACGGGGCCACAGCAGCGCAATAACAGCCGGACTCTCTCCACGTCACATCTGTGAGCACCAAACTAACGCTTTTTAAAATGTTAGGCAATTAAATTATATTGTTATAATCATTAGTAGTACTATTTGTACTAATTGTAATCAAGTTTGTACTCTAAATAAAAATGCGCGGTCAAATCCTTACGTTATTTCTAATAAATTATAAGATAAGATAAGCTAAGATAAACCTTTATTTGTCGCACAATGGAGAATTATTATTATTATTATTATTATTATTTACACTTCTTTAGTTTTAAATATAATTTTCGATGTTATATTTTCACTCTGCAGCACTTCTTCGCTCTGATCATTTTAATAAAACACATTTTTAAAGCTTCAAAGTTTCTCAAAATATTAAATCACGCTATTATTATTCATATAAAATACATACAAATAATATATTATATATATATCTATAATTCTTATTTTTAAAAATCGTTTCGTGTCATTCGTGTATTTTTATGTTTTATGCCTATTTATAGAAAACACGCTCTTTTTCGTTCTCCGAAGTTTTTCAGAGGAACCAAAAAAAACATTTACATTTAAAAAAAAGTCGCTTTTCATTTAACAAACAAGTAAAGTTTACCGTTTCCGCCCGAAACATCTTTAATTAATCTGTTAAATTAAGTGCGAGGGAACATTTAGACTTCAATCCTGAGACGTTTACAAAGATTGATTTTTTACTTGAATATGAATGTTATTAATAATGACTCTCACTCATCTGTGATGAACTTAATAAAAGGTTTTAAATGACTTTTATTTTTAAACTAAGCCTCAGTGTAAACACTGTGACAGTGTGGATTTAATGTAAAAAGAAATATATATATATATATATATATGTCATTAATGGATGCCTTGCGCGTTCAGATTATGAGTTTTGTATTTTTAGAAAATATTTCATGCTGTATATGGTCTTTGGTTTGATGAGAGTAATTAATAATAATAATAATAATAATAATAATAATAATAATAATAGCAATAAGATATAAACAATTTTTCTTTAATAAATTTTAGCTGAAACACAATTCTTTAAATAAATAATTAAATCATATATTATATTATTTGTTTACCTGCAAATGGACAAACATATTGGAAGGAATATATATATATATATATATATATATATATATATATATATATATATATATATATATATATATATATATATATATATATTGGAATTGAATTTCGATCTTTTCATTCAGTCCTGTGACCACAGCCATATTCTGAATTTTTGGCAGGCCATGCACTTAGCAGTAACATTTTTGGGAAGGTCCTCTATTCTGTTCCAACAGAACCAAGACCAGATAAGAGTTTGGAGTATGAAAGAACTTGACTGACCCACAGAGAACCCTAACTTCAACACCTTTCAGATGAAACAGACCTGAGATTGAGAGGCAGGTCGGCTCACATTACATCAGTGTCTGACCTCAAAAACAACTCTATAAACTAAAACACTATAAAATCTTTTTTTTTTAAAAAGCCATTCCCGGGAACATGAAAGCCCAGCTCCTGGAACAACATGGAACAGAATCCTGTAGGTGTTACGTAGATGATGAGTTTAAGCTTTATTGGCTGAGTTTGAAGCTTATTTGTAAAAGACTTTGGCACAAATGACCGAAACCACAGAAATAAAAAAAATAATCCCTAAAATTGACCCGTGGCTGTAGAATTAAACCGAATTGAACGGAGTCAGAAGAAGTCATTAAATACAAGTTTACAGGAACTAAATTAGTTTTTTTGTAGGTGGTTGTTGTCAGGAACATTTCCGTGTTCCCATTAAACAGTGTTCTGCTGAGGTTTTGGTAAAAAAAAAAAAAAAAAAAAAAAAAAAAAAAATTTAAATCTTAAAAAAAATTTAAATCACGGAATTTGAGAAATATAACAAGCTCTAATAAAAAAATAAAGCGAGGTCTGAGTGCCAGCGTGCTGACAGCAGCCCCGGCTCGTGATGAAGGGCTATAAAAAGTGTGGCTGAGTAAAGTGGCCATGCAGGTTAGCGTTGCCAGCCTGCCGCACACGGCGCAGACGGCGCAGACGCCACTGACCCAACACAGAAGCGTACAACGCGCAGAGGACAGAAACAATCCGCAGCAAGAGTTTAGTCACATAAATCACTTGCATGTCAAACTGCGCGACATCTTTCCAATCAACTAATTAACCTCTTCTAATTGCTTCAGTGATGAGGTCACGAGGAACAAGCTGTTGGACGTGAAAGCCGTCCGAGTTTAATTGTTTCTGTGACAGAAACAGAGAGGTGACTCTCTCTGTCTCTCTCTCTTGGCGTAGGCGTGGTACTCACGTGAGGACGTAGTTGACGCTGACGATGCAGTGAGGTCTGGAGGATCTGCTGTTGTGCACGATGGTGGCGTAGCTCTGCACCCATACCCAGCCGCCTTCCTTTGCCAGGAACCGGTAGTACTTGGTGGTGACCTGACCCTTCACCAACACTGCCCGAGAGACAGAAACTCCATTTTACAAACACTTCTTGGAAAATAAAGTTGTTTATGGAACGATCCAATGACTAAACCAACCCGTCTCCACCACTGACCTGTCTCCACTGATGGACGATCAGAGGACTTTACATTTACATTTTGGTCATTTATTGGACTCTTTTATCCAAAGCGACTTACAAGGTGAGCACGGGGTTCAACAAACGCCCCCTGGAGCAATGAGGGTTAAGGGTCTCGCTCAAGGACCCACATTGGTAACTTCAGTGGACCTGGGATTTGAACCCCCAACCTTCAGATTGAACGCACAACGCCCTGACCACTGAGCGACCACTCTTTCTGTTTCTGATTCTACACCCAAACGTTGGAGCAATAAGGGTGTGTTGTAACCAACGCACCACCACCTCCACTGCACCTCCACTCACTGCAGTGCGGAGAACCATCAACCACCCGAATAAAAAAAAACAGCTTTTTACACTAAAGACCGGTGAGTTTGACGTCCAAGGTCTTGATTGGCCGGCACGGAGCCTTGACCTCATGCCCATCACATCTTTGGGATGAACTAGAACTCAGATGTCCTTCCATCTCAGAAAGGCAGATCTGGATGAACAGGTGGACCTCAGACTGAGATGAGATGGAAGCTCCTGATCTGATGATCAGCACCATGGACAGAGCTGGTGTTATTAGGGTGGTGGATGGTTCTCGGTACTGCAGTGACACTTACAGGGTGGTGGTGTGTGTGCCGTGGTGCACTCTATTACACACCTCCACCTTAATGCTCCACCTTGTGGATGTAGACTCAGAGACACGTCCTCTACTCCTTCGTCAGTAATCACAGGACACACACTAACACCCCTGCACCACCATGTCAGTGTCACCGTAGTACTGAGGATCATCCACCACCCTAATAATCCCTGCTCTGTGGGAGTCCTGTCTATTGGAGATCAGTGTGAGTGACCGGTGAGTCTACATCAACCCCCCCTCAGGAAGTTAAACCTCTTAATGTGAATGGTGGGGGTAACAGCAGATGTGTGTGTAAATAGTGCAGTGAGGGGTGTTTTATGAGGGG
>JAFMOC010000578.1:402500-430000 GCA_019802505.1 Corydoras sp. C115 | reverse complement strand
CATGCCACCAAAATCTTTATTATTCATTCATTCATTATCTTCCACTTAATTTCCTATTTGGGTCACGGGGGGGGGGGGGGTCCCAATGCCCATCCAGAGGAGAACGTTTCGGGTGATGGGTATATATACCCAGGAAAGGGTGCCAATCTATTTCTGGGCACACACACTCACTCGCACACACTACATAGGGGCAATTTAAAGCAGCCAATTCACATTGAATTTTACTTTGGGAGCAAATTTAGGACATGGCGACAAACATGCAATCTCCACCCTGATTGAGATTCGAACCTAGAACCCCAGTGCTGAGAGGAGAACATTAAAAAAAAAATTTTTTTTTTTTTTTTTTTTTTAAATAAAGGCTGTATAATGGAGGTTTAGAGGTGGAGGGACCTACCTGGAGTCCAGGAAGATAAGCTTCATGTCCAGACTGGCTCTGAACATGAACATGTTGCTGTGGAGCTTGATCTCGGTCACCGCGCTGGGGGGCAATGAGTGGCCCACGGCTACGAGCCCCACGTTCTGATAGCAGCCGTCAAACAGAGACATGTCCAGGCTGTACTGACGGATCTTTATATAACCGCTACAGTGGATCACCTGCCAGGGTCAGCGAATTAAATAAGAAAAAAAAAACAGAAAATTAATTACAAATTATAAAAAATATAATTTTTGTTTTGACACTTTGGGGATATGATACAGGACATAGACCTGTGTTTTAGCAGCAAACACAAAGTTAATATTAATCAGATATTGAACGTATAAAAAATAAATAAATGAATAAATACAAATGGCTTTAAGCATCACTGCCCATTATATATATATATATATATAAACATTACTTGATATTTCATTATTTTAGATTTCTTTTTGAACTCATTATCATTAACAACAATTAAATTATTCATAAAGACTCAAAGGAAATGTCATAAATGCAGAAGATAGCCAAATTCACTATGAACCCCACATCTCACTTTTATGACATCATAAACTTTGGATGTCATTGAATATCTTCTGCTCTTCTAATAAGGCTTCCTACAAATATTTGGAGCATGTCTGTAAGGACTTTGGTTTATTCTTCTGGAAGAGCATTGTGAGGTCAGATACTGATAGTGGACGATAGGACCTGAGTCATGATGTCCATTCTAATTCATCCCAAAATGTCTTTGATGGGGCTGAGGTCAAGTCAAGATTGTTCACACTAAACTGATTTATTGATATCCTAATGGGGGTTTAGTCATGCTGGAAGAGAAAAGGGCCTTCCCCAAACTGTTTGTACAAAGGTGGCTGGGACTAAACGAAACACCCGGATTCAGAGACCTGTCCTAATATTTTTTTTTTTAGGAAAATACTTTTCCTAACGTCTGCACACATTAATGCAAAAGAACCATTTTAAAGGAATCCTTCAGGATCCTTTATTTTATAATAAAGGAATGAGTTAAAATAAATATATTAAAATAATAATAATGGCTCATAAAGATTTCTTTGCGGAACGACGTCCAGGATTTTAGGTCAAGAATAATATTAGATATTATAATAATATATTACCAAAATATTTTCTAATCAGAATTTGATATTGATTTCGATGTATAGATGATGCAAGAAGGTATATATATAATGATATAAACATCAATGTCCCAGCGCAGAACAACATGAGAATAAAAAATTTTTATGTCAAATAAAAAAACAACAACATTTTAAAGATTTTGGTAAATTGTGGGTGTAACTTTGCAGCAGACCTTATACCCCCCGCAGGTCAGCCCCGCGTTCCGTTTGGCCAGAACGCATTTCATCCTCAGAAAGAACGATCGCTCCATTTCATACTCTGCAACAGATCACAGCAGAAAGCGTGTTCAGCAACCTGCACAGCGTCGGTGTGTGTGTGTGGGTGTGTGTGTGTGTGTGTGGGTGTGGGGGGGGGGGTGTTGTACCCTGGACGAAGTGGGAGTGGTAGGGCTGGTGCGCCGTCAGCACGGCGGTCATCTCGTCGTGGTCAGCGGGGTGGATGTACTCATAAATACTGTTCCCCGTCAGCTCTACCTGTTAAAAACGAGCTTCTGTCAAACGCGTCGCCACGTCAGAGCCCCAATCAACCAATCAGATCAGCAGAGCAGATTCGACGTGCACGCTCACTTTACCTGCGACAGACCTAAATGCACGGAGGCCGTTTCCGAAATGTACATGATCTTCCCATCAGGAGCCACGACGAAAATAAAACCGTCCAGGGTCTGAAAGAAAGTTCACACACACACACACACACACACACACACACACACACACACACACACACACACACACACACACACACACACGAGACTGTCAGCACCAATAAATCCAGCTCAGTAAAGAACACACCCGGAAAGCATTTATAATATCTTATTTTATTTGACTTCATAAGTTTGATCCTGACGCTCAATTCAATGCTTTTAACTATTTTATTACGTATACATATGTAATTATATAATGCATACATATACAATTATAACATATATATATATATATATATATATATATATATATATATATATATATATATATATATATATAGGAAACATAAAACTAATATTTTACTTGATATTTTATTATTTTAGATATCTTTTTTAGTCATTATCATAAACGGCAATTAAATTATTCATAAAGACTCAAAGGAAATGTCCTAAATGCAAGTTTTATCCTGACGCTCAATTGTTTTAATTCTTTATCTTATTATTTGTCTTTGCTCATCAGTTAGAAGGAGCTCCGTCTCTAAAAAAAAAAAGCTCCAAAAGAATCAACAAGATGAAAACAGTCGAAAACAAGGATCCAATTCGCGTCCGTTTGTGTCCTCAGGTCCGATCTACAATAAACCAATAAACATGAGGGCTAGATCAAAATATTACTGTTTTGAAGAGAACCTAAGACGGTACTGTACAGCCGCTATAACCCCCAAAGACAATTAGATTTTTAATATGCCATTTAAAAGAAACGAATCGAGGATTTTATTTACAACATTTCAACTTTAAAAACCTGCGGCACTAAATGTTTAAGGGATCCGAATCTCAGAATCAATTCTTCTAATAGCATTTTTAAAAATCGAATTCGTTTTTTTTTTTTTTTTTTTTATTTAAACAAACAATAAAAATAAGAATCAAGCCTTCAAAATTCGTAATACTATAAAATATATACGTTAGTGTATAGTATAGAAACGAGAACAAATGCACTATTTCTACTATAATATTTAATTATTTTATAAATAATTGTAATAATTAATAAATTAATAAATATGCGTGTAATTTTTTATTTTTTAAGCAGCAACACGTCCACATTTCACGTGTTTTAGACTTTACCGTTTAAATTTAACACAACTCAGGTTTGCAGTAATGGCTTCTCTCAGATAAAAAACCACTTACATTTTTATTTTATATCTGCTTTACGTCACACAAAAATACACAAATTAACCTAGAAAAAGAACCATGCTGCGAAGAGCTGAGAGATCTGCCTCGTACCCCCCCCCCCCCCCCCCCCCCCCCCCCCCAAAAAAAAAAAAAAAAAAAAAAAAAAAAAACACAAACCCTTTCGTGCCCCTGCTTTATAAACAACACCTTTCACTATTTAGAGACGACGTTAGATGTTAGTGTTGCTCCAGGGTCCTGTGACGGTGTGCTTTCTGTTATTTTGGACTTGCTGCTCAGCCATTACGAAAGAAAATAATAACGTGGCTTTTAGAAATGGCGATTGTACAATTCTTTATAAACAAACTAATAATAATAATAATAATAATAACAGCATTACACCAATTATAATAACAATAATAACATAATAGTAGAAGTAACTGTGCGGCAAATAAATGAAAGTCCTACCTGCAGCAGATGGGATCCGAGTTCGCGGCCCACATTGTCCAAAGAGCTGGTTCTGCTCACGTGACCCCAAGATTCGCCTAAGCCTGAATAATGAATACGTTATATGATGATTATTTAAGGTGATAATCCATTCATTTGAAATATTAAACATCAATACAATATCGATGTTAACAATGTTTCACGCTCATTGTTCATTGGTCGTTGATGATTCCTGAACTTATAATGATAATTAAAACGCTAGAGTCGGCTCACGTTGTTATAGTTAATAAACAGAAATAAAGTTGCGCCGTAAAATTCTTTATGTTAAAAAAAATGGACGTGAGTTGGACTGTATGGGTGATGACGACGGACTGTCCGAACGCAGAAAAAAGCAGAGAAACGAAGGCCGTTTTATTGATATTTTACTTCCATTGTGGGTGAGAATGTAAATGTCGGCCCGCGCGGAGTTTGCGGCGCTAAGCTCTTACGCAATCCCCCATTGAAATGCAAATCTGAGAAAACAAACAAGGATCACAGCAAAGCTCCGATTCCCATTTTAATATGAAGCAAATATACACTCCGCGTTTACACAACAGAAACAATCAAAGCGTCGCCCGAGCAGCAACTCAAACACCGACTGCAGCGGCAAAAACACGGACCTCAGAAAATCTAGACTAATATTTTAATTTCAGACGAATTAAAGACATTTACTCCTAATAAGAGCCTTAAGCCTGTTTTTAAATATAAAACTTTTGATATTGATATTTTTATACATATAGGCGCAGTTTTGTTGGAGTTTTTTTTTTTTTTTTTTTGCGGATACTTGACCTACCGCGGGAACACTAAGCCGGGAGTTTTGTATAATTGCAAAATTAGCTTTGCCATAGAGAGCAGAAATTAGATCTCGATCCTCTCCAGAAACTCAAGAGGCTGCACTGGAGTAAGCGGCTTTCCAACAAAAGCGCCGCCGCCGCCGCCGCCGCCGACAAAACGAGTAATCCAGCGCCGCTCTTCACTTTCAATCGCCTGCAGGGTGAGAAAATCCCCTCCACCTCCCCAGCGCGCCGTCTGGAGACGCTCCAGCCCCGAGCGAGGACGCGGCGACGCGCGTCCAAACGTCTCCATCCCAAGAACCAGCAGATAGAGTTCCCCAATAAAGTTCGAACCGCGCGGCGGCGATGCTCCCGACGGTTGTGGGAAAGGGAGGCGAGAGAGGACGACGCGCACATGAGGGGTGACCAAAGGTTAGCCTCTCCACGACGGGTTGTAAATAACGGGTGTGAAAAAAAAAACAGTCGGGCGTTTGTTAGTTTTGGAATATTTTTTTTACAGTGCGTAATGGGAACGTTTTTATTTGCGTTTGGAGAGAGAGAGGGGGGGGGTCATTACTGAGGCCCGACACGCAGACGCAATGCAGTGAAGGGAAAGATTAAGGATCACTGGAGTCATTCACATCTGTTACTCGAATGTGAGCTCCGGAGAACACGCGGGGAACACCCGGAGAACACCCGGGGAACACGCGGACGGGGTTCGGTGTGAACGGAAGGAATCCTCTTTAACATGGGGCTCGTTTTCGCTCTCGGGTCTTTAACGAGCGTCGGTGTCAAGCTGGACATCATGTCTGCTGCACATAAACGAAGCAACATTTAACGTTTCATTCTGACAGCAAATCTGCAGAGACGTGTCGAGGTTTATTTAGGTAAAGAATTAAATAAAAGAATTAAAAAAAAAAAAGAATAAAAAAAGAACGGGGAAGTCGAAAAGCGCATGTCCTAAAATTATTAGGACAAAAAAAACATCGAATTAAAAAAACTAGTGACAAAATGGCATTAAAACGTGCTGCTGTTAAATAAATACATAAATAAATAAATTGTCGGGGTTGATCTAATGATTGGTTTAATGATGTGAAATATCAACGTGATCAATAATATTTGAATCTGGTAAATACTGTGGTCTGTGTAATAAACGCTTCTGTGCGGGATTCGGCCTCATTAAGTTTACATCAAAGAGAATATAGTTCTGCAGATGACGTCACGTAATCGTTTGTAAGATAAGAGAAGTTGGACCTTTATTTGTCCCGCAATGGGGGGAACTTCACATTGTCAGCAGCAAGTTAGATTAGAAAGAGGTGAAAAAGATTTAAAAAAAGTAAAATAATAATAAAAATAATAAAAATAAATAAATATCTAAATACACACAAGATAAATTCTAATTTTTAACTCTGTTCAGGACAAATAACAGAGGAATGAACACGTGATACAGTTTGATATCTGCAATTAAGTGACATGTACAATAATTAAGTGAAGGTGATATTTTGCTAAATTTAATCGAATGACCGAGCATGGGGTCAGGCTGCGGACTCTGCACACCCAGTTTGGTTCTCGGTGTGACAGTATCACCCCGTCCCAAATAGCGCCGCCACCAGAAAGTGTCCTCAAAGCCAAGCGGCCCCTTTGATATCGCGACTCTGCAGAACATGAGCCCTGCCACTCGGCCTCATCCGGGTACATGAGCCGGGGACATTTACTGGAAGTGAGACGCGCAGCAGCTTGCGCGGAGATCAGCGCTAATTGGCGCGGCGCGTCTTTGCGCACGGTCCAGAGCCCAAACCCGCAGGAACCCTAATCTCCTCTAGAGCCGGACGCCTGCCCGCTTCTGAAAGAACCACATCTGAATCCAAACTGCACCCCCACGAACCCCCCCCCTCCCCACGAACACGGCGTTCCACGGCGGAGAGCGCGGCCGGTGACTTTAAATCACGTTGTTAAGAATAAAAAAACAAAACAAAAAAAACAAAAAAAAAACAAAAAAAAAAAACGAACTAATGTTGAGCAGGAGAGTGGGTTTGTTTGGAGGAGGCCTCGGGGGGGCGATACGTTACGGACCATTGTGCGCACGTCGCCTCAAACTGCGAGCTAATTAGCCGTCAAAAAAAAAAAAAAAAAATCTTATTATGGGATTAAAAGGCCGCACGCGCGGCTTGTACATGAAAGGGGCTCGGACCGGAAGCCGCCGGCAGCGCGTGGATTAATTGAGTCGTTTGTAAATTGGCGACACGGACGCGGACGCCACATGGACAAAACTTTTGGGACAGACGAGGGGGTCTTTAGGACACCACCACCACCCCCCCACCCCCACGCGCCCCGTTCCCACGCGCTCCATCCTTTCTGCACACGGCTTTCTACAAGATTTTGGAGGGTCCTCGCAAGCCTTTGGCGGTTCTCCTAAGAGAGCATCGGCGCGGATGGACACCCACAGACCCGGCTCATAGTCTGCGTTCTGGTTCAACCCACTGATGTTTGATGGGACCGATGTCTCACCCGATTAAAAAAGATTAGAAACGGGCCTTCCCCAAACTGTTTCACTAAACATTGGAAGCGTACAATTGTCCCAAGATGCTGGGACTGATCAATCACCTGGACGCGATGAGACAGCGCTGCGGCCCGAGACGTTTGTGTTGATGGACAAATACAAAAATAAATCACTTAAAGCGATTAGACGCAGTTAAAAGTATAGAATTTAATTATAGAGCTAAAATTGGATATCGACGTAGAAGTGAACTCCAGTGTTTTTTTTTTTGTTTTTTTTGTTAAGTTGATTGTATTATATTCAACATATAATTTTTTGCTATAATAATAATAATAATGATATTGATAATATTTATTATTATTATTATTATATAATGTTATAAGGGCCTTTGATTGGAGGTGGCGCGTGGCATCAGGTGCATGAGTGTTGGAATTGCACCCACCTTCGGGGAAGACCAGCCTCATCTTCAGGTAGCTGGTGGTGAGGCGGATGATGGAGGCCTTGTCGAGCTGGGAGGTGATGGCCGAGGGCAGGGGCAGCAGTTTGGCCAGTTCGTAGAACTCACTGTTCTCTTTCTCCCGCCGCGTTCGGGCGGCATTTTTCGATTTCTCTTTCATTGTCCGTGGGGCTGTAAGGTGCTCGCCACCCCGCCAGCGTTTTCAATCAGTGCGTTTCCCAAAAAAAAAAAAAAAATGAGGTAAAGTAAATCACCAAGAGGGAAAAAAAAACCAAAAATTTTTTTTTTTTGTTTTTTCAATTTCAATTCATCATCCGACCAACGGCGTTCGGGTCGGAGTCGCCGCAGCCGCCGCGCACATCCCTCACGGGCCCAGCCGCGCCGCCAGCCAGCAGGCTCTCAGACGCGTGTGTTCATGATAAAGACCGAGACGCTCGTCAGATTTATCCACAGCGAACGCGCAGCTCTTCAGCGGGGGGGCAAATCCACACGGACACGCGGCGCGTCTTCAGGTGGGAAGAACATCCTCCGTTAGAGAAAGTCACAGGACACTACGATTTTCAACAACAAAAATAAAAAAAAAACAACAAGATGAATAATAGAAACAATATGACACCCAGCTGTCCGATCCCATCGACTTATTTTTAATTGTAAATGGACGCACTTTTGCGTCGACTCCAAATAAGCTTATTAAAATTCCCATTTTGCAAATGATAATGCTTACAGCTACTAGTTTAATCTAATTTGATTTAATCTAAAACACAATCGATCCCGCTGTCTAATGCATTATTATAAAAATGTCTATTTCGGAGTCGTTAGCGTTTGTTGCAGTAGACGTTCCGATTCCACCCAGAGCATTTATTTCAAACTAAAATTTACGCCTTTACTGATTAACTTGGCGGCACCCGGCGGAACGGGACGGCTTCATGATTAACACCGTGTGAAGCAGCCTCACCTCCTCAGCAGCCGAACTTTAGACCTCGACGTCTCTCGAGTCCCGCGACCGACGCCGCGCAGCAGCCTGGGCATTGTATCCGCGTTCGGCCGGCGCTGGACGGATGCGCGTCCGGGGTTCGCTGCCACGCACGGCTCCGAACTCTGTGTCGGTGGAGTCTGATGGAAGCCCAGCCTCCTCCAGTCGCTCGTAGCCGCCCCCGCCCGGATTGGTCGCTCGGGGCTCGGACGCCGCTCCGATTGGACCCACGGATGCGGACGCGCACGAGTGCGCTGTGGATTTGTTGGAAACGCCGACCTCTGACCCCGTGCAGATCATAACACCGCGGCGGCAGGACAGGTTCGGCTCTTTAGAATATTTAGGACTGATTTCTATTGTCAATAAGAACCTTGGAATTCTTCTTTTTTTTTTTTTTTTTTTTGAAATAAGACGCACTGAGGAAAACCAGGAGGCCAGATGTTTGATTTCATCGCGAGGAAGAAATCAAATCCAAGAGACCAATATTATTATTTACACAATTTTAACATAACACACAGCGACTGAAAGCCCCATTTAAAAAAAAAAAAAAAAAAAAAAAAAAAAAAAAAAAAAAAAAAAACGCGCGTTATGCATTTGTTCTGCAAAGTGAATAGAGAACAATAAATAGAGTGATGATGCTATAATAAACAATTTACAATGACGGTGCTGTCGGCATAACTCACGCGGCCAGGCCTTTATGGGCGCCAAGGGCCGTCCCCAAAATCGGTACCACAAATCTGGACGCAAACAAATGTCCAAAATTCACAGTCAAGAAACGCTTTATATATATATATATATATATATATTAGTATTTTTGCACAGTGTTTAACTCTATTTTTAAAAACTATATTAGCTGTTAATTTATTATTTTTTTATACAATTGATGCCAAACGCGTTGGCACGATATTAAAGCGTTGGCACATTTTAATCTAAAGCAGGAAAAGAAAATCAAACCGCAGAGAAAATTGTGCGTCTGAAGCGCAAACACATCCGAGGCCGCGTGCGCTGTTGCGCGGGGTCATTAGGAACGCGGCGTCGGGCTAAAGGAGGATTTAATTTCGACATTCTCCTCATGACTTCGGCAGCCATCTTTCAGGCCGCGGCACCGAAGCAGTGATTATGTGAATAAATTGCGGCTTCCTCTCGTCCGCGCCCGTCGTCTTTCTGCGCCTTTCGATGCGGCCGCGTCTTTAATAGGAAATCACCTGCCGAGCGCGGCGGCCGCAAATGAGGGAGGAAGCGCACTGAGCACGGAGCGCCCCGCGCCGCGCTAACCTTTTCCTAAAGCCCGAATTTACTGCTAATTAAACTGCGCCGCCGGATGAGAACAACTGAAAAAAAGAAAGAAAAAAAGAAAGAAAAAAAAAACACATATAGCATGGGCTTTACAAGAAAAGTCGCAACGGCGGCGATCGGCAGCGAACAATTAAACCAGACAGAGTTTTAATTTTAAATTAATGCGTTTCTTTCTCGATAAAGAGCGCAATTTGGAACGAACATCCAATCAGAGTTTGGGAAATGTTTAACGCAGTCGTTCAGCGTTGGACAATAAAGTACAGCGTTGGACCAAAGTTTGGCACTGGAGTAAAATTTAGTTCTGAAAGAATTAAATTTAAAGATTGGGAACATCACAACTTAGTGGTATGGCATGTTCTCCTCTCAGCACTAGGGATTCCCGGTTTGAATCGCAATCTGGGTGGAGTTTGCATGTCCTCCCCGTGCCCATGGTTTCCTCCGGGTTCCTCCCAGAGTCCAAAAACATTGAGTTCTCCAAATTGCCCCATATAGAGAGTGTGTGTGAGTGAGTGTAACCTTTATCTAAAGGCCAAATTGAAGAACTGAGAACAACTGAAAATAGTGAGCAAAAAAACAAACAAAAAAACAAACAAAAAAAACAAACGAACATAGCATGTGCTTTACAAGAAAAGTCGCAACGGCGGCGATCGGCAGCGAACAATTAAACCAGACAGAGGAGAAAATAAAAGAGGACGCAGTTTTAATTTGGCGTTAATGCGTTTATTTCACGATAAAGAGCATAATTTGGAACGAACATCCAATCAGATTTTGGGAAAAGTTTAACGCAGTCGTTCAGCGTTGGACCGCTGAGCGCACAAAGTTTGGCACGGGGGTAAAATGTTCTGAAAGAATTAAATTTAAAGATTGGGAAGATCACAACTTAGTGGTTTGGCATGTTCTCCTCTCAGTGCTGGGGATTCCCGGTTTGAATCGCAATCTGGGTGGAGTTTGCATGTCCTCCCCGTGCCCATGGGGGTTTCCTCCGGGTTCTCCGGTTTCCTCCCACAGTCCAAAAACATTGAGTTCTCCAAATTGCCCCATATAGAGTGTGTGTGTGAGTGTGTGTCCAGTGATAGATTGGCATCCAGTCCTGGGTGTATCTGCCCAGCGCCCCAAACGTTGTGTACGTAGTGAGTGTAACCTTTATCTAAAGGCCAAATTGAACAACTGAGAAAAACTGGGAGAAAAAAACAAAACAAAAAAAAAAAAAACGTAGCATGTGGTTTACAAGAAAAGTCTCACAGGGCGGCATGGTGCATTAGTGGTTTCGCATGTTCTCCTCTCAGTGCTAGGGATTCCCGGTTCGAATCCAAATCTAGGTGAAGTTTGCATGTTCTCCCCGTGGGTTTCCTCCGGGTTCTCCGGTTTCCTCCCACAGTCCAAAAACATGGATCAAGGTCAATTGAGTTCTCCAAATTGCCCCATATAGAGTGTGTGTGTGTGTGAGTGAGTGAGTGTAACACTAAAGCCCAAATTTACTGCCTAAACTGCGCCGCCGGATGAGAACAACTGAAAATAGTGCACAAAAAAAAAATATATATATATATATTAAATTAAAAAAATATATATATACTAATTGCGTAAATTGGAACAAACATCCAATCAGATTTTGGGAAATGTTGGGAAAATAACGCAGTCGTTCAGTGTTGGACCGCTGAGCGCACAAAGTTTGGCACTGGGGTAAAATGTTCTGAAAGAATTAAATTTAAAGATTGGGAACATAAACGGAGGGCTTAGTGGTTTAGCATGTTCTCCTCTCAGGTGGATTCCCGGTTCGAATCCCAATCTGGGTGGAGTTTCCATGTCCGGGTTCTGAAGGTTTCGGGTTCTGAAGGTTCTCGAGTCAAATAATTATTTTTTTTTTTTTGGTTTGCCAACAAGCTGCAAAATAAAAGAGAACCCAGCTCAGAGCTTCGTTAATGATGTTAAGAGTCCATCTGAGACGGAGACACAGATCTGATGAACAAGACAAACTCTGAAAGACAAAATGCGACGGTCAGTTGGTTCCGTTTTCACGTATGAACCCCACTGACCTCAAAAAAAAAAAAAGATGGTTCCTTAAAGCTTCCGTTTGAAGAATAGAACCACGGACACATTAAAGTATTAAAGAATACTATTAGTACCTTTCTATATGGTTCTTGATGCACAGAGCCAACCCCTTAGAAAGGTACTTATAGTATCAAACAGTTCTGCTTAATGGTTCCACATCTAATATCCAGCATTTTAACATCTTGTATTTTGATTTATAGTTCCTTAATATGTATGCTTGGTATGTGAGAACCATTAAGCAGAACTGTTTGATAAGTACCTTTCTATATGGTTCTTGATGCATAAAGCCAACCCCTTTTGTTTGTCTCTTTAACTTTACAAGGAATGTGCTGAACATGGTTCCATATGGAACCTCCATAAAAATACTGAAACAAACATCATAACGAAGGAAGAACCATTTTCGGCAACCATAGACCACATTCTCTATCATTATAGAACTATTTGGTCCTGTAAGGAACTTCCTAGGTCTGCAAGTGGTTCTTTAAATCATTATAATTCTATGTAGAACCACTGTTTATTTAAGGGAACTGTTAAAATTCATTAAAAAAAAAAGAAAAAGAGTTCATGGCCAATAGGTGAACTTCACGGGAACCGTGTCATAAGACTGTGTGTAAATAGAAGGAACCATCTCTCCCCCAGGAACCACCTTTGTTTTGCTGACTCTTATAAGAACATTAAGGATCCTTAAGCAGAATGGAATTTCTAAGAGGTTGGCTCTGTGCATCAAGAACCATACAGAAAGGTACTTACAGTATCAAACAGTTCTGCTTAATGGTTCCCACATACCAAGCGTACATATTAAGGAACTATAAATCAAAACACAAGATGTTAAAATGCTGGATATTAGACGTGGAACCATTAAGCAGAACTGTTTGATACTATAAGTACCTTTCTATATGGTTCCTGATGCATAGAGCCCCTTAGAAAGGTTCTTACAGTATCAAACAGTTCTGCTTAATGGTTCCACCATCTAATATCCAGCATTTTAACATCTTGTATTTTGATTTATAGTTCCTTAATATGTATGCTCGGTGTGTGGGAACCATTAAGCAGAACTGTTTGATACTATAAGAACCTTTCTATATGGTTCTTGATGCATAGAGCCAACCACTTAGAAAGGTTCTTACAGTATCAAACAGTTCTGCTTAATGGTTCCCACACACTGAGCATACATATTAAGGAACTATAAATCAAAATGCAAGATGTTAAAATGCTGGATATTAGACGTGGAACCATTGAGAAGCATTAAGAACCAAATCTGGAACCAAACAGCTTCACAAAAACACCACAACTGCATGTGTACGAACAGTTTAGGGAAGGCCCATTTCTGCTCACAGGTCTATGTGGGTAAAGCTGGGTGAGTTTGGTGTGGGAGGACCTGCCTGGCCCTGACAGAACTTTGGGATGAATTGGAACACCGACTGTAAAGCAGGTCGGCTCATCCTTCATCAAAGTTCAGAGCTTCACTGAAGATCAGACGGCGTTTAAATCATCAGCAACAAAGACAAGGACGTCCTCGTCTGCACAAGGACTTTTATTTTGAAAAGTCAGAAACATGGCATCAAGCTCACGCCGTGGTGAGGTCAGCCTCACAGAGTCCCAAAAACCACTGACCGAACGGAAGAAAGGTCCTTCAACTACAGACAACAACGTCCATCTGCATGTGGAGAGATCAGACGGACCGGGAGAGAGAGGGAGAGACCGGGAGAGAGAGAGAGAGACCGAGGGGGGGGACCGGAGGAGAGAGAGAGAGAGACCGGGAGAGAGAGAGACCGGGGGGAGAGAGACAGAGAGACCGGGGGGGGGGGGGAGACCGGAGGGGGGAGAGAGAGAGACCGGGGGAGAGAGACAGAGAGACCGAGAGAGAGACTGGGAGAGAGAGAGACAGAGAGACAGAGAGAGAGAGAGACCGGGGGGAGAGAGACAGAGAGACCGGGAGACAGAGAGAGAGACCGGGAGAGAGAGAGAGACCGGGGGGAGAGAGACAGAGAGACCGGGGGGGGGGGGGGAAGACCGGAGGGGGGAGAGAGAGAGACCGAGAGAGAGAGAGACCGGGAGAGAGAGAGACCGGGGAGAGAGAGACAGAGAGACCGGGAGACAGAGAGAGAGACCGAGAGAGAGAGAGAGAGAGACCGGGGGGAGAGAGACAGAGAGACCAGGGGGGGGGGGGAGAGACCGGGGAGAGAGAGAGAGACCGGGGGGAAGAGAGACAGAGAGAGAGAGACAGAGAAAGAGAGAGACAGAGAGAGAGACCGAGAGAGAGAGAGAGACAGACAGAGAGAGAGAGACAGAGAGAGAAACCGGGGGGAGAGAGAGAGAGAGAAAGAGAGACCGGGAGAGAGAGAGAGACCGGGAGAGAGATCGGGGGGAGAGAGAGAGACCGAGAGAGAGAGAGAGAGACAGAGAGAGAGAGACCGGGGGGAGAGAGAGAGACCGGGAAAGAGAGAGAGACCGGGAGAGAGAGACCAGGGAGAGAGAGAGAGAGACCGGGGGGGGGGGGGGGGGAGAAAGAGACAGAGAGAGAGACAGAGAGGGAGCGAGAGAGACCGGGAGAGAGGAGACGTGGGGGGGGCATGGGAGGAATGGAAGCAGGGAGGAAGGAGGACGGGAGGTTGGAGGGGGACATGAGAAAGAGGAGGAGACGTCAGAGAGAGAGAGAGGACAGAAAACTAAAGAGGAGGAGGAGAGTGGGACGGGGGGGGGGGGGGGGGGGGGGGGGGGAGGGGGGTGTGGCTGGTGGTTTGGGTGTTGGTGTTGGGTTGTTTTTTTTGGAAAACTGTTTTTTTGGGACGTCCTGAAGCTCCTCACAGAGGAGTCCCACCTCCTCAGAACGCCTCGGCTCCGCCCCTCGACCGAGAGCGCCGCCCGATCGGTTCAGGAACTCCGTGGTTCCACCGCCGTGAAGAACGTCCGAGGTCTAAGACAAGGTCACTTCGGTCACTTCGGTCACTTCGGTCTCACCCCCGAGAGAGCCGCCGCCCTCGTCCCTCGCCATCACGACCTCCGCCGACCTCATTTCAACCTCCCGCCGTCCGGCGCCTCGGGGTGGACAGACGGAGGGACGGTCAGGTGGACAGACGGAGGGACGGTCAGGTGGACAGACGGGAGGACGGTCAGGTGGACGTCGTACTGCTGGTCCAGACCCAGGTAACTGTCACTCATCAGGTACAGAGTGTAGATGCACCTGCAGGGACAACACATCACCCAGGACCGGTCAATCACCCAGAGAGACACACGGAACTACAGCAAACTACAAAACTACAGGACCGGTCAATCACCCAGAGAGACACACGGAACTACAGCAAACTACAAAACTACAGGACCGGTCAATCACCCAGAGAGACACACGGAACAACAGCAAACTACAAAACTACAGGACCGGTCAATCACCCAGAGAGACGCACGAGACTACAGCAAACTACAAAACTACAGGACCGGTCAATCACCCAGAGAGACACACAGAACTACAGCAAACTACAAAACTACAGGACCGGTCAATCACCCAGAGAGACACACGGAACTACAGCAAACTACAAAACTACAGGACCGGTCAATCACCCAGAGAGACGCACAGAACTACAGCAAACTACAAAACTACAGGACCGGTCAATCACCCAGAGAGACACACGGAACTACAGCAAACTACAAAACTACAGGACCGGTCAATCACCCAGAGAGACGCACAGAACTACAGCAAACTACAAAACTACAGGACCGGTCAATCACCCAGAGAGACGCACGGAACTACAGAAAACTACAAAACTACAGGACCGGTCAATCACCCAGAGAGACGGACGGGACGACAGCAAACTACAAAACTGCAGGACCGGTCAATCACCCAGAGAGACGCACGAGACTACAGCAAACTACAAAACTACAGGACCGGTCAATCACCCAGAGAGACGCACGGAACTACAGCAAACTACAAAACTACAGGACCGGTCAATCACCCAGAGAGACGCACAGAACTACAGCAAACTACAAAACTACAGGACCGGTCAATCACCCAGAGAGACACACGGAACTACAGCAAACTACAAAACTACAGGACCGGTCAATCACCCAGAGAGACGCACAGAACTACAGCAAACTACAAAACTACAGGACCGGTCAATCACCCAGAGAGACGCACGGAACTACAGAAAACTACAAAACTACAGGACCGGTCAATCACCCAGAGAGACGGACGGGACGACAGCAAACTACAAAACTGCAGGACCGGTCAATAACCCAGAGAGACACACGGGACGACAGCAAACTACAAAACTACAGGACCGGTCAATCACCCAGAGAGACGCACAGAACTACAGCAAACTACAAAACTACAGGACCGGTCAATCACCCAGAGAGACGCACGGAACTACAGAAAACTACAAAACTACAGGACCGGTCAATCACCCAGAGAGACACACGGAACTACAGCAAACTACAAAACTACAGGACCGGTCAATCACCCAGAGAGACGGACGAAACTACAGCAAACTACAAAACTACAGGACCGGTCAATCACCCAGAGAGACGCACGGAACTACAGCAAACTACAAAACTACAGGACCGGTCAATCACCCAGAGAGACGCACGGAACTACAGCAAACTACAAAACTACAGGACCGGTCAATCACCCAGAGAGACGGACGGGACGACAGCAAACTACAAAACTGCAGGACCGGTCAATCACCCAGAGAGACGCACGGAACTACAGCAAACTACAAAACTACAGGACCGGTCAATCACCCAGAGAGACACACAGAACTACAGCAAACTACAAAACTACAGGACCGGTCAATAACCCAGAGAGACACACGGGACGACAGCAAACTACAAAACTACAGGACATGTCAATCACCCAGAGAGACGCACGGAACTACAGCAAACTACAAAACTACAGGACCGGTCAATCACCCAGAGAGACGGACGAAACTACAGCAAACTACAAAACTACAGGACCGGTCAATCACCCAGAGAGACACACAGAACTACAGCAAACTACAAAACTACAGGACCGGTCAATCACCCAGAGAGACGCACGAAACTACAGCAAACTACAAAACTACAGGACCGGTCAATCACCCAGAGAGACGCACGGAACTACAGCAAACTACAAAACTACAGGACCGGTCAATCACCCAGAGAGACGGACGGGAGGACAGCAAACTACAAAACTGCAGGACCGGTCAATCACCCAGAGAGATGCACGGAACTACAGAAAACTACAAAACTACAGGACCGGTCAATCACCCAGAGAGACACACGGAACTACAGCAAACTACAAAACTACAGGACCGGTCAATCACCCAGAGAGACGGACGAAACTACAGCAAACTACAAAACTACAGGACCGGTCAATCACCCAGAGAGACGCACGGAACTACAGCAAACTACAAAACTACAGGACCGGTCAATCACCCAGAGAGACGGACGGGACAACAGCAAACTACAAAACTGCAGGACCGGTCAATCACCCAGAGAGATGCACGGAACTACAGCAAACTACAAAACTACAGGACCGGTCAATCACCCAGAGAGACACACGGAACTACAGCAAACTACAAAACTACAGGACCGGTCAATAACCCAGAGAGACACACGGGACGACAGCAAACTACAAAACTACAGGACATGTCAATCACCCAGAGAGACGCACGGAACTACAGCAAACTACAAAACTACAGGACCGGTCAATCACCCAGAGAGACACACAGAACTACAGCAAACTACAAAACTACAGGACCGGTCAATCACCCAGAGAGACGCACAGAACTACAGCAAACTACAAAACTACAGGACCGGTCAATCACCCAGAGAGACGCACGAGACTACAGCAAACTACAAAACTACAGGACCGGTCAATCACCCAGAGAGACAAACGGGACGACAGCAAACTACAAAACTACAGGACCGGTCAATCACCCAGAGAGACGCACAGAACTACAGCAAACTACAAAACTACAGGACCGGTCAATCACCCAGAGAGACGCACGAGACTACAGTAAACTACAAAACTACAGGACCGGTCAATCACCCAGAGAGACGCACGGGACGACAGCAAACTACAAAACTACAGGACCGGTCAATCACCCAGAGAGACGCACGAGACTACAGTAAACTACAAAACTACAGGACCGGTCAATCACCCAGAGAGACGCACGGGACGACAGCAAACTACAAAACTACAGGACCGGTCAATCACCCAGAGAGACACACAGAACTACAGCAAACTACAAAACTACAGGACCGGTCAATCACCCAGAGAGACGGACGAAACTACAGCAAACTACAAAACTACAGGACCGGTCAATCACCCAGAGAGACGCACGGAACTACAGCAAACTACAAAACTACAGGACCGGTCAATCACCCAGAGAGACGGACGGGACGACAGCAAACTACAAAACTGCAGGACCGGTCAATCACCCAGAGAGATGCACGGAACTACAGCAAACTACAAAACTACAGGACCGGTCAATCACCCAGAGAGACACACGGAACTACAGCAAACTACAAAACTACAGGACCGGTCAATCACCCAGAGAGACGGACGAAACTACAGCAAACTACAAAACTACAGGACCGGTCAATCACCCAGAGAGACGCACGGAACTACAGCAAACTACAAAACTACAGGACCGGTCAATCACCCAGAGAGACGGACGGGACGACAGCAAACTACAAAACTGCAGGACCGGTCAATCACCCAGAGAGACGCACGGAACTACAGCAAACTACAAAACTACAGGACCGGTCAATCACCCAGAGAGACACACGGAACTACAGCAAACTACAAAACTACAGGACCGGTCAATAACCCAGAGAGACACACGGGACGACAGCAAACTACAAAACTACAGGACCGGTCAATCACCCAGAGAGACGCACAGAACTACAGCAAACTACAAAACTACAGGACCGGTCAATCACCCAGAGAGACGCACGAGACTACAGTAAACTACAAAACTACAGGACCGGTCAATCACCCAGAGAGACGCACGGAACTACAGCAAACTACAAAACTACAGGAACTAAACTACAGGAACTAAACTACAATAAAAAAACTACAGGAAGTAAACTACAGGAAGTAAACTACCAAGAAGAAACTACAGGAAGTAAACTACAATCAAGAAACTACAGGATGTAAACTACAAATAAGAAACTACAGGAAGTAAACTACAAATAAGAAACTACAGGAAGTAAACTACAAATAAAAAACTACAGGAAGTAAACTACAAATAAGAAACTACAAAATGTAAACTACAACAAAAAACCTACACAAAGTAAACTACAAATAAGAAACTACAGGAAGAAAACTACCAAGAAGAAACTACAGGATATAAACTACAAATAAGAAACTACAGGAAGTAAACTACCAAGAAGAAACTACAGGATGTAAACTACAAATAAGAAACTACAGGAAGTAAACTACCAAGAAGAAACTACAGGATGTAAACTACAAATAAGAAACTACAGGAAGTAAACTACAAATAAGAAACTACAGGATGTAAACTACAACAAAAAACCTACACAAAGTAAACTACCAATAAGAAACTACAGGAAGAAAACTTACAAAAAAAAAACTACAAGAAGTAAACCACAAATAAGAAACTACAGGAAGTAAACAAAAAACTACAGGAAGTAAACTACAACAAAAACCCCTACAAGATGTAAACTACAAAAAACTACATATAAGAAACTACAGGAAGTAAACTACAAAGAAAAACTACAATATGTAAACTACAAAAAAAAAAAAAAACTACAAGAAGTAAACCACAAATAAGAAACTACAGGAAGTAAACAAAAAACTACAGGAAGTAAACTACAACAAAAACCCCTACAAGATGTAAACTACAAAAAACTACATATAAGAAACTACAGGAAGTAAACTACAAAGAAAAACTACAATATGTAAACTACAAAAAAAAAAAAACTACAAGAAGTAAACCACAAATAAGAAACTACAGGAAGTAAACAAAAAACTACAGGAAGTAAACTACAAAAAAAAACCCCTACAAGATGTAAACTACAAAAAACTACATATAAGAAACTACAGGAAGCAAACTACAAAAAAAACTACAAGATGTAAACTACAAAAAAAACTACAGGAAGTAAATTACAATAAAAAACTACAGGAAGTAAATTACAATTAAAACTACATATAAGAAACTACGGGAATTAAGCCACAATTAAAAACCGTAGCGTTGGTGCTGCACAGCGCCCTCTGCAGGCTGAGCTCAGGCAGGGCGCTCACTCACCTGCCCGTCCTCTCGGGGGTGTAGAAGGACAGGGACGCGAGGCTGCGGGTGCGGACGTGTCCCACGCGCTTGACGGCCAGGAGTTCCTTCTTGTCCACTTCACCCAGAACCAGGAACCATCCCTCGTCCTTGGGTTTGGGGAACCGCGGGGCCTGCGCTCTGCTGTCCAGCTTCCTCTGCACGGGGGTCAGAGCGGGGGCAGTGTGTAAGTGTGTGTGTGTGTGTGTGTAAGTGTGTGTGTGTATATAAGTGTGTGTGTATGTGTTTGTATATAAGTGTGTGTGTAAGTGTGTGTGAGTGTGTTTGTATATAAGTGTGTGTGTGTGTATATGTTTGTGTATGCTTGTGTGTGTGTGTGTATGCTCGTGTGTGTAAGTGTGTGTATGTTTGTGTATGCTTGTGTGTGTGTGTATATGTTTGTGTGTGTGTGTGTGTTTGTGTGTTTGTATATTGTGTGTAAGTGTGTGTGTGTGTGTGTGTGTGTGTTTGTATGTTGTGTGTGTGTGCGTTCCCACTCACTCTCTGATGTCCGGTGTTGAGACGCTGCAGCGCCACCTGCAGGACGTACTCCTGGTCGGCGTGCACCTCCTGCCAGCTGCCCTGCTCCCTGACGTTGGTGATGGCGGTGGGCAGGACGCGCTCGCTCTGCTCCTCACTGCCCCCCCAGCAGCCCCGCACACTCAGAGCCACCTCCAGCAGGGGGAGCTGAGCGAGGAAGGACCAGGCCTGAGGACAGAGCAGCACACTTATTATAGAGCTCAACACTGAAGACATTATAGAGTTTAATATAGAGCTTATTATAGAGCTGAACACTGAGCTTATTATAGAGCTCAACACTGAAGACATTATAGAGTTTAATATAGAGCTTATTATAGAGCTGAACACTGAGCTTATTATAGAGTTTAATATAGAAATCATTATAGAGCTGAATACTGAGCTTATTATAGAGCTCAACACTGAAGACATTATAGAGCTGAACACAGAAATCATTATAGAGCTGAATATAGAGCTTATTATAGAGTTTAATACAGAAATCATTATAGAGCTCAACACTGAAGACATTATAGAGCTGAACACAGAAATCATTATAGAGCTGAATACTGAAGACATTATAGAGTTTAATATAGAGCTTATTAGAGTTTAATACAGAAAGCATTATAGAGTTTAATACAGAAAGCATTATAGAGCTTAAAACAGAACGTATTATAGAGCTGAACACTGAAGACATTATAGAGTTTAATATAAAAGACATTATAGAGCTGAATACAGAGCTTATTATAGAGCTTATAACAGAAATTATAGAGCTGAATACTGAAGACATTATAGAGTTTAATATAGAGTTTAATATAGAGCTTATAACAGAAATTATAGAGCTTATAACAGAAATCATTATAGAGCTGAATACTGAAGACATTATAGAGTTTGATATAGAGCTTATTATAGAGCTTATAACAGAAATCATTATAGAGCTGAATACAGAGCTTATTATAGATCTTATTATAGAGCTTATAACAGGGCTATTAACATGGATTTATTATAGAGCTTATAAAAGGGCTATTAACATGTTTATTATAGAGCTTATAACAGGGCTATTAACATGTTTATTATAGAGCTTATAACAGGGCTATTAACATGTTTATTACTTTATTAAGTTTATTATAGAGCTTATAACAGGGCTATTAACATGTTTATTAGAGCTTATAACAGGGCTATTAACATGTTTATTACTTTATTAAGTTTATTATAGAGCTTATAACAGGGCTATTAACATGTTTATTACTTTAAGTTTATTATAGAGTTTATAACAGGGCTATTAACATGTTTATTATAGAGCTTATAACAGGGCTATTAACATGTTTATTAGAGCTTATAACAGGCCTATTAAAATGTTTATTACTTTAAGTTTATTATAGAGCTTATAACAGGGCTATTAACATGTTTATTAGAGCTTATAACAGGGCTATTAACATGTTTATTAGAGCTTATAACAGGCCTATTAAAATGTTTATTACTTTAAGTTTATTATAGAGCTTATAACAGGGCTATTAACATGTTTATTATAGAGCTTATAAAAGGGCTATTAACATGTTTATTAGAGCTTATAACAGGCCTATTAAAATGTTTATTACTTTAAGTTTATTATAGAACTTATAACAGGGCTATTAACATGTTTATTATAGAGCTTATAAAAGGGCTATTAACATGTTTATTATAGAGTTTATAACAGGGCTATTAACATGTTTATTATAGAGTTTATAACAGGGCTATTAACATGTTTATTATAGAGTTTATAACAGGGCTATTAACATGTTTATTATAGAGCTTATAACAGGGCTATTAACATGTTTATTATAGAGCTTATAACAGGGCTATTAACATGTTTATTATAGAGCTTATAACAGGGCTATTATCATGTTTATTATAGAGCTTATAACAGGGCTAATAAGATGTTTATTACTTTATTAAGTTTATAATAGCGCTCACAGAGCTGATCAGAGAATAATACAGAGCTCCACTACAGAGTGGACGTCTCATTATAGAGCTTTATTACACACAGAGGATTCAGGAGAGAGAGGGACATCTTGGTTCAGCCAATCGTCCAGGACAGGACAGGACAGGACAGGAGAGGACAGGACAGGACAGGACAGGACAGGACAGGACAGGACAGGACAGGACAGGACAGGACAGGAGAGGACAGGACAGGACAGGAACTAATGCCGTGCTGTTTGTAGTTCTACAGTTCCATTCCGTAGTCCATCTGTTCCTCTACACACACTGTTAGTTGTGGTTTGGCAGGTTCTCCTCTCAGCGCTAGTGATTCCCGGTTCGAATCCCAATCTGGGTGGAGTTTCCAAGTCCTCCCCGTGTCTGTGTGGGTTTCCTCCGGGTTCTCCGGTTTCCTCACACAGTCCAAAAAACATGGATCAAGGTCAATTGAGTTCTCCAAATTGCCCCATATAGAATGTGTGTGTGTGAGTGAGTGTGTGTTCAGTGATAGATTGCCCCCCTGTCCTGGGTGTATCAGCCCAGCGCCCGAAACGTTCTCCCCTGGATGGACATGGGGAACACCCCCCCCTACCCCCCCGCGACCCTAATTGTGGAAGATGAATGTCATCATCAGTAAAAGAACCCTGACGTTCTTTAAGGCACAGTGGTTTGGTGTTTAGCATGTTCTCCTCTCAGCGCACTAGGGATTCCCGGTTCGAATCCCAATCTGGGTGGAGTTTGCATGTTCTCCCCCGTGTCCGTGTGGGTTTCCTCCGGGTTCTCCGCTTTCCTCCCACAGTCCCGAAAACATGGATTCAAGGTGAATTGAATTCTCCAAATTGCCCCATATAGAGTGTGTGTGTGTGAGTGAGTGTGTGTCTGGTGATAGATTGGCGTCCTGTCCTGGGTCTATCTGCCCAGCGCCCCAAACGTTCTCCCCTGAATATTTTTAAATATAATATAAAATATTATATATTTTAACGAATTTATTAGTTAATATATATATATATATATGTTATATAATGAAATATGAAGAGCACGTGAGCGAGTGACTGATGGAGGAGGGCGGAGGCGCTGCGGGGGGTGGGGTGGGGTGGGGGGGTACATCCCAGACTCACCCCGCCAAAGCTATTTACGCGAGGATTACATTGACTCTGCGAACGAGGCGAGGACGCGCCGGCGCATGTGCTTATTTAATTAGCAGGGCTGAAGCTGCTGTGTAAAGGAGGTGGAGTGGGCGGGGTGCGGGGGGCGGGGTGCGGGGGGCGGGGGGGCGGGGGGGCGGGGGAACGAGGGGGCGCCGGGCATTCGGCGCGAAGCCCGGACGCTCTCATTACCGCCGCAATTAGCACTTATATTGGAGCGCTAAACCCTCTCATTTGGGAGATAATTGGGGATCCTGGTGTGTGTGTGTGTGTGTGTGTGTGAGTGTGTGTGTGTGTGTGTGTGTGTGTGTGTGTTACCTGAGCGATCTGCTGAGACTGTAGCTCCGCCTTCACCATGCCGTGGAACGTCTCCTCCCGCCCGTCGCAGGCTGCCATCAGCTCGGGCAGCCCTTCGATTGGGCCGCGGTAGCCCCTGGCTCCGCCCTTCCCGCCGCCGGGACTCCATCTCCTGTAACAAACGGCGAGCGACACCGGCGTCATGTGACACGAACGAGCCCCGCCCCCTGCGCCCCCTGCTGGCTCAGCATGGCGGGGCATCTCGACGATCCCTAATCCTCTTCTTACCATTTTTATTGTATTTCTACCAAATCATCCCCGCCGCGGGACGCCGCCGCATTGCCCATGTGTGTGTGTGTGTGTGTGTGTGTGTGTGTGTGTGTGTGTGTGTGTGAGAGTGTGTGAGAGTGTGTGTGTGAGAGTGTGTGTGTGTGTGGCTCCTCCGACACCGCTATTTAAGGCCACCCAGAGGACGGATCCCGCTGGTACAGGATGCTAATGGTGTTTGCGCAGTCTGATGAGAGGCGGTCGGCGGATTAGTCACGGCGCCATGTGACCGAGCCATAATCAAGGTGGCGCAGGTGAGCGCCGGAGCGCCCCCCACAGGCGCACATACACCCCCTCGCCCTGTTGCTCAGATAATATAAACCTCTTTTTGATTAATTCTTATTTAATCTAAAGTACAGGGGCGGCACGGTGGCTTAGTGGTTTGGCATGTTCTCCTCTCAGCACTGGGGATTCCCGGTTCGAATCCCCATCTGGGTGGAGTTTCCATGTCCTCCCCGTGTCCGCGTGGGTTTCCTCCGGGTTCTCCGGTTTCCTCCCACAGTCCAAAAACATGGACCACTGTCCAAATCTTCTGCTTTATCCTCTATTAGGGTCGCGGGGGTGGGGGGGGGGGGGTGATGACCATCCAGGGGAGAACGTTTTTGGGCGCTGGGCAGATACACCCAGGACAGGGGGGCAATCTATCGCTGGACACACACTCACTCACACTCTATATGGGGCAATTTGGAGAACTCAATTGACCTTGATGTATGTTTTTGGACTGTGGGAGGAAACCGGAGAACCCGGAGGAAACCCACGTGGACACGGGGAGGACATGGAGACTCCACCCAGATGGGGATTCGAACCGGGAATCCCTAGCACTGAGAGGAGAACATGCCAACCATAAAAAAAAATTTCAAATAAAATACTAAGTATAAAATAAAAAGAATGAGGATGCCGATCGGTGCGAGCGATGGGTGGAGGCACCTGAACAGGTGGAGGTTCTGCGGGGTGACGTGGGGCAGGGTGAGCAGGGACGAGTCGTGCAGCCACCTCGCCTGGACGATCATCTGCACCAGGTTACAGATGCTCAGAGCCGAGACCAGCCAGCCCTCGTTCGCCACCACGTCCAGCATGGCCTGCGGGGAGAAGAAGGACCGTTCATCAGGGTTCCGCTCACACAAAAAAAACACGCCTCCCCTGAAGATACTGACCCGCCTTTTAGTGTCTTAATGTGTGTGTGAATCTTCATGCCGACCTTGTGTGGAATATTTCCCCAGCTTTCGCCCTGTGAGTGCTGGGATAGGCTCAGTCACCACCAAAGACTCAATAAGGACAAAGGCACATTAAAAAATTGGAACGTCATTGGATTTCATTAACAAGTTTAACACTAATTAAGGAGTGACCCCCTCCCACCCCCTGTTCCCGACTGTAAGGTTAGAGTTTTGTATGTTCTCCCATTGCCGGGATGGGTTTCCATAAGAGTCCAAACACATGGCTCTCCTGAAGACTGAAGATACTAAACTGCCTCATGGTGTTCATGTGTATGTGAATGTTGATGGGGCATTTCCCCAGCTGTCACCCAATAAGTGCTGGGATAGGCTCAGTCACCACCAAAGATTCAAAAAGGACAAAAGACACATTAAAAAGCATCCACTCTCTTTTCTTGATATCGTAACGTCATTGGATTTCATTAACAAGTTTAACACTAATTAAGGAGTGACCCCCCCACCCCCTGTTCCCTCTGTTCCCGACTGTAAGGTTGGAGTTTTGTATGTTCTCCCATTGCCGGGATGGGTTTCCATAAGAGTCCAAACACATGGCTCTCCTGAAGACTGAAGATACTAAACCGCCTCATGGTGTTAATGTGTGTGTGAATCTTCATGGCTTTTTCCAACCCTTTTTTTTTTTTTTTTCCTTTTTACAATGAGTGCTGGGATAGGCTCAGTCATCACTCAGGAACTAAAAAATACCAAAAATCTTTTTGGTTCCAATGGACAGACCCTTTGGTTTGTTGGACTTCACTTCATTGATCTAAGGGACCTACGCCGTTAACTCTATGTGTCCCCACAGGGAGGCGCCGTTCTTCATTAAGCCCTGGTCCTCACAAGGTTCCCTCCATGCCCCCGTCACTCTGGCGGTTCAGCTTTCAGAACGTCCAGGTGGAAAAAAAAAAATTCTGAAAACGTCCAAACCTTGTGATTTTTTTCAGACAGCAGTAACTTTGTAAAGTTCGTAAAAGAGTGACACCACCGACCCCCCCCCCCCCCGCCCCCCCCCCCCCCCCCCCCCCCCCCCCCCCCCCCCCCCCCCCCCCACACTGTTTCCACTGTTCCCGACTGTAAGGTTAAAGTTTGCCGAGCTCAGCTGCGCTAACAAACTTAATTAATCAAAAAGTCATTTCCTTCGTAACCATGACGGAAACGCAGCTCGAGTGCAGCGCCGCGCCCGGGGAGCTAATCAAAATGCTAATGCAGGACAAATTAACGCTGCGATTAACATTTCACAGTCGCGGGCTGATAACAGGGACGGCCTCCGCACGGGGGCGGGGGGGGGGGGGGGACCCAGAGGGACGGTCTAATGAAGCCACGCGTCCCGTTTCCTTCCGTCGCTCCAGAACCCGCGGGAGGAAACGGTTCAGAACCTCGAGCCGCCGGAGCAGAATTGTTCTTAAGTACCTCGTTAGCTCCGAGAGGACCGAATGGTTCCTCCCACGGACTAACGAAGCACAAACCAATCCGAGGACGGCGAGCTGACACCTGCCCACCCGACCGGCTGCATAAAGCAGGTGGAGGGCCGGATGGGGTTCATCATGGTTCATCAAGAGGGACATGACAATTCATCGTCTTTGCAGTTAATTGCGATTAAAAAAAAAACGTTACAATTAATTAAACGTAAGAGCGCCTTAACTTCGTCATGACGACGTTCATTAGAAACATACGAATTGTGCGGGAAGCTAGAAATTTTAGACGCAACTCAAGAAAAGTAAAGCTACACTTGCAGCACACTCGTTTGTTTAGTTTGTCCTTACAAAAAAAAAAAAAAAAAAAATTTTTTTGTTTTACAAACAATTCAGATTTTGTGTTATAGATTTTATTTTAATATTCAGCAAAAGCCCTGCGTTGTCTCTTTCCAATTTCTCGTTTACATTTAATAAATAAC
>JAFMOC010000578.1:395000-397500 GCA_019802505.1 Corydoras sp. C115 | reverse complement strand
TCGGCGTACTCCTCCGCATCCTGACGGTCAAAGGGGGGGGGGGGGGGGGGTCAGAGGTCTTACTCTGATCAATATTCACCGTTTCCATGGCGACAAGATGAGACTAAACCATTAAACCACTAAACCTCTAGGTGGCGCTACCTCGTCTCCATCCATCCGTTATCTCTACTGGGGTCGCGGAGGGGGGGGGGGGGTTCCCCATGCCCATAGAGGAGAGAAGGTTTCGGGTGCTGGGCAGATACAACCAGGACAGGGGGGCAATTATCACTGGGCACACACACACATTCTATATGGGGCAATTTAGAGCATTCAATTGACCTTGAATCCATGTTTTTTTGGACTGTGGGAGGAAACCGGAGAACCCGGAGGAAACCCACGTGGACACGGGGAGGACATGGGAACTCCACGGCCATTTTATTTACGTTTTCTATTTACGCGCACTTTACGATGCAGCTAACGTTGCTAATAGCTATATGACGGGGAAAAAAATGTATAAAATTTTTAGAAAAAATTCGGTTCTGCGGGCGGCACGGCGACTTAGTGGTTTGGCATGTTCTCCTCTCAGTGCTAGGGATTCCCGGTTCGAATCCAAATCTGGGTGGAGTTTCCATGTCCTCCCCGTGTCCGCGTGGGTTTCCTCCGGGTTCTCCGGTTTCCTCCCACAGTCCAAAAACATGGATTCAAGGTGAACTGAATTCTCCAAATTGCCCCATATAGAGTGTGTTTATGTGAGTATGTCCAGTGATAGATCGACCCCCTGTCCTGGGTGTATCTGCCCAGCGCCCGAAACGTTCTCCCCTGGATGGACATGAAGAAACCCCCCCCCCCACAACGTTAACAAAACCTTACGATCTTTCCTCCAACTCCCAATAGAGGGCGCTAAAGCGGCCGGCTCGGCTGATGACGTCACCGGCACGCCGTTCGGATTTGCATTTGCAGCGGTCCCGACTCCGCCCACTCCGTCCTCTTAACCGAAGCCGCCCTCTGACCCGCTCACAAATCTCTGGCGCGGTGGCGCGGCGTCAGGTGTAAGGCACCCCCCGGTGGCGGAGGCCACGCGCACATCGCTCACGGCCCTTAACGCCCCCACCGTCCATCCATCAGCGGCGCGGCAAACGGCCCGCGTCCCGGGAAGTGAGACGGGGACCGGGAGCGCGTCTCGCACCGTGATTTATCTCCCGGCGGGCGCGGCGGCGGCATACTGATGCGCGGGGGAGAAAAGGAGGCGGCGGGTCTGTAAACGGGAGGCCGACTCCACGCGATGACACAATGCGCACTCGCAGACGCCGGGCGCGAATGTGGAAAACGGCAAAATACCCCCCCCAACCCCCCACCCCCCCCCACCCCCCCGTTGGGCGCGAATGTGGAAAACGCTGAAATACCCCCACCCACCCCCCCACCCTCAGAGTACAAATTCTCTTGACTTGCGAGCACAAGGAGTCTTTTTTTTTAAATTTTTTTTTTAAGGGGGGGGGTATTGTAAGGGGGGTCGCTGAACCTCTCAGGGGAGACGGAGAGAGGGAGAGACGCGGCGAGGACAAAAAAAAAAAAAACCCCAAGGCCGGGTGAATCGAGTGATCGACTGTGTGCCTCATTACGACCACGCCACAGTCATTAGGGGCTATTGAGGGGCCGGGGGGGCCTTTGTGCCCCTGACAGGGGGAGTGATTGGACGGTATTGACACTTGTGCAACTACAAAGGGGGGTGGGGGGGTGGGTGGCATGGGTCCAGCCTGCATCTTGTCCTGCTTTTGTTCGCCAATCTGGGGGAGTGTTAAGCACTGGGGGGGGGAGGAGGGGGTAATAAAGAGGGGTGAGATGTAATGGGCGGTAAAATTGGGACCCCTGCTGGTAACCCCGCCCACAAATTAGCGCCGCGCCGTGTCAGCGAGACCGTTAATGCCGGGACGTTGCCTCGGCGCACGCTCGGCGTTTATGACCAACTGACACCCGATATTAATTACATTAATTTATAGATTCGATCAGCGGCACGGTGGCTTAGTGGTTTGGCATGTTCTTCTCTCAGCGCTGGGGATTCCCGGTTGGAATCCCAATCTGGGTGGAGTTTCCATGTTCGCCCCGTGTCCGCGTGGGTTTCCTCCGGGTTCTCCGGTTTCCTCCCACAGTCCAAAAAACATGGATCAAGGGCAACTGAATTCTCCAAACTGCCCCATATAGAGTGTGTGTGTGTGTGAGTGAATGTGTGTCCAGTGATAGATTGCCCCCCTGTCCTGGGTGTATCTGCCCAGCACCCGAAACGTTCTCCCCTGGATGGACATGGGGAACCCCCCCCCAGACCCTAATAGAGGATAAAGCGGATGATAATGAAAGGATTTAATCCTAATCCAGGAACCGTTATCGACATCAAAGCTCATTAAGGTAATTAAGTAACACACACACACACACACACACACACACTATTAAAGTCAAACATCGATTCCAACATGTGGGAACAGGGGCAGCACAGTGGCTTGGTGTTTAGCATGTTCTCCTCTCAGCG
>JAFMOC010000578.1:385000-387500 GCA_019802505.1 Corydoras sp. C115 | reverse complement strand
ACACGTAATTAATTATTTATAATTTTGTCAGCACTGAATTTTTAATGAGCACACTCTATAATAAGGGACACACGGGAACGTCCCTAATTTCTTACCTGTGATTGGATAATCCACGTAGCGGTGCGTTTTCCCGTCGTAGTACTCAGTACCCTTCACCACCACCAGGTGAGCGGGGAAATTTACCCCCCAGGCCAAAGTGCTGGTGGCAATAAGGACCTAAAACAACAGATACAAATCTACCACCCAAAAAAACCCCAAAAAACCAAACGAGCAGAGCATGGGGTGTGAGGGTGTGTCCTCACGGCACTTTAGAGACGGTACCTGGATCTTACAGTTGACGAACAGCTCCTCCACCGTCTTCCTGTCTCGCTCGTGCAGCCCGGCGTGATGCAGCCCGATGCCGAACGCCAGCGTGAGCTTCAGGTTCGAGTCCCGGACGGTGCCGATGATGTCGGTCATCTGAAGGAAATCCAAATCAACACAATGAGGTTAAAGAATCAAACTGGAGTCTGAAGAGCAACTCGATTCCGAATCATTTGACTCCCTGGGCGACTCTTGATAAATGATATAAATCTTTTCTGAATCGGATTCTTTATGAATTCCAAAGGAAACGGAGAAGATCCAGAAAAATTAAGGTTTTAAAAGACAAAAAAATAAACATGAGACAAAGTGTGGACTGGGCGGGGACATTGGAAAAAAGTTTTGGGACAAACCTCTCAACCACCAAATTTAGGTGTTTTTTTTTATTTGGTCCCATTATGACATGAGGGATGGTTCAGCAGCTGTTTATATATTGCTTTGCAACCAAATGTTTTTAACTCGTAAAAAAAAAAGAGAAATTAAAAAAAAAAAATTACATGAAAGAATTTTTCTAATGAGCCAAAAATAAAAAAAAAACAAAAAAACAAAACAAACAAAAAAAAAAAAAAAAAAAAAAAAAAAAAAACTCAAGAAATAATAATAATAAAAACAAAACAAACAAGAAATAATAAAAAAAAGAGAATTAAAGAGAATTAAAAAAATTTTAATAAAAAAAGAAATAAAATTAGGAACCAAAAAAAATAAATAAATAAATAAATAAATCAAAGAGAAATACAAAACCATAAAAGAAACAAACAAAAAAAAAAACTAAAAAAAATAAGAGAAAAAAATAAAAATAATCTAAGAAAAAAAAATGAAGAGAAAAAAATCTTAGCGAAACACTCAAAACAATAATCAAGAAATAAAAAAATAAAAACATTCAATAATAAAATAAAAAAAACAATCAAAGCCAAATAAAATAAATCATAGAAAATTAAAAAAACAAAGAGAAATTTAAAAACATTGAAGAGAACCAAAATAGTAAAAAAATTTTTTAAAAGAAATAAAATCAGGAACCAAAAAAAAAAATTAAATAAACAAATAAAAAAAATAAAATAAAATAAAAAATAAAAAAAACAGGGACGTATGTACTGATGGACTCGATCTCACGTCTTGCTTTTATTCCTGTCCGTTTTTTAAATAACACTTTGATGTTAGAACGTTATAGAACGTGACGTGTTCTCTGTACAGAACCGAAGCGTGTGCTGATATAAGCCTCAGAAAGTCAGAAGATGAAGGTGAGCGATCAGGGAATAATGGAGAGACGCTGTAATAGAGATGCGGGGATGATGGGTAAGCGGGTGGAGGGCGATGCAGAGGGACCCCTGCGGGGAGACGGACAGCTCGCGCCGGCCTCCTGTCACTCAAACAGCGGGACGCCGGGGCCTCGCGCGGTCCGGCGCAGAGCCACGGCAGCGGGGAGCATCGTATATCAGCGGAACACCGTGACGGCGCGGACAGACGTCCTGCAGCCACACACACACCGCACACAGCGCCCGGCTCGTACCTACAGCTCCATTTACACACTCGCTTGATCCAGGGTCGTTAATGCCGATAAAAAAAAAAAAAAAACAGGGATCCTGGATTTTACGCAGGGATCGGGATCTGAGCCACGTTTGAAGGTCTGTTTGCTCGGGGATGTACGAGGAGTTTACTCAGAGATGGCATCGGCTTGGCGGCGCGGTGCTGAGCCTGAGCCGTGTAACCGCGTTCTAAAAGAGGAAAAAAAAAAAAAAAAAAAAAAAACAGGATCCTGGATTTTACGCAGGGATCGGGATCTGAGCCACGTTTGCTCGGGGATGTACGAGGAATTTACTCAGAGATGGCATCGGCTTGGCGGTGCTGAGCCTGAGCCGTGTAACCACGTTCTAAAAGAGGAAAAAAAAAAAAAAAAAAAAAAAAAACAGGATCCTGGATTTTACGCAGGGATCGGGATCTGAGCCACGTTTGCTCGGGGATGTACGAGGAATTTACTCAGAGATGGCATCGGCTTGGCGGTGCTGAGCCTGAGCCGTGTAACCACGTTCTAAAAAAACCCCCAAAAAAAAAAAAAAAAAAAAAACAGGGATCCTGGATTTTACGCAGGGATCGGGATCTGAGCCACGTTTGAAGGTCCGTTTGTTCGGGGATGTAAAAGGAA